>JAROYE020000008.1:33414723-34014723 GCA_029619315.2 Dynastes maya
CATACTGCCTGTTTGTATTGCAATATAAACAAATGTTGAGAAATTACATTTTTGTGGCCTATACTCATCCCTGTTGTTAGGGTGAGTATAGGCCACACCAGTTTTCAGTGCATCTTATGGAATTAGCCAACTAACACATTCTCACCTTAGAATAAATACATCTGTACATCGGTACATCTGACAATATCACAGCCAAAGCGCCAAATTCAAAGATGTATGGAAAAACCTTGTGGCACATTCTCACCACAGGGGGCACAATTTCACCCCATTTCACGGTACGTCGGCAACAACACTAGGTATACTAAGCCCAGCAATCTCTGCTTGAGATGGAAATTCAGATTTTAGTGTCTCTGGACTAAAACTATACAATATACCTTTGTTAAATTTAGGAATTATATTTTCAGAAGTCCTCTGGTTTTCCTCCATTTTACTTTGTAGTTCTCAAGATAGCTGTCCAACTTCGTGTTGCGCAGTCCAAACAAGTTTTTTGTGGGTAAGTTTTTTGTTTGTAACAAAAACAATTTGCAATTGTTTCCTTTTTACCAGAAAGGCAATGGTCCGAAATTATAAAAGAAACTTTTGCAAGTGTTGTAAGGGTAAAAACTGTACCCCGTATAAATCATATACCGGAGATAGGTTACAAAGGGCTATTGATTTTGCCAAAATTGGGAGGCTAAGTATCTTAGAAGGTTCATAATAACATGCAGTCCCAAAATCGACTATTAGTAGACAGGTTTTAAAACAAAACATGACCCACTAGACGGCCATAGTGAGGAAGAACAAAGTTTTCAAAGTAAAACAGAAAAAGGAATCTTTGCAGACCTGACTGCTTCTGTCCTCTTCTTTTTCCAATGCGTCAATATTTCCCTGCATAAAAGACAACGTCTAAGGGCTGAAGTACATGGGCTGCATTTGTCAAAAGTCAAATATTTTATGTCAAGCTTCGAACACTACAGCAAAACAGCTTCTGAGAAGTAGGATGCCAGGTTGTCTCCCACAAGTAATTTTGGCCCTGTTTATTACGGCAGTATGGAATTAATACAGTGTTAAACCAATCCTCAAAACACAAAGAGACTAACCAACCATCCACTTCTCAATCTATTATATTGGGTACCGTCTGTCCCTCCCTCAGTCCAAGCGTCCCAAAGAAGCTCTACTTTGTACACTACGTATACAGGCAGTAGCTGACCCGCTGCTGTGCCCGATGGCAGGTTTTGTCGAGTTTATGACCGTTTCGGGGTATTTGGTTCATCTTCATCAGATAAATTTCTTTCCTCCCGGATTATTTGTTAGATTTGTTTCGTCATAGTTGATAATTAGTAGAGCGGGCCAAATTGCGCCATCCAACAGAATCGGAATCAGGCGCAACGGCCGCTTATTGTAAATAGCGTATATGTGAGTCACAGCAGATATGTGATATTTCGAAATTAATACACAAGAGTAAAAAAATAAAAGCTGACGCAATAATAATGTTTAGTAATTAGAGCTGAGGTGTTTTTATTTTCATTATGATTTTTTATTTGATTGAAAACGGTATGCGTTGTAAATGGGATGTAATAAGGAAATAACTGAGAAACTGAACGCTTTTTTTATTCTGTTGTACTTAATAATGTAACTGTAAATAAAGATATAATAAATAAATTCTATCCTTCTTAATAATGCGGATAGGCTTGTTTAAAAAGTTGCACCATCAGATAAGTTTCCACATTTGCCTCGGTGAAGGATGTTCGCCGAGACGAAAAAATGTTCTTATATTTCGAAAACGACCGTTCCACGTCTACCGAAGTAAGACAGGCGTAATTAAAATAATCTTTAGACTTAGTCAAGGAATCTGCAGATGCCCCATCGCACATTTGTGTTAATCTCGTGTAGTCCGGATTCTTTTTTAAAACACTATCGAACTTAGCTAAAACTCGTCCACTTGTTGCATCGTTTATACTGTGTAACAATGTACTAACTTCGTCCACGACTTGCACTGATTCTACCAACGACAATCCAGAATTTTGCAAATTTTCTATCGCGTCTACTAACCCTTTGTAATTGTTGCTAATATTCTTTAGATGTGTTTCAACAGAAATATCGAGAAATCCCTTCTGGCTCATCCTAATAGCTCTAGCTTCGGCAGGGACGAATTGCAAAATAACGGATTTGACTTCTTAAAAATGTTCATTATAATAAAAAGCGGCTTTTAACCACGTTCCCCAACGCGTAAGAATGGGCTGTGGTGGTTCTCGAATACCAGGGCATAACCTGTGGAATGCTCTAGTCCTCTTAGGACTTTTGAGAAACACTTTTTTTGTGTTTGCTATTAATGCATCCACCTCCGAGTAACACTCTCGAATAGTTTGTGCCACAAGATGTAAAGCATGGACTTTACACGTAACATGTAAAAGTCCTTCACACTTTTCTTTAAGGGAACGGCCTACACTACACATTGTTGCTGCACCATCGCTCATGAACAACAACAGTTGACTGGTTGACACTTGAAATTTTTGTAACGTTTCGAGAACTACGGCCGTAATTGCTTTACTAGTACACTGTTTTAATCTTCTGCTGGCTAATAGAATTGCAAAATTTGGTTTAATAGGATCTAATACGCGCACTATTATATTCAAAATAGAATTTTTTTTGCAATCTGTCGTCTCATCAAGACATAGCCACAGCTGTTTATCTTTTAATTCGGCTTTAATTCGATTTTCAATGTCCTCACGTATTCGTGGAATATCTCTCCGTAACGCTGTCCGAGATGGTAGTATCCACTCGGTATTGTACGTACCCCAGAATTTTCGAAATGCTTTTTTATCAAGTATACGAAGTGGTAGACCACATACCATAAACGTTAAAAGCAATTCTAATTGAAATTGACGTTGTTGTGACACACCGTTTCTTTTATTTCTGTGGTGTGCGCTATTTATATGTCTTTCACAATCACGTTTGCTCCAGCACAGTAGTTTCTTTTTACAAACTTTACAGAAAATTGTACTCCCATTGTAGTGTAAATCCACAAATTCACTAAGAAATTTATTAACTTTCGTAGGTAATGGCCGTTTATTTTTAATAGCTACGTTAGACATAATCACTAAAGCGAGCACACCGACGCTTGTTTCTAGTATGCCAGAGAAGTGGTGCAAACGTAATATCTGCAAACTCGTCATTTGTTGATGAATAGAGCGCGTCATCCATAAATGAATAAGCGCGCTGTTAGTTCGTAGCCGTCGATGAATGAACTTTTTTTTGTAGTGGCCCACTGTGAACAACGCCCTATTTATCAACGAACACCCAAACTGCAGGTGTGTATTTGCGCGTCTTCACGACGTAATAGACAGTGGTTTTGGTCCTCGTCCTAAGAATTACATATTTAAATTACCTATGTTTACATACATATATGCGCCCGGCAGCCTGATTGCGAACCTGGCGCGTGGCGCTCTTGGCCCGCTCTAATAATTAGTGATGGATCAATATTTTCCAGTATGTCTTCTGGATTAAAAAAAAATTCTCAATAACTCCATGGGTAAGCCAGATAGTTTAATGCTTATATTCAAAGGCAACTGATGCATTACCTTATCATTATGTCATTGCATGTCCAATCGCAGCCAGACATACTATTTGCGAATGGTAGCTCCCTTCTAACTGTCTTTTCCAGGTAAGCTTTAACAAGTAATTATTGCAAATTTAACAAATCAAATGTGTAGATCCAGTTGGAAACCATATCAAAGTGCTCAATAAAGGTATGTTCTTTCCCATTATGAAGAATATATGGCCGTCCAACTGTCGGCTGAGTCATTTTGTGTTTCAAAACCTGTGTACCAATAGTCGATTTTGGCACTGCATGTTTTTATAAAGCTTCAAAGATATTTAACTCCCCAATTTCGACTTCATCTTTGTAGCTTATCTCTGGTATATGATTTATACGAAGTACAGTCTTTACCCTTACAACAGTTGGAGAAGGTTCTTTTATAATTTCGGACCATTTCTGGTAAAAAACAAGAAACTTACCCGCAAAAAAATTGTTTGGAGTGCACAGTATGAAGTTGGACAGCTATCTTTTTCGGAATTTCTACAGTAACTAACCACTAACAACAATCTTTGGCGAACACTAAATATTTTAAATTTGTCTTAAAGTTGTAGTTTTAAGATTAGGGTATAGGATGACCGTGTCTACGTTACCGTTATCGGTATTTACCTACATCCACGCCATCTGCAGGAAACCTTTTCAAAGTTTCCCAAATAACCTCTCATTTCCCGAGTAACCTCACATTGGTAGTTTGAAATTTCAAGAAAACATTATACCGGGTGCGCCATTAATGTGTCGCCGAAGTTTAGCGTGAAAACTACCAAAGATGGAGAAATGAGATTTATTGTACGTATATAGTGTGCCACAGTGCACTTTGTAAAATTATCTACAAATATACAGACTGTCCCATATTTCGGCAACCGCCTTCAACTTTTTTATTTTAAATGGACTGTATATTTTTATTGATTCTTATGATAGCCACTTAAATTGCGTTTGCAGTGATATATGGTTATGTGCACTCTCGATAATTACTTTTGCCTATATTGCAAATTCTGTTAAAATTTTGACAGTTACAGGATTCTAACATTTTAAGACATAGCCTGAAAATAGATATAGTGTCGCGAGTTACTCTTTTGCCATCAGTTTAGGGGCTAACACTTTATACGTTTCAAGGTGGTATAACGTAAAGATATATACAGGGTGTTAAATATATCGTGCAACATTTATCGAAATTCAAATGCTTTTTTTCAGTTCTTTTTAACAGAACCTATATGTTTTGATATTGCCAGCAATTTCACTGTAAAATTACCTTCAAAGTGGTACCAATAACGTAATGCTTATTTCCAGTATTTTCAAAGATATTGCACTTTTATGGGAAACAGGTTTGTAATATCCGATATGCGGAGCCAAGTTGTCCTCGTTTAATTGAAGAAAGGCGTTTCTTACTCGCTGCTACATATTTTCTGCCATTGTAAGGGGTGTCGTGTAAACAGTTTTTATAGTAGGCCAGAGAAAAACATCATAAGGGGTATTCCGCTGACATTCTCGATGCTAAGAATGGGTTTATGTTGCAAGCGCCAAGAACAACTACCATGTCTATGAACTCTTCTTTCGAGAAATTCATTTTTAGTTGATGAAAGTTAATAAAAAATAGCAGTGGTATAATTGACAACAAGATTAAAGTAGGACGCAATAACTAATAATGAACATATAAATAATTCAGATTACAATAAATGAGCCCTAATAAAATAACAAGGACTAAAACGCGATGACAGCAAAGAGAAATTACGAAAGACAACTTTATGTGGAAATTGAATGTATTGGCTGTGAATTGATGTGTTTCCTGAGGTTTGCTATAACGATACAGGGTTGCAATTAGTGATGGGAAAAATCGTTATTTTAAAATAACAGTTTCAACCGTTATCGTTATTTTGAAATAACAGTTGCAAAATAACAGGTTTAGCGTTATTCCGTGGTCTACAGTTCTACACGATAACGCATCATGGTTTCACATAGCATATATGCAACTGCTGATCTTGCAGCACGCTAAAATTTAAATTTAGAAGTTTTTTGTAATATAAATATTTGATTGCGTTTTTTTTGCAGATAAATTACAAACTGGTTAATAGATTAAAATAAATTAAGCGATAAACAGATTCAATGCAATCATTATTACAGCAGCGTTTAATTTCCACCATTTTGATCCTACTAAAATTTTCGTATATTTAATCTTAGTTAATCTTTGAAATGCGAGAACACCTATGTGCTTAAATGCTATATAATAAATATAACGGCTTTATTTTTAGTTTTTATAAGTACATTTTTTATATAACATCGGTCTTTTATTTTACATTTGATAATTCCCATACATACAATTATTTAGAAAATATGTCCGTAATAAACGTCCGACGTCCGACTCGATGTCGACTACCGCCGTAATAACCGTTCGAGAGGATATTTATGTAGGTAGATACGTAATATGTTATTTTTCTAGGGGAGTTGTTAAATTAAATCACCGAACGTACCCATTTGGATGCTAATATATGTAAATGTCATATTCACAGCAGTGAACGTATTGCAACAATTATAGTAACTTGTTCTACAAATACCTTACATAAAAATGATTGTGGGAAAAATAGTGATAGATTAGGTAAAACACCACATAATAGGAGATTAAAGACCCTGGCTAAATAGCATGTCTGTAAATTTTTTCGTGAAATTGAACAAAACTTCGAATAAAATTGCAATTACTGTATCATTTCAACATTAATTTCGTCCAAATACATGTACAATTACAAATAATAATAATTAGTCGATTAAATATCAACCACAAATACATCTTTCACGAAAACGGTGCTCGGTTAAGTGTTTGATTTTTGCTTTGAAACTTCGTTTTTCCAAAATAAAATCGAATGGGATCCGAAGAAGAGCTCAGTTGACGATTGGCCTCCTCTTTAAAACGGAAGCCCTTCAAGACTTAAAGAAGAAATGCAAAAAAACGATTCCTTTACCGCTTAGGCTAATATCGTGCATAGCGATACATCACATAAACAGCGTGACGTCATCGGAGAACGGTTAGGCCTTCGAGTTTCGGTGGTATACCCCATTTTCTATCGGAAAAAGAGTCTTTCTGCAGAACGCCTACGAATATTACAAGTGTTATGCTGGAAATAGTAAATTTAATGCTGCAATGTCTGTATAGTAATTACGCGTTAGTCATCAAAATTAGATATTCAGCTTTAAACCAGTATTTAGCATCTGTAATTGAACAAAATGGCTATATTAGAAGAGGTAATTGTAAGATAATTTTAGAGATATTAATATTAATAAATGTCACTTTAAGATCTTCGAATTTATTTATTGTTATGCAAACTATAGAACCATTTTCATTGGTGCGTTAGAAAATTACTTAATACAATCGATAACCGTTATAAAATTAGAAATTGTGGTATTCCCACAAGCAATTTTATATATTAACTTCCTCTAACTACAAATACATTAATTGGGATCAGTATTTATTACTTTATTAAACGTGGTCTACTTATTAGTTCCCTTAAACTTTTTGAGGCCAACAAAACATGGCTGGAGGATTCATTAATAGATTCAAACCGAAAATTCGTGATGTTTTCGACGCAGTCCAACCTTTACATGGATTCTGCTGCATTTTGGGTTTGACCAATTTCAAAATTGTGAAGGATTTCGATCGAAGGCAGTATAAACTAGCGCCTTTGATGTTAGGCAGACAGATTTTGCAATCTTTAGCTGTAACTGTCTTGTCATATATTGACATCAGAGGTGAAATCGATGTGAATTTTTTCAAAATGGAATTCTCCAATATGGTTACTAACATGGAACAGGTGCTCGATATCATGATGTCAGTTGCAACAACAGTAACTGGGATCTTTTTTGCAAAAAAGATAATTTCCATTATAAATACAATCAACAGCATCGATTTTGAGTTGAGGAAGTTGAATATTTTTGTTGTGGATTGGTGCGTATTCCTCCGAATTTAATAGAAAGATCTAGAGTTGGTGTCATAGTTACTGTAGTACACTAAAGCGTAATCTAGAAGCTATCACATCTACTCTGATCAAATCCGTCGGCATAAACAGCTTTGCCATTAAAGTCTTTGCCAAAATAACATTTTTCAGGTGGATTTGGTACTTCTCAACAGTTTGTGTGACGATTTGCATTGTTTATACTCTATTTATGATGTTCTATAATACAATACTATTTAAAGAGTACCTAATTGAATCAGCTTATGACTTATTAATGAATATCACCTGCAATTTGCCAGATATGATAAATCTGCTTCTTCAATACCAATATAGTATTTACGCCTTAGCCATCAAAAGCAGATATTCAGCTTTAAATCGGTATTTAGCATCTGCAATTGAAACAAATAGCTCCACCAGGACAGGTAATAGTAAGATCATTTTAGAGATACTTGTATTAATTGATATGTCCCAAGATTTTTTAGTCTAATGCGTTTTCAAACGTATCTTCAAGTTTATCTGAATACTATGCAAACTGTATAATGACTGATAACCTTGAAACGTTCTCAGTTATAAGTTTCCATTAGTTTGTTAGGAAATTACCTAATGCAATCAATAATCGTTATTAAATTAAGACTAGTCAATACAAAGTACCGTCTCCAAACAAACAATTATATGTATTACTTTCCTCTACCCCCAGGTGTCTTAATTGCTATCAGAATTCATTACTTTATCAAGCGCACTATATTTCCTGCTTTTCTGAAAATTTTGGAGTCAATATAACATGCCTAAAGGCTTCTTTAACCGATTCAAACCGAAAATTCGTGATGTTTTCGATGCAATCCAACCTTTACATAAATTTTGCTGTATTCTCGGTATAACCAATTTCAAAATCGTGAAGAATTTCGATCGAAAACAATATAAACTAGCTCCTTTGATGTTAGGCAGGCAGATTTTGCAAACCTTAGCTGCAATTGTCTTGTCATATATTCAGATAAGATATGAATTCCATGCGGATTTTTTCAAACTGAAGTTCTCCGAAATGGTTTCGGATATCGAAGAGGTGCTCAATATCGTGCTGTCGGTGGCTACAACAGTAATCGGCATCTTTTTTGTAAAGAAGATGATTTCCATCATAAATAGAATCAACAGCATCGATTTTGAGTTGAGGAAGTTGAATATCTTTGTTGTGGATTGGTGCGTATTCCTTCAGATTTAATAGAAAAACCTAGAGCTAGAGTCATAGTAATTGTAGTATACTAAATTTTGTTCTAGAAGCTGTGGCACCTGCTCTAATCAAATTCGGTGGCGTTTAAACAGCTTCGCCTTTAAAATATCATCACCTTCGCCATAACTAAACTTTTCAGGTGGATTTGGTATTTCTCAGCAGCTTGTGTGACGATTTGCACGGTTTATACTCTCTTTATGATAATCTATATGGCAAAAATATTTGGAAAGTACCTAACTGATTCCCTTCATGGTTTATTAATGAGTATTATCAATAATTTACCAGATATGGTAAATCTGCTTGTTCAATACCAATACAGTACTTACGCTCTTGTCATTAAAACCAGATATTCAGCTTTAAATCGGTATTTAGCATCTGTAATCGAACAAAATGGCTACATTAGAGCAGGTAATTCCAAGATAATTTTATAGATACTTATATTAACAGATGTGACGCCAACATTTTTTTAGTCGAATGCGTTTTCAAACGTATCTTCAAGTTTATTTGTATATTAGACAATCTATATAATTTTGAACATTTTTTAAGACAATAAAACATGACTAAAGGCTTTTATAACCGATTCAAACCGAAAATTCCTGATGTTTTCGATGCAATCAAACTTTTACATAGATTTTGCCGCATTATCGGTTGACCTATTTCAAAATCGCGAAGAATTTCGATCGAAAATGGTATAGGGTAGCTCCTTTAATGTTAAACAGGCAGATTTTGCTTTAGCTGTAGTTGTCTTGTCATATATTCAAATCAGAGATGAATTCAATCTGGACTTTTTCAGACTGTTCTCCGATATGGCTTTGGATATCGAAGTGGTTCTCAATAACGCGCTAGCGATCACAGTAATAGGCATATTTTTTGTAAAGAGGATGATTTCCATCATAAGTAGAATCAACAATATCGATTTAGAGTTGAAGAAGTTGAATATTTCTGTTGTGAATTAGTGCGTCCTCCTTCAGATTTACTAGGAAAGTCTGGAATTGAGGTCATAGTATACCTATTATGTTCCAGAATGACATCTACTCTGGTCAGATTCGTCGACACAAACAGCTTCGCCGTTAAAATCTTTGCCAAAATAATTTTTTTCAGGTGGATTTGGTACTTCTCAATAGTTTGTGTGACGATTTGCATTGTTTATACTTTATTTATGATGTTCTATAGTGCAATGCTATTTAAAGAGTACCTAATTAAATTAGCTTATGACTTATTAAAGAATATCATCAGCAATTTGCCAGATATGATAAATCTGCTTGTTTAATACCAATATAGTATTTACGCCTTAGCCATCAAAAGTTGATATTCAGTTTTTAAATCGGTATTTAGCATCTGCAATTGAGCCAAATATATCAGGGCAGGTAAAAGTAAGATAATTTCAGAGATATTTGTATTAATTGATATGTCCCAAGATTTTTTGTCTGATGCGTTTTCAAACGTATCTTCAAGTTTATCTAAATACTATGCAAACTGTATAATGATTGATAACCTTGAAGTGTTCTCAGTTATAAGTTTCCGTTAGTTTGTTAGGAAATTACTTAATATAATCAATAATCGTTATTAAATTAGGACTAGTCAATACAAACTACCGTCTCCACACAACCAATTATATATATTACTTTCCTCTGCCCCCAGATGTCTTAATTGCTATCAGAATTCATTACTTTATCAAGCGCACTATACTTGTCAGTTCCCTGAAAATTTTTGGAGTCAATATAGCATGGCTAAAGGCTTCTTTAACCGATTCAAACCGAAAATTCGTGATGTTTTCGATGCAATCCAACCTTTACATAGATTTTGCTGTATTCTCGGTATGACCAATTTCAAAATCGTGAAGAATTTCGATCGAAAACAGTATAAACTAGCTCCTTTAATGTTAGGCAGACAGATTTTGCAAACCTTAGCTGTAGTTGTCTTGTTATATATTCAGATAAGAGATGAATTCCATATGGATTTTTTCAAACTGAAGTTCTCCGAAATGGTTTCGGATATCCAAGTGGTGCTCAATATTGTGATATCAATAGCTACAACAGTAATCGGCATCTTTTTTGTAAAGAGGATGATTTATATCATAAATAGAATCAACAGCATCGATTTTGAGTTCAGGAAGTTGAATATCTTTGTTGTGGATTGGTGCGTATTCCTTCGGATTTAATAGAAAAACCTAGAGCTAGAGTCATAGTAATTGTAGTATACTAAATTTTGATCTAGAAGCTGTGGCACCTGCTCTAATCAAATTCAGTGGCGCTTAAACAGCTTCGCCTTTAAAATAATATTCATCTTCGCCATAATTAAACTTTTCAGGTGGATTTGGTATTTCTCAGCAGCTTGTGTGACGATTTGCGCGGTTTATACTCTCTTTATGACAATCCATATTGCAGAAATATTTGGAAAGTACCTAACTGACTCCCTTTACGGTTTATTAATGAGAATTATCAATAATTTACCAGATATGGTAAATCTGCTTGTTCAATACCAATACAGTACTTACGCTCTAGTGATTAAAACCAGATATTCAGCTTTAAATCGGTATTTAGCATCTGTAATCGAACAAAATGGCTACATTAGAACAGGTAATTGCAAGATAATTTTAGAGATATTTATGTTAACAGATATGACGCCAAGATTTTTTAGTCTAATGCACTTTCAAACTTATCTTCAAGTTTATTAGGATTTTTTTGCAAACTATATAATTCTGAACATATTTGAAAACAATAAAACATGGCTAACGGTTTCCTTAACAGTATCAAATCGAAAATTCCTGATGTTTTCGATGCAATCCAAGCTTTACATAGATTTTACCGCATTCTCGGTTTTACCTATTTCAGAATCGCGAAGAATTTCGATCGAAGATAGTATAAAATGGTTCCTTTAATGTTAGACAGGCTTTAGCTGCAGTTGTCTTGTCATATACGAGGTGTGGCAACTAAATAACCGGACTGGTGCTACAAAACATTTTATTGATCACCAATTACATTACAAAGTTTTTCCCCTTCAATGTACTCCCCTTGTCGATCCCTACAACGCTCCATACGAATTTTCCACTGTCGAAAGTAGTGCTGGAAGTCCGTTTCTGCCAGCTTGTTGAGGACCTCCGTCGCTTTCGCTTTCACCGCTTCCACACTGTAAAATCTTGTCCCCTTAAGCTCCGATTTTACCTTAGCAAATAAACAAAAGTCACAGGGGGCCAGGTCGGGCGATTACGGTGGGTGGTCCAACACGATGATGCCGGATTTCGCAAAGAACGCCTACACAGACAAGGCGGAATGGGCTGGCGCATTGTCTTGGTGGAGCATCCAGGATTTGCTCTTCCACAAATCGGGTCTTCGTCTTCTCACTCGTTCGCGAAGGGTTCAGCAATTTTTCGCGGATAAATTTACCAATTGTCTGAATGTTGTCGTCCGTTTTTGATGTTGAGGGACGTCCAGGCCGCGGATCGTCTTCGGTCGTTTCACGTCCCTCCTTAAACCTTTTACACCACTCCAAAACTTAGGTGCGCGATAGACACTCACTTCCGTACACTTCCTTTAACATGGCATGAGCTTCTGTAGCAGTTTTTCCCAGTTTGACAAGAAACTTGAGGTTAACTCGTTGCTCGATCTGAACACTTTGAATTTTTCTGACGCGACGCTAGCGTAAGGACTTGAACGGTTGCTACAGCGAGACTGAGCGACATACAACCGTGCCCATCAAGCTCAAGGTGGGGGAAGCATTTACAAGCACAGACATGTTCAAACCTGCCGTGGCGTGCTCGCTGTTTGCCGATAGTAGCATCAGTGCGGTTATTTAACTGCCACGCCTCGTATTTAAATGAGAGATGAATTCCATCTGGATTTTTTCAAATTGAAGTTAAATAATAATTGGCATATTTTTTCTAAAGAGGATGATATTTTTGTTGTGGATTAGTGCCTGCTCCTTCAGATTTACTAAGGTTTACAGGTCTGGAGTTGGGGTTATAGTATACCTAGTTTGTTTTAGAATGACATCTACTTTGATCAAATTCAGTTGCGATTCTTTGCCACCAACGTAGCACCACCTTCGCCAAAATCAAACCTTTCAGGCGGATTTGGTGTTTCTCAGCAGCTTCTATGACGGTTTGCGTCATTTGCAATAGTTTTATAATGTTCTATGATGCAGTACTTTTTGAGTAATTGAGTCACTTTATAAGATTAATGAACGTCATCAACTTATTAGTAGATATTATAATTTTGGTTGTTCAATACCAGTATAGTACTTACATCTTGATCGGGTACTCTAAATCTGTGGCACTGGAACAGTTCACTAAAACCCTTACCACAATACTTAGTAAGTATTATGGTTAGGGTTTGAGGGTACTTACATCTTATCCATCAAATGCAGGTATTCAGCCTTAAAGCAGTATTTGATGTTTGCACTTCAAGAGGGAAACGTATATGTGTCGCTTATCAGTTCAGTTATTTTCGAATTTGTGGGTCAATTTTTTTAAAGACTATAAATTGCATGAACCGAATCGTAAATTATTTTTTACCTGAGATTTTCATATACCATCAGCAACTTCAGAATATAACTTTTTTATGAATAACCCTATATGTAGTGTATTAAACGTGTTGGGTTGATAAATTGTCAATCTAATTATTTCATAACGATGTGTGTATAAAGTAAATGTTATCCATTAAGTTGAGCTAAGGTACTGTGGGATTAATCCTTATAGATTCAGTAAAACCATGCGTGACTGGATCAATACTCATCATATAATTAATTATCCTGTCATTGACCTTCTACTCCAACGTAACTACAATATCTATCACCTATCATGTTTATTACTACCATACATCGTTATTTGATCAACAGTAACAGCTTTAATAGCAGTATAACGGCTTCGAAGGCCAAAAAGAATGTCTAGAACGTTATTCAGCAAATTAAAACCAAAAATCCATGACGTTTTCGATTGTATTTATCCTTTGCACATATTTTGTCGCATATTTGGCTTCACCAATTTCAAAATGGTGGGATATTTGAACGGAAGATGCTATAAAGTAGCTCTTACAGTGGTGGTTAGGCAAATTATTCAGATCTTTCTCATTACCGGTCTGGTGTGTATCGAGATCAAACACGAATTCGGTGCAAATTTTTTCAAGCAGCGATTTTCGAAGATTGTCCTGAGCATTGAGCAGGTCACAGGGGTAATTTTGTCGATGACCAGTACATTTATTGGTTTGATCTTCGCTAATAAAATAACTTCTATTTTGAACAAAATTAGTAGAGTTGATATCGAATTTAGAAAACTCAATGTTTTCGTGTTAGACTGGTATGTATTTAATTGGTCGAGGAGTTATGATCATCGTCACAACATTAGCTTTTACAAAAACTAACATTCTTTTCAGGTGGATTTGGTGTACTTCAATGGGCTCCGTGATAATTTGCTGCACATTCTCTGGGTTTTTAATGACTTTTAATGTAATAAATCACGAACCCTATACCATCTTTAGTGCACTAAAGCATATCATAAGTGTTATACCTGACATGATGAATTTGGTTGTGCAATATCAGTATAGCAACTACGCGTTAATCATTAGAACTAGATATGCAGCTTTGAATCAGTATCTAAGATCTGTATTAGAAATAAATAGTGGCCCTGAATTACAAAGTGGTAAGCTAGTTTTAAATTATTTGTGTGTTTCGTAGGAGCGCATCGCAAACTCATTCTTCTTCGAAATAACCTCTAGCAGAGAAAGCCTAGTAAAAATGAATTTGATTAAAGGGTAATGTAGAGTATTCGTTTTAACACTAGAACAACCAGAGCCGTCAATTTGACGACATTACGAAGGGAAATTCAAATACAACGGCCATAACCTGGCCGTTCTAGTGTTGTTAAACTAATTAATCGAGTCATTGTGGGTAATTAACAATTTTCACCTAGCAACTGTTTTACTTCAATGAAACATTAGTATACGTAAACTATTAAAAGAAGAAAACATATTAAAAATCTTATGGATTAACAACATTTTTGTGTCTACCCAACCCTACTATTTCTTCTTACGGATCACTTGGATGATTTGCTACAAAATAACAAAATCCAAAGATAATCATCTTCGTGTATGCCGCCTTATTCTTCTATTCTATGCTCTAATTTCTAGTGTACTTTTCGATGTAATATCCTACGGTAATTTGGTTTTCAGAATCTTGAAAGTTAACAATATGACCATGGAAGTAGTCTTCTCTAAAAAAAATAGCACATACGAGGTAGGCATTATAACTTCGCGGCTTGACAAGCTTATACAGGTTTTAAGGTGTTCAAACTGCGTTGCGTCATAGTTGCACATGTGCCAGGCCTACACTATATATATTACGACTCGAAGAGTAGTAGCTTTTAGTAGCCAGTCAGACAACGTTACTAGTGCATGAAAATGTCTAAGGCAACAAAAGAAGAGCACACGCCTAATTACATCAAACAACGTTTAGACTGCGTTTATGGAGATGTATCTTCTTCATATTCCACTGTAAAAAAGTGGGCAAAATGTTCCTTGTGCTTATGATATTGCCAACTATAGTATTTCAAATGAAAGTGGGTCAATAAACAGTATGTTACATTCGAAACAAGTTTCGCTGCCTACAATGGAGATATAGTTACTGCAAAATGGGTACCGTATCTTCATTCTGCTCTCCAACGTGAACGGCGAGTCGAATGTGCGCGGTCGTTTTTAAACATATGTGGAGACGACCCGAGACCGATTTTGGAGTCCATTGTCATAAGAGATGACACAATGGTTCTGTATTATGATCCTCTGTCCAAGAGGACGTCTTTTTAAGGACGATAGTGAGTTGCAATATAACATTTTGAGGGAAAACCTTTAGATTATTTTTACAAGGGTACAGAATTATTAATTGATCGATGTAGTAAATGTATTCAAGTTAGGGGAGATTATATTGGAAAATAAAAATTGTTATATTTTACCAAGTTTATTGTTTCTATATCAGGCCGAGAATTTATGGCACCTACCTCGTATCATCAATTAAATAGATATGGGGCTTAATATTGGTACCAATCACAAGATTTTATCTTCTAACTTACGAGTGGTCTTGGCTGATTGTTAGGAGCAACAAGGAGTATATTCAGCTTATTCTTAGGAACTGCAGCGATGTTATATTTCTTCTAGGAAAACTATACTATATCCAAAAGCAACCTCACGGGCGGCGACATAAAATTGAATTCGTAATTAAATACGACGAATTGATCATCTCATTCGACGTGTGGGGCAAGATGACGAATTCGCCATCTTACCCTACGTCGACTTACCCAACTCAACATCAACAAGCTAACTTTTGTAAAAAAGTATGATAAAGAATTCATTTTATCCGTTGCTGGTGCATGCACCCTTTTTTATATTATGTTCGTTATGTTGTATTGAGGAAATTTTATAATGCAACACAGTAAATCCACGTGTATTTTTTTATTCTAATATAATCAGTAATAGCGGCGTCTAGCGCCACGTAATATTCATTTTATTCTGTAAATCAACTGTAGACTACGAGAGAAATTTATATTAAGTTTAGCAGTTGTTGAAATAAAACGCATTCGCTTACCGACTTCGTCATCTTACCCCACTTCCCCCTACATATGTAACTTCCATAATATAAATTTCAGTGTGGATATCGGAAGATCTACAACCGGATATTAAGAAACAGCGCAAGTTCCTCAAAAGCACTTCCGACAACTTATTCATCGTAGACACAGTTGCTTCTTATCACATCAAGTTGGCGGATATAGCCGCCATCTTAAATCAGGCGTTCTGCGTTCAGCTGTTGCTGCTGATAACCACGTCCTTCCTTGGTATCGTTACGGCATTATTCTTGATTGCTATCAACTTCAAACAACCAATGGATGAGGATTCCAGCAGCTACAATTTCGTTTTCACCGCTTGGGCGTTTTCCAATACAATCGCATTGTTGGTAGTGGTTCATACGACTTGCGCTTTGTGTGATGAGGTAAGTTAATAATATGACATGCGGTGATAAGTTAAATCAATATTTGATAATTGGCATCCTAAAAGCCATAAAAGGTATCCTTAAATTTGTTAAATTAATGTATTTATAGGATTGAAATTTACTATTCGGGGTGGCAATGCAAATTAATAATAATATTAATGCTAATTAATATTATCACGATACGATGAGAATATGATAACTTTTACTTTGGAATAATTTATTTACTCTGCTTTCTATTGCAGGCTAATAAGTGCCCAAGAATTCTGCATAAGATTAGAAACAACACGAATGATCCCAAACTCCATACCACGGTAAATGTTTTACGATCTAATTGAAGAAAATTCTCTTTGCCACGTTGAGCTATGTGCTTTTCTGTTATATACTTTTCATTACATTACATATTACACTCATAAATTAATAACGAAAAATCATCCTACGTATCATTTCAAAACCGCTCAACTAAATATGATACAGTACATTTTCATTGAATTTGGTATCTTTCCTACTAAATTAAAAACAGCTAAAGTGATGCCTATTTTTAAGAAGAGAAAGCAGAACAATATTACATTTTATCAGTATTTTCTAAGCTGTATGAAACTATAGTTAATATTGGAATAATAAAGTATTTCCATCGTTTCCGATTGCTAAATGAGAATCAATACGGTTTTACTCCAGGTAAATCTACTGACACTGCTCTTTTTAGTTTCATAAGTCGTCTATATCATAACTTTGATAATGGAGTGCCTTGCTTGAGTATGCTGGAAGATCTTTCTAAAGCATTCGATTGTGTGGACACTCTTCTGCTCTACAAACTTGAGAAGTATGGGTATGAGAAGTGTTTGTTTAAAGTGGATCGAATCTTACTTTTCAACGAGAAAACAATATGTTAGCGTCGGCGATTGCATTTTAGGTGGTACAGTTGTGAAAAGGGACCTCCCACAGGGTTCAGTACTAGGACCAACCTTGTTTCTACTTTTCGTCAATGATCTTCCTAATTGCCTGAATAGTGCAACTACTGTGACATTACATGCCGATGACATCAATATATTGTCTCCATGCCAAACACCATTGACCTTCTCGTAGCAACTGCAATTTTATGCAACATACCTTATACCTAGAATTCATTCTTAAAGAGATATTGCATCTTCTCGAAAAAGTTTGACAGAGTGGTGCATCACAGGTTTTAAAATTGTAATACGCCAACAAAAGATATTCTGCTTTCTGGTAATGTTCATGAAATAGTAACAGATAAATTTGCTAAATTATACAGGGTGTGCCAGTAGGGAGGGGACAATGTGAGTGATATTTAATCTGAGAAATCTCAGTTCTTTTAAATAACAACACCTAATTTTCTAAGCGGTATTAGATTCTGCATCGAAAAATAAAGCTGTTGCTAAAGTTAATAGTTTAGGAGATATTTTGTGAAAACCTCCTTAATCTTAAGTATCGCATTGTTTAATGTCAATTTCAGTTTGCCATGGTTAAACAATTGAAGGCAGCTGTCAAATGTACTGTCAACAGTAGTAAACACAGTAGTGGTCTTCAGTACTAATTAATCAATATAATTCACTCTCAATTATTCATACTACAGTACAATTATTCGAAAAATAGAACTTTCAAAAATCGAATTTTTTATTAATAAACAGAAAAAAGAAAAAAGCATAAAAACGTACAAATGATAAAATTGAATACGTATTTTATCATTATAATAAATGCTCGAAAACACCACCATTTTGTTCCATGTATGGTGTTACTCTTCATTAATTCCTGATGAGTATCACGTTGAATAAATCTTGCAACCAGTTCTTCTTACTCTGTCAATCATGTCATCTTTTGTACCAACTGAATCTCTGTATACAACATTTTTAATATAACCCTACAAGAAAAAATCTAAAGGGGTTAAATCTGGAGATCGTTGTGGATACTTAAAGGACCGTTTTTAGCGATCCATCGATCGTCAAACATTTCAGTAAAAATAATCGATATGCCACGTGTGTTATGTGGGGAAGCCCCGTCCATTTATTACCATGTATTCCGCGCTTCTTCTTCTGGTCGAAGACGTAATGATTTGTGGATAACTTTATGTAAAATTTCCTCATAACGCAATCCATTTAAACTGTATACATAAAAGTAAACAGACAGAATTCTATTGTTCTTCAAAGCGCAGAATGTACGTTAAAACTCCAAAAATCTTGAAAATTTCGTTCTTTTGCCACGTACGGGTTTTCTGGAGCCCGAAAATAAAAATTTTTAGTTATGCGTTCCTTTTCTGCAAAATTTCGTTTCATAGCAAACAATGTTATCCAATAATGCATTATATTCTTATGTTCGAAACAAAAACCATTCACAGATTTCTCTTCGACGTTTAATATCTGTAAATCTTATATTTTTCTTTTACCAAAATTCTGTGAATTGTTTTGGACGATGTTCTAAGCGCTTGTACTGCATCATGGATCGAATTAGTTGGATATGCAGTAAAATAACCCAATGCCATAGTTTCCGAATGCTCGTTATCTACTTGAGGCTTGGTTCTTTTTGATGTCTTCGTAAACGAACCAAAATCTTTACAATTTTTTAATGCTTCGAGTATATTTAGGTATATCAAGATATCTCTTCATGAAAATTCGACACGTTCTATCGAAAATGTCATTGCATTCGCGGTAAATTATATTAAAATTTAAATAATTTTCATTTGAAAATCTTAACCGAGTCATTTTCGTTAAACTAAGAAATAGGTGCAATTATGAATAATTGTACTGCAATATGAAGTGCTGATGACTATTACTGTGTTTATTACTGTTGACAGTACATTTGACAGCTATCTTCAATTATTTAGCCATGGCAATGATATTAAACAATGCGATATTCAAGATTAAGGAAATTTTCACAAGATATCTCCTAAACTATTAACTCTAGCCATAGCACTTGCTAGACATTTTTGCTCTATTTTTTGACGTACAATTTTATACCGCTTAGAAAATTAGGAGTTGCTATTTAAAAAAATCGAGATTTCTCAATTTAAATACCTGTGATATTGTCCCCTCCTTACTGGAATTACCGGCAAAGTTATCTATTGCTATGGAAACATCGTTTCATGAACATTACCAGGAAAGCCTGTGATGCACCACATCTGTCAAACTTTTTCGAAAAGTTAAATATCTCTTTAAGAGTGAATTCTAAGGGTAGGTTATGTTGCTTAAATTAATTTTAAAATTTAACACAGAATCCAAATTTCACATAAACCTGGTAGTGTTCCTGTTAAAGTAGAGAAGTTGAATGCTACTTCCGGTATAAGAACCGGCAGTTGAAAATTTTTTTTTGGCTGAGCTAGTATTAAGGGATAACTAATGTATGTAAATTTTCAAATTTCTATGTTACTCTCTTCCCCATGTACTTTTAACATTTAGGTATCAAAGAGTGGACGTTCCTCACATAAGGTCCTCGTGGTGTAGTGGTTAGCACGTCCACCCGTCAAGTGGAGGATGAGGTTCGATTCCTTACCATGGATATTTTTTCAGTAATTAATTACGTCGGAAATTCCAAGAAAAATTATAGATAATCAATCCTGTTGTTTACAATTTTGTATAATGTAAGCAAATCATTTATCTCTCTTCTCTTTTTTAGGGATAATAAGTGATGTGGTTGTAAGCTAAATGTATAATTGAAATCAGTAATATTTAGTAATTTAAAATCTAAATACTTTAAAAACTTTCGTTGTAGTCTTTCAATTGAATGAAGCTACTTCTAATTCACCTAATACCTTTTTTGCTATTCCCCTACTCTTATTAAACCATATTTTTACAAACAATTAGCCTCCGCTGAATAGCTAGCAATATCGCTTATTTTACAGCCACCTACGACTCATTCGAAATGATTAATTAAAGTTAATATTTTCAGATCGAAATGTATTCGCTACAGATGTACCACAATCGTTTGCAATTCCATGTATGCGGTTTATTTCCGCTTGACTACACCCTATTATACACGGTATGTATAGAATGCGCTCTTGTTAGTGCCCGGCTAACATAGTTAGGGGCGGTGGCAAGGTGCAGTGAGAGGGAGACGAAATATGGAAGCAATATCTTGTGTAGGTATTTACATAGGATGCAGCGTAGGGAGCATATATTGAAATTAATGCTTCGCCAATGGAATTAAAACGGAGAAAATACTGTATACTTTAAGTTCGTTTAATGTTTGCTCTAACATACTCAGAAAACAGTAAATTTACCGTCTCATACTTGGGTAATACCGTTACCTACGATATACACAAGGCTTGAGCGGTTTGACGTCAGCAGACTGTGAAGTAGCTCGTCGTTCATTCACACGTTCAGATCGTTTCTTGCGTTTTGAATTGGTTTATCCAAATTATATTGGCTTTATTTAAAAACATACTGTGTAGTGAAATTTCCGTACTTTGTTGGTGATACCTGTAATGTCTTTCTAGTGTTGTGTAAGCGATAAGACCTTTTCTGAAACGATAAAAACGGGTTGAAAAATCCTAGGTTTAAAAATATGCTATTCCAACTCAATTCCCTAACTGTCCGTTGTATTTGACAAAAAACGTGAAGATTTTATTGTTCAAATAGTTTTATATTCTTGCGTTATATTTAATGTATTTTTGAACAAGAAGAGATGTTTTTAAGTGTGTTAAACGTTCTGTTTTAATACAATATGTTTTTAATTATATCACCGAACGTAGCCATTTGTATGCGGATATATGTAAATGTCATATTCACAGCAGTGAACGTATTGCAACAATTATAATGTTGTAAACTTGTCCCATAAATACCCTACTTACAAATGATTGTGGGAAAAGTAATGATAGATTAAGTAAAACACCACATAATAAGGATAGATTAGGTAAAACACCACATAATAGGAAATTAAAGACCCTGGTTAAATAGCATGTCTGTAAATTTTCTCGTGAAATTGAACAAAATTTTCAATAAAATTGCAATTACAGTATCATTTCAACCTTAGTTTCGTCCAAATACATACAATAATCATTAGTCGATTAAGTGCCAATCACAAATACATCTTTCACGAAAACGGTGCTCGGTTACGTGTCTGGTTTTTGCTTTGAAACATCGTTTTTCCAAAATAAATTCGAATGAGATGCGAACAAGAGCTCAGTTGACGACTGGCATCCTCTTTAAACCGGAAGCCCTTCAAAACTTAAAAAAGGAATGCAAAAAAACGATTCTTTTACCCAGCGTGACGTCATCGAAGAGCGCTGAGGCCTTATTATAGCGTAGGTAACGGTAATACACAGAAGATGCCCCAGCTAACATATTGTGAAAGTACTGAACGAAGTTTTTAAACATTTCGTAAACCTACATGCAAACTACATATAAAGTGACTATTGAAACATCTAGACATAGGTTAAACATTAATTAGTCCCGGCACAGGCAGCAACAGAAACACATTGAATCTAAATATGAAAGTCGCATCTTTCTTCCATATTACAAATCCAAGAGAAACAACATAATTCTAATTGATTTACATTCTCTTTATTTTACAGATTGTAGCAGGTGTTACTACACATTTGGTCATATTAATACAATTCAACAGCTTCGACTATGGCAAGAAAGCTGGTAATGAAAGCATCATCTTGAATTATACATCAACTGAATAAGATATTCAAGAAGAAAACGTTTGAGCTAATATATTTTTATATTATCCATCCAGATTGATAAGGAATTGATATTGATGTTCTAGATGTTAATTATAATTGTTGTGAATTGGGTTGTATAAATATTTTCATGTCAATTCCTTACATTATCTACTCTGTACACATACATATATATACCGCCTAGGAAACCAAATTTTTTCGGTGCGTAATGCAATGTCAACAAACAACGGGGCAATTTTTGAGTATTTTATTTAATTTATTGGTATAAATCATTCCTTAGAACTTCTAGTTTTCTTTGTTATTTATTGGTTGTTCATAATAATAGTTCCAGTTATTGTTTTTATTAAGTAAACGATACAGTTCGATTTAAATTTTATTTACTTGTTTTAGAGTCCAGTTTGTATTTGAAATGCTTAGCTTCCTATTTTATTGGGTCGGTAAGAAAGCATTTTTGGTTGTCACACATAGAGAGCATTGTAATTGTTTTGAAGGACTCCTATCAGCGTTACGGTTTTTTCCTTTTGGCATTTGATATCAGACACATTTAAGTTACTTTAGAAGCAAGTTGTGCGTAATTTTGTTTGTAGCTGTTAGATTAGATTAGTATTCGAGGTAGTTCTTGACCTATCCCATTGTGACCCCTTCAGATCTATTGTGGTCCCTCTGTCATTGGATCAATTACGTTAGAATTGTATTTTACATCAAAACTAGCAGCCCTGTGAGTGATCCCTCTACGTAGGTTTCGGCTTTTGGGTATTCCGGGCCCATTTCTGAGAGCCGTACTTCTGTAAGTACTATACAATCGCACAGTACATGGACGACAGTCTCTTCTTACGCCCAGCAGAATCTATATGCTGTTTCCTCTGGCAACTGCTAATGTGCTTCTTGAGCACACAATACCCTGTTAGCAGGCCTATTATTGTTCTAACGGACTTTCTGCCCTGCTTAGTAGGTCTGATGTAAATTTAGGCCTGTGTCCAACCAGAAATTGTTTGGCCTCTAATACTCTTCCACCAGTCTTGAGATTTCGTACCTTTCCATTGTTTGGTAGTTGCTTTAACTACCGTGTAAGCTATGCCTACTGAGTGTTTTGGGTTTTTGTCAGCAGTTGACGAGCCTACTCGAGCTTATTCATCTGCCTTGACATTCCCTTGATGACCTTCGCGTTCTGATACCCAGACCAGGGTCACCTTAGGTCGGCTGCCGAGCCTGTTGAGTGCATTCATGCAGTCCCATACCAGTTTCGACTTCGCCTGTGCGGAGTCCAGTGTTTCTATCACTGCTTGACTGTTGAATAGATAATAGATCGATAATTGACTTCTTGCTTATCTAATTCTTCAATACACTGTTGTTATTTCGGCTTGAAATACCGTGGCGCTTTGAATAAGGCTTAGTGATTTAGTTATCTTTGATATAATTCCGAAAATTTCCGCTCCGCCTCCAGTTTCCGTCTTTGAGCCATCGGTCCTATTTCCCATTCTTCTCTATTTATTACCGTTTTATAGTTCTTACTGTTCTTGCGAAGCTGTATTTGGGACTGCTGTTAGTTTAGGATCAATTTTAAAGTGGAGTGCAGAAACGAATATTTCCGGCATATTTTACTTTTTTATTTCCGTAAGGAAAGAAAGCTGCCGAGGCTCACAAAGAGATATGTGAAGTTTATCGTGTTGATTGCATAACAAAACGCACGTGTCAAGATTAGTTAAAAAAAATTCCGTTCTGGAGATTTTTCACTCAAAGGTGACTAGCGTTCTGGTCGACCTACTGAAGTTGATGATAACCGAATCAAAACCATAATTGAAGAAAATCGTCATATAAATGTATCGCACACAACAATTGAAAATCGCTTAAAATGTCTCGGACTCGCTAAAAGGCTCGAGCGCAATGAAACCGATCCTTTTTTGAAAGGAATCATCACTGGTGATGAAAGATGGGTCATCTACAGGAACATAATTCGAATGCGATCCTGATCCAAGCACGATGAACCAGCACAATATTCGTTCCTGCATTCCATGTTAAAATTGACCCTAAACTAACAGCTACAAACAAAATTACGTACAACTTGCTTCTAAAGTAACCTAAATGTTATTGATATCAAATGTCAAAAGGAAAAAGCCATAACACTGACAGAAGTTCTTCAAAACAATTACAATGATCTGTTGTATGTGTAACAACCAAAATACTTTCTTGCCGAAAGTAAGATTTAAGTTGTAACAAATGGTGTGCTTTTACTTCAAACATTTAAGTTTTTTAGGCAATAGGTTTCTTTAGCAGAATACACTTATTTATTTTATAATTCTGTAATACATTATTTTTAGTTTATAAGTCGTATATATTTTAAAGTTAATTCCTTTATTAATTAAACTCAGATTTTCGCTATTATGTGAATTACAAGAATAAATATTTCTTCGATCTCAAACTATAATAAAGTATAGCGATACACACAATACCTCTAACTAGCCGTGACTGACTTGCATGCCGATTACAATTGATTACAATCCGATAACTGTGTACGTTTCATACATTGAGTTAGGCACCGAGAAAATGTAGTTTCCTAAGCGGTATATTTCAATTCTATATAGCAACAATTATGTCTGTGTTATAAATTTTGAAAACATATTACGCACCTTTTTCTGAAAATTATGTAATTGCTAAACATTATCTAAATAAATCAATAAATGTTGATCCGTTTGACTATTCTGTCTTGCATGACAGAATGGGGTTAGAAACATTTTTAGCTTGTTAACCTTCTATACGTAGTCCTTTCAAATCTTTATTAAAATTTTTCGCTAGAACAGGTTTAATTCGTTGAACGACATCAAAGTGGTATGCAACATATACAACAAAGGCTTTTTCAATTTAACTACAGAGCACCTGCTGTATAATAGTATATTTCCAAGTGAACTCTCTCAGATATCCTAGTAATGTTGATGATTCATTTGAAATCTTTAAAATTTGAACATCGTAACTAATAAAGGAACGTTTTCAATTTGATAATTTATCGATTTGAATTAAATTTGGTAAACAAAAATCTACAAGGATTTTGATGATAATCAGTTAATTTAGTTAAGTTTCGATTTTTTTCCTTTCTTTTTGTTATATTAGAGTGGAGTCGTGATTTTGATTGGTGGACTTTGTATTTATAAAACTGTCAAAAACAATAATAATCCAGAACCGGGTACTTCGAACAGCCGTGGATGCTCCCTGGTACGTGAGGAACGTGACGAGCGACCTGGGGATTCTCCACATGACTATGAAGTAGCTGCCATAAATTCTCTGCCTGATATAGAAAAAATAAACTTGGTAAAAAATAATAATTTTTATCTTTCAATATAATCTCCCGTAACTTCAATACATTTATTACAACGATCAATTAATAATTGTATACCCTTGTAAAAATAATCTAAATTTTTTCCCTCAAAATGTTGTATTTCAGCTGCTTGCAACTCACTATCGCCCTTAAAACGACGTCCCCTAAGGTCTTTCTAAAAATGAGAAAATAAATGATAATCTCTTGGAGCCATGTCCTGACTATACCCCGGACGTTCCCATTCTTGAAAGCTACATTCACGGATGGCAGCTTGTGAAATAGTGGCAGTATGGACGGGTGCATTGTCGCCCAATAGTCGAACACCTTTTGTTAATTTTCCTCGACGTTTTGCACGAATATTGTTCCTCAATTTATGCAACAAAGACGCATAATATGTGCTATTGACAGCTAGTACAATTTCTTCAATAATTGAAATGTTTTGAGGCGTTATCAGTTAAATTGGCCAAACCGAGCGTTCATCATCCTCTTGCTCCAAACGGAAGCATTTTACCTACTTTTTTATAGTCGAATATGAAGGGGACAAATCACCATAAACGTCGTCTAAACGTTGTTTAATGCTATTAGGCGTATGCCTTTCTTTTGTTAAAAATTTAACGACCGCGCGTTACTCAATCTTCGTTACCTGAGACATTTTCATGCACTATTCACCTTGTCTGACTGGCTACTAAAAACTATTACTCTTCGAGCCCTAATGTACAATTCTCACAAAAAGAAATGACGTAGCCTCGTTAAAGGGAGATCTCCCGAAGATTTCCGAGGTTGTACCCCGTAGGAAGGCTACTGGCAATATCGTCCAACGTTCTTGTAAAACGAATGCGTACGGCGAAAAATGTAGGTGTTAAGGTGAGAGCATACACACTTACGCGCGTGTAGGAGAGGGCGCGAAAGTAGTGCCAAGAAATCAGTAGTCTTACGTATGTTTACATTAAGATATAGATAATATGGAGAATAATGTATAAGAGTGGGATGAATAGGTATACATCAAACGCGTGCTTCCTTGTCGCGGGTATGTTAAGAAAATCGTCAAAATCTACTAGAATGGATCAGTATAGACAAGGAAAGCGATAGTTCTTACGGCCTTTGATTTATGGGATGCAATAAAATTACAATAAGACACTTATATTACTGAATTTTTGAGAATGCACTTATACTGGAGCCAGCTTGTTGCCAATCTGCTGGCTTAAAAGAATAATAGATCTGTGTGTTGTCCGCATAATTTAGTAAATTAGATAATTTAACGGAATTCTTAATTCCAAACATGTAGATGCAATACAAAAGCGGGCTAATAAATTGTTTTAATATGATCCGGATTCAATACAGATATTAAATAATTAAAAAAGGTTAGAATAAGAATTTATGTTAGGAATTTTACATGTATTAAATTATCGAAATAGAAGTAATAATAGGCATATGACGAAATATAACTGTTATAATAAAAATATAAACTTGATTTAATTAAACAAGTGTAAATTTTGATCTTGCTGTAATATTTTTGACTGGCGAGAATAAGAAAATACTAACTTGCGGAATACTCCTTTAATAATATAACAAATATTTAGTACAACCATTCAGTACCCAAGCTTGGTAGAATGTATATTGTTAAGGTTGCCTCGGTTTAAAAACAGCCTGCGCAAGAAATGACGTCGGTGGCTACAGAATATAGAACATATTATATTCATAAAATTAAACGTTGTTACGAAGAAGTATAAACGTACTTACGTTTATTTTACTTGATGTTTAAAATTAAAGGTTTCTCAATAATTTTAGTACAATTCTCAATGAACTAATACCTTATCGTCGTATTTAAAAAAGGATCTACATATGATTCTTCTATTTTTTATTAGAGCAGACATTGTGCTCAATTAGAGAATAACAACTATCTATAATGTATTTTACTAAATAAAAATAAAAAATAATTTTCGGCTGCATGTTGCATCACTGTTGTAATGAATTTCATGATGATCTAATGATGTCTTAATAGAAAATGGGTGCATGCCAGATAACTCTGTTGGGGAAGTGCATGGTGGAGAATTACGAAAGCAATTTATAAATAATGTAATATTTATATAGACAAACAAAATTACGAAAAGAAAGCACATATAAAAAGAAAACGATAGCTTTGGTGCACTTTATTTACATTTGTAGATTAAATTGAATAAGTACGTGTTGTAAAGTGCATTTCCACGACACTCTAGCTTATTCTTTTCTTTTATAAAAAATGTTTAGGCATAAGCAGGAAGTAGCACCTATGTCGCGTTAGGTTACAAATACGGGATCTTTCGCCAGTAGCCCTATTCTACCCGTCAAAAGGCGAGTTTGGGTATTCATTCGGAGTAACTCTATTTACTCCAAATATCCTACTCACGCCCTTTCGCGTTTGGGAATGTAGTAGAGTTACTCCATCCATTCGTTTAAGAGTATGGGTTGCGTGATCCGCTCATGCTCTACCCCTAATTCCCTCCACGTGCTCTGTACTCTTGATCCGCTCCGAATGAATACCCGAACTCAGCTAAAATATGTTATTTAGAAATCTGACAAAGACAGTAAACTACCACTTTTGATTCTCTTCTTCCCTATGAAATAAGGATCAAATCCAGGTGCTCAAAAACCAATACATTTACCATTGAATTGTCATTATTAATGCTATATTAAGCATCATTGCTGTAAGTATTTAGACAGAAGTGCTGTTGATGCCGCTCGTACACTACGTGAAGTTGAAGTTCAATGTATTATCTCGGATCTGACTGCCCAAAACTGTTAAAAGAAGTGGTCGTCAAAGAATTGAGGTCTCTCCGGCTTCCAGTATATTTTCACAGGAACTTGACCCTCCGCAATGGACAATAGGTCGTCATTTTCACAAATTGGAGAAGGTAAACAGACGATGCAGAGAAGTGTCTCATGAATTGACTGCGGAACAGACACAGCAACGAATACAAATCTGTAATTAACTTCTTGCCAATTCACAGGATCTTCTTCTTTACCCTCGTAATCCCAACAAATCAAGTCAGTGATTAATTCGCGGCCAATCTGCAGAATCTGTGATCAAGCGCGAAAGCTTTGAAGTAAAGGTGATGGCTGTGTGTTTGGTAGAATTACGTTCCGCTTTGAATTGGTACCAGAAGCTAGGACGTTAAACTCCAAACTATACTGCGAGCAATTGTATGAAATGTATAGTTTTAAGAGGAAGATGCCCAACATTAGTCAACAGAAATCGTATGCTAGTCAATCAAGAGAATGCTAGGCCTTGTACTACCAAAAAAACTCTTCAGAAACTGGAAGAATTTGATGGGGTGGAATTGCTACCACATCCGACTTACAGCACGGATTTAGCGCCATCCGATTACCACCTTTTTAGGTCAATGGCACACATTCTCGCTGGGCGTCTTTTTGCCAATGCCGTGGAGGTAGAAGAAGAATGCCGTGAGTTGTTCGCGTCTAAACCAGCGGAATGCCTCTCACAAGGAATCGGAAACCTTACCAGATAATGGCAGAGAGCTATCGATCGTAATGAATTATACTGTTAACATTAATTATCTCTGTGCTTTTATATCGTTAAATGAAATTGTATTGAAAAAAGAAATGAAAAACCTTTAGCTCCGCTCTTATATTTCAATACAACACTACCCTAAAAAAGTAATCTAGCAAAAACCAAACAAAATAGACGTACTGAGATTCAATTCCAATTCGTTTCGAATCAATTAAACTTGCAACGCTGTAATTCTATTACAGATTTCCGATAGATACATCATACAATCGGCATTCATTTTTTTTTGTTCGATCCATTGGTTTTTTTTTTGTATCGATTCCTTGCTTTTTCTCTCCTTTTTTGATTGCTTTCTGAACACTTCCATCTACCGTCCGTCCGGATCACCCATCGTCATCCTCGATAGAGGAAACGGGCCTCGGAAATATCGAATTCAATCGAATTCGTGCTTTTTTGCATTCCGCCAAAAGTCCCGCTAAACTGAGAGAAAAAAGGGTTCGCCCTGTCTCCTACCCCTCACTGAGCGAGTGCAGAGTAACGTAGATAGTACTGGATCGGGCCTGCAGTAGGCGCTTCGATCGCCAGAATCGAATTAATTGTTAAAAGGCTGCCGCGTACACGGTAATTAACTTAGCGATGCCCGACAATATAGGTATCGGATGCCGTACTAGTGGCAGAGTTGAAGGGTACTATGAGTCGCTTGAAATGTCGTCTGTCATTTCGGAAGGAACGAACGGCTTTAATTAGGTTAGCCGAGATACCAACCGCTAATGCATGACGGGAGTCTGTTGGAAATGTGGAGGTAGGTAATGAATTAGTAACAAGTGAACTATTAATGATCCAAGGGAAGTTATTTTTGAATACACTATTTCGAAATATGCTTCTAAAGTTATGGTACACGCAGAGAAATGGTTTCTTGCATCAAGAATATAGATTTTCTTGCAAAAATCAGTCTCTATTCAAGAAAATATTTATATATCAAGACTATAAAAACGTATAGTATAAGAAAATAATTTTATTAAAAGTCTATTTGTATTAAATAAATATTTTCTTAGAGTTAGAAAATCAAGAAAATCCAAGACAGAAAAATGTTTCGTCCAAGTGAATCATTTAGCTTTAAGTGTTAAGAAGCACGTAACACTTTATTTATTTTCTGTAAATTTATAATTTTATTTGTTCTATTTTATAAACTCGATATTTTATGTGCCTTATTTGTGAATCGTTTGTTTTATTTTTTTGTAAATTCAATATTTCTTGTTTTGTTTTGTATAAATTCATATATTGCATGTTTATATTCATTAAAACTTTAACATGTACGCATTTAATGTAAAAATATATTTAATTTCTTATAATATACGTAAATATTATCAAAATCGTCAACATTTTTGTATATGAGAAATAGCAGGTTTCTTTGTGTTCATGCCACAAAGGGAATGTTTATTTAATAAATTTATGTTTTATACCTACGTACTGTGTTTAATTTAGAGAGCAACCAAGGAAGCGAACAAATATATAAGCATTATTTACATCCAAGCATAAGCAATTGGTCCTCCCTCTTCACAAGGAAGATACATCAAAGCAGACAACTAGCGGCATTATTCTTCAAACCAGGAGAACGTACCATTAAGAAAATATTCATATGAAGAAATGGTCCAGATCTCACAAAAGTTCTATTGAGAAATTAGGCAACCGGTTTCGTGTTCATAAAACACATCATCGGGCCTGCTACAAGGATATCAAATAAAAGAATTACAATAATGGAAAAAAAATAATTGAAATTAGGAGCAAATGAATGAACTAATGAAAAAGGTTTTTTATGGTAGAGGATAATTAAATTATTTCTTTAATAATGTAATTAAATGGGTATTATTTTTATGTAGTTTATGCCCGTTTGCACCGCACTTTTCTTAAGTGATGATTAAGTAATCAAATATTAACTTTAATAACCACATAAAGTTTAATACGTTGCACCGTCACACTGTTTTTTCGCATTAACTAAACACCGATTTAAGATGACAAACATATTGAGAAGGTGGCTTTGGAAGGCATTTGACATTTGTCGTGAAGACTGGTTTGTTCTGTGAAAAGTGTTTTTCGCATTAACTTTGCTAATAAAATGAGGTAATTATGATTTACTGTTACGAATGAAGTGAAAATTAATTACCTAAAAACTTTTTACAGTTCCGAAATGGAAGAAAAAAGAAATTACGTAAAAGATCTGCCAATTACACTCCGCAAGAAAAGTTCCTTTTATTAGCTATAGTAGAAAAATATAAATCAAAATTATTTAATAAAAAAACTGATTTCTCTACCAATGAGGAAAAGGCAAAATGTTGGCAACAAGTCGCTAAAGAATTCAATTCACAAAATTCATCGTCACATTTACGTGGTGCCGATTCTCTCCGGCGATTTTTTCTAAGCTGCGTCCAACGATCCAGAAAAAATGCAAGTGAAGAGAGAAAAGACTTATGTATGTGGTGGGGGGCCAAGTAAAAAAGACCAAAATACAGATTCTAATCAAGACCTGATAATGAGTATTGTTAACAAGAAAACGGTTATCGGATTATCAAATCCGTTCGACTCTGATAGCACAATTAATCAGACGGCAGAAATTCTTGACCCGGACGAGTTTAATTTTACATTGGAAAGCTTTATTGTAGAAAATGAAAACAATGTAAGTTAATTTTTTTCTGTCCCAAGTTGGTTCTTGTTCATGTATTTTGTAGACGGAAGAGTTAACAGAAAATAATGAAGATATGTCATGGAAAAACTATAAACCAGCTGATTTACAACGTGTAAAAGTAGTAGGCACTGATGTTTAAAGAAGATGCGACCTCATCTATGGTAACTCGCCTATATGCTGTAACCATTTCTCGAGCTTGCTTAATGTTGTCGTCGGTGGTCGAGGTTGACGGCCGTCCAGCTCCCTCTTTTTGTGTTACGCTAGTGCGGCCACTTTGGAACATTTCGATCCACCAAAAAACGCTTTTACGAGATGAAGCACTGTCCCCGTATTGTGACAAAAGTCTCCGGTGAATTTCAGCACCCTCTGACCACAAAAATCGAATCATTGCTCGTTGTTCCTCTTTGGTGCAAACTAATAGCGGAGCTGACATGCTTATGCTGTTGTAGCTAGCAGACAAATGACGCGATCGTGGTTAAATTCCGCACACATGACCACAGAGACCCCAACTCAACGCATGCGTAAGCGGCCGCCACTACGATAACCTTCAAAGTTTGTTATGGCGAAAGTGTAGATAATATTTGACTTACCCTCGTATTACCTGCTCTGTTTTAAACTAAGTATAAGAAAAATTCAACTTAAACCAACCAAACGCTTACAAAAGACTATCAAAAAAAGTTAAAAAAATTATAAAAATTCAAAATATTCAAAATCATTAACGCTGCTCACAATTATATCAAAAAGTTTATCTACTAACGTCTGTTCGGCACCATTAACTGGACTTGCTGCAATACTTTGCGGTGGGTAATGATTATTTATCAGAGTAGTTAATATCGTTAAGATGTTAACTTGATTTCAAGGGAACCCAGCCATGGCTGATGTATCAAGACACTGTTTCTTTTTCGACTGTTTCATCTTTATATACATACATACACGTGATTTTTTTGGCACTAATATCAACTCCCTCTGAAACAATTTCAAAGTTATTTTACGGATACAAATACATGTATCTGAAATTAGTCATTTATAACAAAAATAGACGACATTTTAGTGACATTATGAGGCACTTTCATATATTTTCGTACTGTATTATATAATCACAAGTTCTCTATTTAAATTTTTTCGCGATTTATAAAGTCACTTCTCGTTGTTAGAAATAAACTGAAGTGTAGAATTTATCACTGTCTAATAGATCGTTCATAGTAGATGCCAAATGCACATAACTAGTAAACGGGAGACCAATCAGATAGGTATAATAACGGAGCATATGTATGTGCGAGGTCGCGCTTTATAAAAAATATTTCCTCTATTATATGTAACCGAGGAGAAAATGCAAAAAGAAGTAACTTTTTAAATTTTTAAATGTAGTTTGCAAAAAAAATTAGGACCTGTCTACAGGGAAAATTGTAACCAGCGTGGTGAAAAAGTAGAACATTTTGATTTCCAATTCGTCCCGATCGCTTGCGCGGTTCCGGAGTTATGATGAAAAATGCGTTTTTGGGGGTGATTTCAGACGCACCTTTCACCCCCTTAAGATGTATATAAACCGATAAAAAAAATTACGTCTCCTTCACTTTTTGATGGTCTACTAATATACCAAGTTCCATCGAAGTCGACGGGGGTCAGTTCTGTCAGTTTGCTTGTCAGCTTATGCCACTAATCTTCAAAAACAGCACTGAAATATTTCTTGGTGCCACCTAGTGCCAAGAGATATAGTCATGCCGTCCTAGAAAGTAGCGACGGAATACAGATGCCATACTAACCCATAAAATGATATAACCTTTAACGTACAACGTTTCATAAACATTTGCAAAAGATATCGGTTAATGCCATATAAATATTTTTTTAACTTAAAACTAAGTGATTTACCTGGAAAAAACATGTTTCTGTCTTGGATTTTTTTGATTTTCCTAACCCTAAGAAAATATTTATTTAATGCAAATAACATTTCCAGAAAATTATTTTCTTATATTATACATTTTTATAGTCTTGAAATAAAAATATTTTCGTGAATAAAGACTGATTTTTTGCAAGAAAATCTAATCACTTGCTGCATGAAACCATTTCTCTGCCTGTAGCTTTTTAAGGATAAATATGTAAACATTACTTATCGAAAAACTTTTATAACGTGAAACAACTTATAACAAACAAAAAACTCCGCTTTTTTGTATACAAGTGAGGTTGTACACTGGAAAGACATGCGTATTTCTTTTTTTCCGACAGTTTAAGGAAGTTCGTGCGCGATGCACATTTGTCAACTGCTCGGCTAGATCGAGAAGCAAGTTGACAGCTGCTGCTTATTGTTAGATCAGCAGCTCGTTGAAGTGCTTGTGCGTGGTTGCATTGTAAACTATAGCTAAAATGCAACTGCTTGAAGCTGCTCGTGTATTCCGACCCTAATATGTACGCATTATGCGTGTCTGTACAACTATACAGTGTTACCAATTCCTATTATTAGACGTTCTACTGAACCGGTACTAAATTTCGTTTATATCGCACAACACGCTTCTTATCAAACTGCGTTGACCCATGATCCTTTAGTATAACCTGCCCTTAGTGGCATTCTGACATGTACGTGAGAAATCTCTAGACGTGCTTTGCACTTGCGCTAAGATTCAGTATCCGAATGCACTTAGCAAACTTCATCCTTGGATTTCAAACTGGAAACTTTTCACGGCTCTTATCCTTTTAAAAGTTCAAATTTAAAGTTGGGCACCATTGGAATGTGTTACTTGTCCTGATAACCGAATATAGCAAGTAACATCGCATACATATTTTGCTCTTGAAAAATAATCACCGTGTTGCAACATGACATATGCTAGCCTTGATTTCGTTCCAAATTTATTACAGTTGCGTGCTACTCACCTCCAATTCTCAAAAAAAGAGGAAATTTTATGGCGGTCGTGAATTATTAAACTGAGGTAAATACATCACGACGTTTCATCAAAACTCGATTTTCACTGTGACCACTTCCTTTCTTCTTTTTGGAATGACCGTCTTCTATTCTTCTATCTTTCTTTCTCTTTCGAAGTAGCAGTAATATCCATCATTTGAAACGTATCAGAGACCAAGAAAACCTATCCGTAAATATTTCATTATCGTACTTTCGTTTCTTCGCGTGGAACAGAGAAAGAAGACCGAAGGGTCCCGACGGGCGAAATCTATTTTAAAATTAAATTTTGACCGCCATCCCCGGTGAGGTCGTGCTGTTACCGTCGCGATGCTCCACATATATCATCTCCAATCTGTGAACCGATGCGGTAGTTGAATCGGACGAGTTTGAGGATTGGAAAGAGGGACGTGGAAAGGGGAGAGCGGGTGGTGTAAAAATTGACAGGTCTCTCGGTAAAATGCAGATGGTTACCTGTCTACCGAATGTTCCGGAAACAATTTCTCTTGTACGTCACCGCCGCCGCCGCCAAAACCGAATTTTGCTTTCTCCTCTTCGGTTTGCCGCTCGGGGTATCGCCGTTATCCCTAAGGATAACTCACCCGTGACAGACACGAGATGGTTCTTCTACCTCTTCCCGCTGTAGTCTTCATGTTTGGCTACTACGCATACAGATCGTTATTGTTAAACTTAACCTAAAGTATAAATATTATAAGAAGAGCACGTACGTCATTATGACGTAATCTGCTCAATAAGTTATCAGTCTATATCAGCGGTTCTTAAACTACATTAATGTGAGGGCTCCTTAATAAAAATTAATTTTCTCGCGGACCCCCTAGGTAAGTAAAGCTGTACTTTTTGTTTTTTTATATTTTAATGAAATCTTTAAAATATAAAATAATGACAGAAAAAATTTATAAATTTATGTTTGCAGCAATATTTTAAATATTAACTCGTAAATCTAAAAAGAGAAAATGTTCTTTCACATAAATATGTATGTACTTGAAAACAGTATTAAAAATTTCGCTGCCATATCTCCAATTCCAGGGTATATTTTGCTAATATACCCCCTAATATCCAAAACTAACAAAGTATGTTATTTTGAAAATCAGTTCGTCACAAAGTTCTACTAATTGATCTCGCTGAATGCTATTTCTTGTATTCTTACAATTAAATCTAATCCATTCATTTTCAGGATTTAAATAATTGATGAAGGTAGAAGTTATACTTACGTTTAATTTTTGATTTGAGCTTTCCACGAAATCGTTTATTAATAACGGAACATCTTCCAGAGTACCATTTTTTATTCCAATCACTCATAAATCGCATTTTTTAATTTTATTACTACTTGAATATTATCTTGAACCCTAACAAAATTTATGGATGATCCTTGTAACTTCAAACTAAACTCATTAAATAAAAACCGAAAATGTCAGCTAAGAAAGTATCCTACTTAACCAGTTAAAATCAGTAAAACGATGATCAAAACAGAAAGTATCAGACTTCGTTAAAGAGAGACAAATTTCATATTGCAATTCAAACACTCGGTTTAATGAAAACTACTGAAAAAATCTCATTCCCGGTAACGAATCGAACCTCACATCTCCCACTTGCCGGGTGGGTGATGTTCGATTCATTACCGTGGACAAGATTTCTTCAGTAATCAATTACGGAAATTCCAGGGAAAATTATAGATTTTCGTAATTTACCGAGGGAAACCAAAATATATAAATTAAATTGTAGTTGGTATGTAAAATTAAAAATTGTCTGTCGATATTACGATATATAAGCTGATAAGATAATATCTAAGTATTAAAGAATGAACGTTCCTCACATAAGGTCCCTGTGATGTAGTGGTTAGCACACCTATCCGGCAAGCGGCAGATGTGAGGTTCGATTCCTTACCGTGGACGAGATTTTTTCAGTAATTAATTGCAAGGAGTTTTTCAAGGAAGATTATAGATTTTCATAATTCACCGACGGAAGCGAAAATATATTACTCAGTTTAATATTTTCCCATGAGAAATCCAATGTACACAAGAAGATGTTTATGAATGAAATGAATTGAAAAATTCAGGAATTTAATGTGAATAATAAAATTGAATAAAATGAAATGAATTGAAAAATTCAGGAATTTAATGTGAATAATAAAATTCACAATTGAAAGGCCTAGGTACATCCAACACTGTCTTTAAATCCGTATGTATATTTTTTAAAGCTACTGCCTCTCGATTGTATGCAACCAATCGAATTATATAGCACGAGCACCGTCTGTGCGGATACCAATACATTTTATCCATTCAATTTTATTGGTTTTTATGAAGTTATTATATAGACATTTAAAAATCTCTTTACTTGTAGTGTTTGTCGAATGTGTTTCACAAAATAACAACAAGATCACAAATGGTATTCATATTGAATAAAAGCAATTAAATTTGCATTACATTGGAAGTGTCTGCATACTTTCATCTACGAGCCCAGGCTCATAATAGTTCGGCCGGCACACATTTCAGGATAAATGCTTTAATATAATGCAAAATCCATACAAATGGCGAAAAATTTCAACAAAACTATTGCAACTACAATAAAATATAGACTTTCTACTTATAAAAATTAAAAATTATATTTAATTTACATAACGGATAATCTTTGTATAACAAGGAATATGACTCAACTGATGAGTCATAATAGTTCGGCCAGATTTTAATATTGGGTAACGTCATCTTTATTTGATTGTGTCCACAAGTCTTCCACACTCTTCTGGTGAAATATTATCTCATATGTTCTGCAAGGTAGCTTTTAATACAAGTATTGTGCGTGCTGGATTTTTCCGTAGTTGCTTCCTCATGTTATGCCAAAGTGACCCGATTGGAGACAAGTCTGGGCTGGGAGACGTCCATTTTAGCATTGGAATGTTATGGTCATGGAGCCACATATGAATAATGTTTGCCATTTGACACAGTGCATCGTCCTGTTGGAAAATAAAGTCACGGTCGTTCGTTACACATTGTGCAATTGATGTTAAGAAGCTTTCTTCCAAAATCTCCTTGTACTTTTGCGCATTAACTGTTTCATCGATAAAATGTAATTTACCTACATCTTTTGCCGACATGCAACGCCACATCATGACTGATGCTAGGAACTTTACTTTTCTAACTAGACAATCATTGTGATATGCCTCAGAGGATGTCCGTGCGAGAATCACCTATGCAAACATCAAATTTGGACTCATCACTCCAAATTATACTTCCCCATTGTCTTTGAGTCCAATTTTGGTGTTCTTTAGCCCATTTCAATCTATTACGTTTTTGTAATGTCGTTCATAATGGTTTTTTTCCCTGTCAGAAAAATAGCATAAGTTACCAACAATTTTCACCCAAAAAAAGGGAAAATTGTTACCTTATAGAATTTGTATCTCATTTTTCTCATAGCTCTCTTTGTTGCAAACAACGAAATGTCCTTGCCTGTACTTTCCTTCCACAAAACAGTTATTTCTTTGGTATTGGATCGTCGATTTGTTTTTACAATTCTACGAAAAGCTCTCCTATTTGCTTCCGTAATTGTAGCTGGTTGGCCGGTTTGAGCTTTTAGGTTAACTACGCCGGTTGATTTATACAAATTGATAATATCTTGAACAGTAGAATGTGGCACTGAATGAGAAACTGAAATCCGACGTGCTGAAATACCTATTTTATAGGCATTAACGATTGACAAGCGCAAATCGTTACTTAACGGCTTACCACGAGGCATTATGCTTTAAAAATGAATAATAACTATTACTGACAGCTGCCTTGTTGATTTGTTCAACGAGTGTTTTGTTTTTATTAACGGATTCGATTTCATGGTAATTACGATCAGCGGCCGAACTATTATGACCCATCAGTTGAGTCACAATCTTTGTTATACAAAGATTATCCGTTATGTAAATTAAATATAATTTTCAATTTTCTTAAGTTAAAAGTCTATAATTTAATATAGTTGTAATAGTTTTGTTGAAGTTATCCTAAAATGTGTGCTGGCCGAAGTGTTATGAGTAACGCTGGCCACGAGCGGTACCATCGGCGTAGAATCAGTTCGGACGAAGAACGTAGTATTACTTGCGTTCTGCGAGCATACGGACATTTTCGCTGCCGGTCATTGCGCAATTGTTTATCTGTCTAGAAAAATATGATTCGTCAGCAAACGACCGCGGTCGGACAAATTCGAAAATTATTGCAGAAATTCCCGATTAATATATGAGGTGCTAAAATTAAAAGTGTAATCTGTAAAACCGTTAATGTGTTGGTCCAGACAACATTCTCTACGACGCGTAAATAGTGAAAAGCATGTCTCAAAAGAAATTGCGCACGAGACAATGAAAAATTTAATTTAATTATGCGTTACGTTTACGCATGTAATATACGTTTAATTTACTAGACAAGGAACCATTTATCTGCTTTTTGGAATAACATTTGGAGTGCAAATTACCAAGTCGAACATCGTTACGAAAAATTGTGCCACTTGCGCGGAAACATATTGAACAAAATATAAATCGGAGTTGAAAGATCAAAAATTGTGGTTATGTGTCGACGAAACAACAGATCGGAAGAACATTCTGTTCTTAATGTAATGGACGCAATTGGAACCTCATCAATCGGCACCTTCAATTTCATTAGTCTCCAAACGAATACAACAAGTGTACTGCCGAAGTAATTTCAAAGTTAGTGTTAAATACATGGACAAGTTTGAACTTTCAGCAAACCAACTCTTGATGTTTTAGTGAGTGGATGGTGCTGCAAACTGCTTCGTAGGCCGGTCTCTAAAAAGTATTCTGCTAATTTGTCACATTACGTGTAAATTCATGCTCTCAATCTTGTGCGGATAGTACAGAAAATGTATCTGAGGTAGACGCTTCAATACGCATACCAAAGCAGTATTTGTCAAATCCCGAACGTATTCGCGAATTTACAGAACTATGCCCGTATACCACAGCACTAGAACCTATTCTAACTCGTTGGGGAACATGTTGCAGCCGCGTTTATTATCATAAATATTTTGACAATATAAGAACGTGGTTTTACAATTCGATACAAAGGAAGCTGCCGCTATCCAGAAAAGCCAGTCGAAATTCAAGATAGTCAGTTAAAATGGATTTAAAATCATTCACGACAATTACTTCGGGCTAGCAGATGCAATAGAAAAATTACAAAATCTGCGGTGCCGTTAGAAGAATCTCTACAAATAGTGCAACATGTTTACGCACAGCTATGCGCGATTGAAGACGCAAAAAATGTTTCTGTTCTAGAAAAATTTGAAGGTGTTTTTGAGAAAATTCTGATTTTGGCACATTAAGACACATTTGTGAAGGTGCGTCAACAGAATCGTTAAGTTATTTGAAAGATTATTTTACTTACGCAAATATTACGTCACTAGATGTAGAACGTTCGTTCTCTGCATATAAACGCATTTTTTCCTCATGCCGTACTAGTTTTGCCGAAACAACAGTTGAAACATATCTAATGTTGCAGATATTTAACAGACATTATTCACTTGTGATTTCACGGAGGACTCTTAAAATGGTAAGTGTTTGAGCACGTGTTATTTAATTTTTATTTAAAAGATGAGCGAAATTATTTGCGGCAGCAAACATCTCTATTAGCAGAATAACTCTAGTGGAACGCGAGGCCTGGTCGACTCTACGCTACTGCGCGGTACCGCTCGTAGCCAGCTTTAGTTATGAACCTAGGCTCGTAGTTGCAACGAATAATATTGCCTTTTCTGCATTCTTATCATTAACGCGTTGATATTTTGCGACATCAGTATCTGTTATTCTGTTTCTTAGAGTATCGTGTGACAATGAAATTGAAATTGCTGCTTTATTACAAATTTGAAATAACTAAAAATTCTTCAATTTTTATATGGAGTGTTGATTTTTATGGGTAATGTTGATTTTTATATGGAATGTTGATGTAGATCGATGCAGAATTTGATTCTGCACCATAATATGAAATAAAAAATGGGTCATCGTATTTAAGAAATTCAACTTTGGATGCTTTGAATTTGCGCTAAATTGAAGGTTTTCATAAAGAAGACAGTTTACAAGAACGAGGTACGTAGTAGACAAATAAATGTATTTAGTTACTTCAACAAAATATTTAATTATTTTTGTTATTGTAGATAGTTGTTAAATGAAACACTGAGTTGGTTTAAGTTAGCAAAATATATTTTTAGAATAATCAAACTGAATCAAAAAAATTACTTGTTCCAAACAACACGATGTTTTGCCTGTATTTAAACATAGATTTTGGTTAGAGTAACTATAATTTGGTTGTCTCAACAAAATGAGTCTTTCAATGTAAGTTTTGGTGGTCCTGTTGTGCAATTGTCCAGATAACTTCCTTTTATAATCGACTTATTCTCATATGTATAACATTTCAAACCGCTAAACATAACGCCAATAACTTGTATACACATGTAGCGGTGATATGTGCATTAGGCTTGAAAAACAGATAGATTTCTGAGATGTCTTACGATTCTCAACCGCTACCCACTCACAACGTCATATATGCTCGTTAAATACGCCTCTTGACGGATCTTTAAGTATGTTTTTGCGTCAGAGTGGCGTTTGGATTGATCGTATATAAGCTTTCGTTCGTAAGCTTTCCTGTGTCTTCTAAATCTAATCGTCTTTTTCTACTTATGGAATCGTATAGCCTACATTCACATTGTTTGTGAACATTGTTTGTTAACCACAAAAATACTCTTGGAGGTTTTCTAGTGACATTCAATATTTTACGTAAAATAAGGACATTCAATAAAATGAGATAGGATTTGCGACAGTGATCATTTAATGGTATCCAAGGTTGGCAACGAAAAGGTCACTATAGCTTTGCTTGGTATCATGCACTAATATAAGTGTGCACTAAAAAGTGCATATGAGTGTTGGCGAATGCAATAAAAGTAATTTAATTTTTAATGGATATCACAAAGGGTAGTAGAGTAAACTGTGTGCAAAGATGAACAAACTGAAGTTAGTTATATACATACCAGTTATACACTAATTTATATTTATATTGGATGCACACACTTATATGATGATTAAAGGTTGAATATGACACGTTAGCACATTGAATATTGGTTCCCAATACTTCTGCAGCGTCTTTAGAATGACTGTTACATGATTGTGCGCATGCGCTGTGCTTCCTTTACATGTTGCACAACCTCTTGGGACAGTGTAGCCAATGCAACAACTAACAAAACGGTTTCGGTACTTGTTCTGTATATCAAACTGTCACGGTGTTAATATTGAATGACAATCAAAACTACAGAATGTAAATGCCACACAAACTAGTTGTATTGCACTAATTGTAAGTAATAAGAACTCATTGCAAAAAATGTACACTAGTTTATGATACCAAGCAAAACTATAACTCTGGTTTGCATTTGATCATTGTCACCAACTTAGTCGAAATTGCACTAAATTTAGTTGAATAAAATTTTATTTAGTAAATTTTTAATTTAGTGGTATTTCATTTTCTAAGTTCTTAACACAGCATTATTTTTAAAAACAGCTTTTAAAACAAATCAGTGTATTAATTTACAAATGCAGCACCTGCACTTGCGCAACAGGGTATTGTAACATTTAATTTAATATTGCATAATTAAAAAATATACATATATTTTTAAACATATTTTTGTATGTTACGCATTTTCTGCAAGATATGTTAATAAATGAGGTTTACTTCTTTTTGGAACAGGTAAATCCATAGCATGACATCTTTTTTTAGGATATGGATGATCCGTGTAGCTTTTTGGGAGGTCTACCGGAAGTAGCATTTCTTCTTCCTAATGCGGATCTCCTGCGAGCTACAGCTGTTGGTTGTACACCAATTCTTCTCCTTTTTATTGGTAGACCAGAGTACTTTCCAAAGGTATAAAGAGCAGATATCATTGAAGAGTCTGTCTTTATACCATTCACTAAATCACTAAATTTTCTTGCCGGATTAACATATATATCTGGGTTATTGTCAAACTTTTCTAAAATCGTCGCCATACTCTCTTTTAATTTCCTTCTTGCTTTTGCGATCTCGTCTACAGAGAAAGAATTTGCATTTTCGTTTACTTTCAATACTTGTATTGTCTCTTCCGTTTGGTGTATAAGACTAGGAAGTTCAACACTTGTATTACATTCATCTTGGTGTGTCAAAATGTGTTTGAAATAATAATATCTCATTTTTCTTATTATCGGAAATTAATATACTGTTTTCAAATTTAATAAATTCCATTTTCGCACTTATTATTTGGTTTCTACGTATATTATTTTATTCTTCACAGAATGTTTATGTCGCTCAAAACGTTACAAGTGTTTCAAATTTAAAGCAGATGCGTATCGTTCGTTTTACGAAGTTTATCGAAGAAAGGACCAATCGCATAGCTGCAAATTTTCCCCTATACACAAGTGCACTAGGGATAGGAATATCGCCGCTAAACATGGTATAAGTAACCTAATGACCATGTACAGGATGTTTTATTTATAATTGTCCATATATTGATTGGAGAATCTTTGACACAAAATATGACGATTTAACCTCAAACACTTCGATAAAATATTCCTCCTAACTGTGGTACAGGCTGTTTTATTTAAAAATCTGAAAACTACTTTAGCCCGCTGTTATGTTACCTTCTAATATTTTTGGTCCATCCTTAGCAAAAAGTTTATGCATGTTACGGCACTTTAAATTATGGTAGAAGATAATTTCCTCCTATTACCAGAGGTATACGGTAGTGATGGAGACACGCTCTACATTCTACACCACTGCCGTAGTCGTCATAGCAGCATGTTTTTTTGATTCCTCATTATTTTCTAAGTAAATATTGTCTTCTTGTCTCATTGCGATAGAGTTAGTAGTTTTCCTAAATAATTTAATGTTGTTGCTTACTTGCATCTCACATGAGTTTTATCGATTTCACTAAGTTTAATAATAAAAATTAATAAATCAGCATGAACATTTCGTATTTAATTTGATCCTTTCAATTCTTACGATTATGAAAATATTTTAATAATCGCAAGAATTGAAAAGATCAAATCAACACTTTCGAGAAATTATCATTAAAGCAATTGCGATTAGTAGATTCTGGTCTACTGATAAAGATAGTAAGCTGATGTTATACTGTCAGGCAATTAATTTTCATTAAGAGCTGTAAGATTAGTTACCATTATAGTAGCTTTTTTAGTGAAAATGCTACGTCATAATGATTTTTCAAATGCAGACATGCGAGGTATGGTATGTGTTTATGTACAAGAAAATTATTGAGAGCGTCCTGCTGCTCAAAGGTAATTGCAATTATATCCGAACAAATGATAACCTCATTACAGGACTTTTAAAATACTTTCCGCCGATTAGCGGAAGGCGGTCAATTCTATTCAAAGCGCGATGTAGGACGTCCAAAAATAATTACAGCAGATCAGAAGAACGAAGAATGCTCTTTTCTTATTAAATTTTGACTTATTGTGAGAAAGTGGACTTTTCCTTTCCTCCAACTTCATAATAATTATTGATTATTTTTATTTTGTGTAACAAATAGTTCAAATACATTTTTGTTGAAACCCTATGTTTATCGTTTATTCTACTTACATTTTTAAATAGAACATCCTGTATTTCAGTTAGGAAGAATATTTTATCTAGGTGTTTTAGGTTAAATCGTCATATTCTGGGTCAGGGATCCTCCAGTTACTACAGGAACAATTATTTATGAAACACCCTGTATATCTCTATTCTATTTGAAACTTGAATTTTAATCTCAATAGAATTTTCGATGTACGTTTCCACCACTGAAGTAAACTTCCAACCCCCATGTCTCTTGATGGAGGTAATGTCTTCCCCAGAGTCAGCTGAAATCGTCGCAGAAGAGCGTCTAAAGCAGTAGCTCGTAGGTTTTCCGAATGTGACAATTTGAAATGCGTAGCGATTTCTTTTAGAGTACTTCCTAGTTTATAACACCAGGCACTTAATTGGCACATTTACCATCAATATATCTAATGAAAAATATACAACTTAGAGTAAACTTTTCGTATTTTCAAGTATTTTCGATATACTGTAATATAAAATACATCTGAAATGACAAATATCGTCTGAGTATGTGTCTTTCAGTGAAGAATTTTAGTGATAACCACATTACCTTTGTTTTCTATATCTCCCACTGTAATGTTTTGTAGCTCTTCTCTGCAAGATGCCCATTATTAAAATAACCTTCATTAGTAAAAATTGTTCATCAGGGGTTTCTTGTATCAATGTTTCGATTTCTACTTTCGTCAATATCTTGGATTCCTTCAGACGATAGACTGATCTACTTTTCAAGTAGGGTACTAATCTTAAATTACTCTTTATATTAATATTTATTCAATAGACTTTTTAAAATTGAGTAAATTGACCATAATGTGGAGATTTTACTTTCACGATTTTGTTTTAAGGTAAGCAAGTAACATATTTCAGATATTTTCTTGGTTTTCTTTTGATTATACCAGTTTTTGAAGTCATTATGTACTGTTTCATACGGTTTTGCGGAATGTTGAGGAATAATTTGAGATATTGTACTTTCTGCGGCTTTCGATACTTTAAAAAGCAAATGTTCTTCATCACTTCAAAAATCTATTTATCTTTCTACTTTATCCATACATACTCATGTCGTGACATTTTAACACTAATTTCTAAGATATTCACAGAATTTCTCAACATAGGGCAAATATATGAATTATGGCGACAGGACGACTAAATCCAAATGACTTAATGTTTTATTTATCTATCTTTCTATGGTTACTTGCTCATGGGATACCGGAATCTGATCGATTCATATTTTTACTATAAACGTCAAATTAATTTATCGTAAATGTTAAAATTTATTCTTTCTTTTTCGAAAGAATATTATTTGATGCACGATTACAAAGTCTTTTGCATTCTCAATTTTTCTTTTCTGCTCGCTAGCTAAAATCAAAAATAAATATTAAGATAAGCCGGTAAGCGATATTTGTCCAATGGGTTTCAAATTTGGCGTTGCACATAGGGGCATTTGATACTAAAAGTTAGTCAAAACTTATATTTTGAGATACAAGAAAACTACAAGTCTTTTTACGAAAATGATTTTATTTATGTTCAAAATAATCTCCTCCTGCATCAATGCACTTTTGTAACCGAAGTTTCCACAACGTAAAAGCGTGAAGCCGGTCATCTCTTGGAATGCTCTCAAAAAATAGACGAATTGCTTCATCTATCTCATCCTCCGTCGTGAAACGTCGACCACGTAAATGTTTCTTTAGGTTGAAGAACAACCAGAAATCACACATGGCCAAATCAGGCGAATAGGGTGAATGTTCAATGACTTTTACCTTATTTTCACGTAAAAATTCAATTGTCTACTGTGCACGGTGTGACGATGCATTGTCGTGATGCAACATTAACCCGCGAATGTTGGCTGACTCAAGAACTGCAGGTAAACATTTTGTGGTGTACCAGCTTGCTGTGACTGTACGTTGATTTTCCAGCTTCATTGCTTTTACGAATCTGGTACTACGAAAGAAAACTGCGTACATAACTTTCTTGACAGCCCTTTGCCTTTTGGCCATTGTTGGTGTTGGTGCATCTTCGTGGATCCGCACGCGGCTCTCCTGGCGGGTAGGAGTATCGTAAAATGGGATGTAAGTTTCATCACCTGTTACTATTTTTGGTAGAATGCGATGTCCACCATTATTTAACATTTCCAATGTTTCCCGAGCGATTCTTATTCGCTCTGCTTTTTGGAAATCGGTAAGCGAGTGTGGCACCCAACGAGTAACAATTTTCTTTCATCCGAAGATGATCATGTAAAATTGAATTTACTGTTGCGGATCCAACACCAAGAGTTGTCTCAATCACTTGATAGGTGCATCTTGGATCTTCGTCGATCATACGTCTCACACTCTCAATGTTTCCAGCGGTAACTGAAGTACAGGACCTACCGGTACGTTCCTCATCACCAAGCGATATCTGTCCTCTTTTAAATTCGCTATACCAGCGAAATACAGTTGCACGTGAAGGACTTTCATCACCAAATGCGAGTTGCAATCATTCAAGACTTTGTTGTTCACTTAAACCGACCTTAAAATCGTAGTAAATCATTGCGCGTACATGTTCTCTTGACAAGTCCATGTTTCGATGACAAATCGTACCACCTACCACGTTTATTCTATGACAGCAGCGACTCAACTGACAGTCAGAGTTTACTACTTAAAGATGGTGGTATTTAGAAATGCAGTGTTGCCAGCTCTAACTTCTCTACTTTTGTGGTATCTCAAAATATATAGCGTGTCCTTCGTATGGCCTCCAATATAATATTATCTGTGAATTTAAGTTTTGTCAATTCCAGTAATTTCGCTTGTCAACTTTGGTTGGGAATCTTCTAGTCGTATTACCATCATTAGTAATTCCGAATCCTGCTTTTGGAATATCTACCAAGAGACCCATTACCTTTCTAAATCTCTCTTAAGTTTCCTTATTTGTCTCTGCTACAACTTTTTTATCTTCTTCAGACCTTCTTTGCCACTTTCTAGTTGGAATCTTGCATCATTAGTGAAGGATGGACTCAAACAACCGTACTTTTGCATGCAGAACGGACATTCCCAATTGTAGCGATCCTGGGTTTGCATTATTCTTCTTTGCTAGGTCGTTGAAGTCTTTTGAAATCGCCCCTCACAAATAGCACCGCATCGTAGACGCTGTGTTAGTTGCGGCATTGCATATCTTCCCATCGACCATGGTAAATAATAATGTATGTCTAATTACAAACTCAGGTCCACTTTTTATCAGTACTCTGGTTTTTTATAGGTCCTTCATTTAACTTTCTATATATTGAATTTCATCTTTGGTCACATCCTTTGATTCACGAACGAGCCTTATTTTTATGAGCCTAAATATCTGGGGGAGGATGGCATTGGGTTTTGCCATAATAATTTACTATCTTTGACTCTTAATCTTAGTGGTACGAAGGAACTTTGAAAGATATTCGCGCATCAAAGACTGTTGCGTTTTCAAACTTTTGTTTGAATTGACTTTGCTAGGATACGTCACAGACCCATTTGTAAATAAGCTCTAAATTAGATTGCTCTTCTTCATTGCATCCTTCAACAACTTCCTCCAGATACTCACATAGACGGGGACAAGTGTGGCTCAATACATCCTGTAGTTTCACCTCAACACATGTAGATGTTACACGAAATGCCTCAGGTTTCGGATAATATTTTTTTGCCTCTTGTAATATCGTGTAACACGGAAAGCGCTGTTCGTCTGCTTTTCTCACAATATTGTATTGTCTCCTTGTAAAATTTCCCTCCACGAACATAGACAGAGCTTCTGTAGGTGAGAGTTGCGGTGTGTCACGTGCTTTAGCGATAGATTTATGGAATTTAGATGCCATTGTTGGCGAGTTTGTTATATCTTTAAAAATATTAGAAGCACCTGCATTGTCTCTGGCTCTCAAGCTTATTTGCGTTTCATATGTTAATTGCTCTGGATCTGTTCATTCCCGCAAATCCTTTGTTTCTCCTCCTTTTTGTGCGCTCACTAGATTCCAAGAAAGGTTTCGGTGAGCGACCACCAGGATGCCCTACAGATGACGTCATATTACGACAACACCTTCTAACTAACTGTTATTCTTGTTTTCCAATACATCTCTTTTCATGTGAGCAACTTACCATTTACTTTTAAAACCGCATTTGAAATGAGACTGTTTATGCTTCAAAATATAACGTTCACATTTGCTGACTTTAAATAAATAGTCTTCCAAATATTCAGGTTTCTTGTCCATTTGTTTAATAGGACATTGAAGCATGATATCATACAAAGATTTTTTTGGTAAATATCTTCAGATTCCTCGAAGAACCTATAAGAAAGTAAAAAATACTACTATAATAACAAAGAAATTCAGCGTCATAAGTTTGTGACACCAGATCTTTAAAAAGGCTAGACTGAATAAAACGCCCAACTTCTGTTACTTTGTTCTTTTGATCTAACATCTTAAGATATTAAGACTACATTTAAAATTTATCTCGGACAGACTCAGAAACATAACAAAAATACTAATTTCTGAAATAAATTAAACGAAGAAATCATTTTTTTATTATTACAAATTACAGCTCAAAGATCCAAAATGGTTCTTAAGTTATTATATCAGGTTAATAATAGAATACGTATCTTCACTATCAGGATCCATCAATCTATTAATTAACCGCATAAAATGAAGTGTCAAAATGACTGCCGCTTGATGTGCCTATCGTATTATTCCCCAAAATCATTAAAACTGTTCGGTTGTATATTCAAGAAATCGGTGTTTTGACCAACTTTTAGTATCAAATACCCCTTATATACGTTGACAACACCGTCTCGGATGTCAAATTAGTAACTAAATCCCTGTTTTTTATTGAAACTGAACGGTGTGTGAATAACAAACGCTATTGGTAGCCAATAACATATATACAACACTGTATTCCGTTCGATTTCACGCCGAAGTGGAATAATTTCACATTTTACTGTTTATCAGTCCGTGTGTTTATTAAAAGCGCGCGTCGAGCGCCCATTCTAGCGCGAGCTTCTCCCTCACCGGCGAAGATATGTCGAAAATTTCATATCTGGCGGAATTCCATTTCCCGTTCGAACCGAACGCAACTGTACGGGAGAGGGGTGTAGAGCCGTTGGCGTCAACCCCAATCTATTCAGCAGGCAGCTACAGCTTCGAAAGGGATGGAAAACGTCAAGGGGGCGCTTAAAAAGAGGAAGGGTAGAATGGACGTATGATGATGATTATGATGATGGAGGCAGCGGCAACATAGTATCGCATACCTGAACGCGCTGCGAATAAACGACCGCTGCTCCTATTTAGCGGACCCGACGAAGCGTGCCGACGCTGATAGCGCGGGACCGACCGCTCCGAACTCGACTCTCGCACAAAACGTTGTTAGTTCCCGCGATTGTCGCGTGGAGTCTCTCACCCGGAACAAACGAATAATGAACAGAGAGGAGAGTTATACTTACTCTGCATAACATACATAGTAAAGTAACTTATTTCCCTACTAAACTTTGCTCTTTGAATATGTCTTCCCGACTGTTTTTGTTCTTTTTTTTTTACTTACTACGTAAAATTATCAAAAATGTATACTCAGTAATCTAAGTTAAGTTGCCACAATGACTATAACATGCTTTTTATGCCGATAAAGATGTTGACTTCTGATGATTAGATAACTAGTCCAAGTGTGTTACTTCAGTACCCAAGTATTTTTGTAATGGTACCATTGGCTTGCATCTTGCAAATCACCTGACTTGTAAACAAGTCTGTGCTTGGTTGGTGGATGGTTGAAAAAGTGTTGTTTTTAACATTATTCAGGACTTCAACGGGAAGGGTTTGAATGTTAAATTGTGAACTACAGCAGCATAAATACTGTAAAATTATTATTTTTTCATTATATTCTGCATTATTTTGCAGTATATATCAAACATAGATAAGTCTGCTATTCCAGGGTGAATTATTGTTTTGCTTAGTAATTTATCGCGAAATATTTATAAAAAATTATTTTCTTTTTTAGATGTAGCAAAGATGCCACTGCAAGTTACAATTCTTCTAAAAAACGTGGAAACATTTTAACTCAAAATGAGATAGAATACTATGTTGAACATTTGTCAGAAATTAGTGATCGATTCGTTCCAACTACCGATTTCTGTACGGTACGCGTACCAGTTCACACATCGATTATTGCGCCTGCGTTAGATATACATCGTTTGTGAATTACTACATGGTGTCGTAGATGTTGGAACGCCTTTTGGAATCGATCGTGTATCGCTATAGAAAATGATAGATAAAGATGTAACATGCAATGTGAATGTTTTCTATTGACACAGATCCACATTGCGCATGTCAGTACAAACGGTTCTTGCTTGATACTAGGTTCGTTCCAACACGCTTATAAAACCGTAAATTTCCTGTCCGGTACCTGCACAGTGCAAATGAAATGTTCCAACTACATTATGTACCGTGCCTTGAACGATAATGATAGTGTTCCAACTTAACTTTGTATCGTACAGGTACCAGTTACTGTACGGCCATATCGTATTGGTCATATCTAGAGCGGGCCAAATTGCGCCATCCAACAGAATCGGAATCAGGCGCAACGGCCGCTTATTGTAAATAGCGTATATGTGAGTCACAGCAGATATGTAATATTTCGAAATTAATACACAAGAGTAAAAAAATAAAAGCTGACGCAATAATAATGTTTAGTAATTAGAGCGGATATATATATATATATATATGTACACGCTGAGGTGTTTTTATTTTCATTATGATTTTTTATTTGATTGAAAACGGTATGCGTTGTAAATGGGATGTAATAAGGAAATAACTGAGAAACTGAACGCTTTTTTTATTCTGTTGTACTTAATAATGTAACTGTAAATAAAGATATAATAAATAAATTCTATCCTTCTTAATAATGCGGATAGGCTTGTTTAAAAAGTTGCACCATCAGATAAGTTTCCACATTTGCCTCGGTGAAGGATGTTCGCCGAGACGAAAAAATGTTCTTATATTTCGAAAACGACCGTTCCACGTCTACAGAAGTAAGACAGGCGTAATTAAAATAATCTGCAGATGCCCCATCGCACATTTGTCTTAATCTCGTGTAGTCCGGATTCTTTTTTAAAACACTATCGAACTTAGCTAAAACTCGTCCACTTGTTGCATCGTTTATACTGTGTAACAATGTACTAACTTCGTCCACGACTTGCACTGATTCTACCAACGACAATCCAGAATTTTGCAAATTTTCTATCGCGTCTACTAACCCTTTGTAATTGTTGCTAATATTCTTTAAATGTGTTTCAACAGAAATATCGAGAAATCCCTTCTGGCTCATCCTAATAGCTCTAGCTTCGGCAGGACGAATTGCAAATAACGGATTTGACTTCTTGAAAATGTTCATTATAATAAAAAGCGGCTTTTAACCACGTTCCCCAACGCGTAAGAATGGGCTGTGGTGGTTCTCGAATACCAGGGCATAACCTGTGGAATGCCCTAGTCCTCTTAGGACTTTTGAGAAACACTTTTTTTGTGTTTGCTATTAATGCATCCACCTCCGGGTAACACTCTCGAATAGTTTGTGCCACAAGATGTAAAGCATGGACTTTACACGTAACATGTAAAAGTCCTTCACACTTTTCTTTAAGGGAACGGCCTACACTACACATTGTTGCTGCACCATCGCTCATGAACAACAACAGTTGACTGGTTGACACTTGAAATTTTTGTAACGTTTCGAGAACTACGGCCGTAATTGCTTTACTAGTACACTGTTTTAATCTTCTGCTGGCTAATAGAATTGCAAAATTTGGTTTAATAGGATCTAATACGCGCACTATTATATTCAAAATAGAATTTTTTTTGCAATCTGTCGTCTCATCAAGACATAACCACAGCTGTTTATCTTTTAATTCGGCTTTAATTCGATTTTCAATGTCCTCACGTATTCGTGGAATATCTCTCCGTAACGCTGTCCGAGATGGTAGTATCCACTCGGTATTGTATGTACCCCAGAATTTTCGAAATGCTTTTTTATCAAGTATACGAAGTGGTAGACCACATACCATAAACGTTAAAAGCAATTCTAATTGAAATTGACGTTGTTGTGACACACCATTTCTTTTATTTCTGTGGTGTGCGCTATTTATATGTCTTTCACAATCACGTTTGCTCCAGCACAGTAGTTTCTTTTTACAAACTTTACAGAAAATTGTACTCCCATTGTAGTGTAAATCCACAAATTCACTAAGAAATTTATTAACTTTCGTAGGTAATGGCCGTTTATTTTTAATAGTTACGTTAGACATAATCACTAAAGCGAGCACACCGACGCTTGTTTCTAGTATGCCACGAAGTGGTGCAAACGTAACATCTGCAGACTCGTCATTTGTTGATGAATAGAGCGCGTCATCCGTAAATGAATAAGCGCGCTGTTAGTTCGTAGCCGTCGATGAATGAACTTTTTTTTTGTAGTGGCCCACTGTGACGAACACCCAAACTGCAGGTGTATATTTGCGCGTCTTCACGACGTAATAGACAGTGGTTTTGGTCCTCGTCCTAATAATTACATATTTAAATTACCTATGTTTACATACATATATGCGCCCGGCAGCCTGATTGCGAACCTGGCGCGTGGCGCTCTTGGCCCGCAATAGTCATATCGTATCAAGAACCGTTGGCCGGAGCCATTGTGTCCTTCGTATATTTTCTCCTGGTTTTCTCCTCATTATGTGGCCTGCCCATTTTAATCTTTGTGTTTTTATATGCCTCACAATGTTTTCTTCTTCCAATTATTCCTCTATCTTTGCATTTGTCTTCAATCTTTTTTCTCCATTTCATGTCACATTTGGTCCCAATTATTTTCATTATTTTGCTTTCCATTATCTTTAGGTCTTCTTCTTCTTTTTTTATTACTGTTATTTCCATTGTGTATGCAATGATTGGTTTCATTAATGTGTTATATATGTGTACCTTCGTTTTTTTTCCAGTAATGCTCGGTTTCTGCCATATGCTTGGTTTCCTTTGGTTCTTTCTCTCACTCGATCTTTATTTATTATCCCCAGGATAATTGAAGGTAACAACCGTTTCAAATGTGTGTCACTTCTAGATAGGTTGATATTATTGTGTCATCCCTCCCAATTTTGTATGTAAAGGTAATAATGTACTTTGTTTTGGATTTGTTGACTTCTAATCCAAAATGTTGTTCCGCTGCTCTTATTAGGTCTTTTCTCGTATTTGAAATAATGATTACGTCAACCACATATGCAACAATTTGCGTTTGGTTGACTATGATATTCTTGTGACTCAGATTTGCTCTCCTTATGATTCCCCCCATTACTAGATTAAACAAAGTGGGTGATAGAGAGTCTCATTGTTTCACTCCTTTATTTATGAGCAGGTTTTCTGTTGTACTATGAAAGAAGAAATCACAATACACTTAATTTAGATATTTTTGTATGGTATTTACAATGTTATCACTTCTTCGATACATATTTCTTGTTAATTTACCTAATTGTAAATATACAACATTTCTATGTCATTCTTATCCGCATGCTCTCATAATCTATTTCAACTTGTTGTTTCTTCCACATGACATCTCAAAACCCTTTAGCAAATGGCCCGTTAATGGCGTTCGATATAAAATTTTTATCGACTTCTATTGAATTGCAGCTTTCCTTTTTATACTTATCTCCGCAATAACCCATCGCTTCCTCTTACCTTTCAAGTCTATCATATACACAAACATCAAACCGACGCTTCTTCAGCTAAATCCGTTCATTTTCCAAATGGTTTTCCGTAGCAATCACTTAATAAGACTGAGTTCCTAACCACTACTGCGATGTTGTACGTGTGTATGTATTTATTCTAGCCTGTTGTGGTTCCTTTCCTTTGAGTCGGCGTATTCTTGTCTATTTAAGGTTAAAAAACCTCCTTCGAAGTTTTCTCTACCTAAAGATGATACCAAAGAAATGGACAAACAAGAAGTCCGTGTAGGCACAACGTTGTTCCTGCATATGCGAGACCAGGTGATATCCATATCAAAGCCCATTGACTCACATACAAATACAGTACAAAAAATTATAGCATCCTATTTTACACCCATAACCAAAGTTCGATAAACGAGTGCAACGTCAGAGGCGTATCGCGCAAAAATAGGTACGTGTGATACAGTATTATTAAAAAATAATATATTCTTACCTTTTATTGACGTCTTGATGTCCACTGCGACAAAATACTACTACCCCAAGGCGTATATAATTTTCTTAAATATAACGCAAGAATATAAAACTATTTGAACAATAACATCTTCACATTTTTTGTCAAATACAACGGACAGTTAGGGAATTGAGTCGGAATAGAATTTTTTTTAAGCCTAGGATTTTTTAAACTTACAGTTATAGTTTCCCCGGTCCTTGAATTTGTAGCTGTTGAAAAATAAATAATATCTTCTTTTATAAAGTGTGACTCACAAACCCCAGTGTACATTGTTGGAGTAAAATTTTTCTTATGCAGTGCACAGACCCATTTTTTACACATCTGAGGATCAGAGGGAAACCCAATGTGTGAACTTCCGATCCATTCATATAATTACCGCGGCACTCAGATATGCAGCAGGTATACCGCATTGTTATAAACACGTAATACAGAAAACACCTTTAGACAGCCGACGACACAGAATACCTGTAAAGGGTCGGCGAACACCTGCAAACAAAACAGCCGACGCCACAATTTTTAGGTTACCCCGCTTTTATCGTTTCAGAAAAGACTTTATTGCTTATACAAAACTATAAAAACACTACAGGTTTCACCAACAAAGTACGGAAATATCACTACGCAGTATTTTTCTTACATAAAACCAATATAATTTGGATAAACCAATTCAAAACGGTCTAAAACGTGTAAATGTCCAATTTATAAATATGGCTGATCGTCGACCTACTGCAAAATACGTCACAGCCTGCTGACGTCAAAGCGCTTGTGCCTTGTTGTATATCGGAGGTAAAGCATGAGCTGGGATGATTGAATGCCTCGTTATCGCGAGAACATCGCAGATCACAAGTCAATTTTTTGCTATGCGCATTCGTTCTAAAAGATTTGTATATAAAAACTCCTGTACATTTTTTTCAGTAGGGAGACGTTTTAAGCTCTCTGGTAGTTCATTATATATTTTAATGCTACAGAATTCTGCTTCATATCATTTTCAAGCTGCTGTTATATTCGCGTGTGCTGCTATTTGAACATGAATGATCCTTTTCTCAGTGTATTTCGCATTCGTATTCGCATTTGACGGTGGTAAGTGTATATATGTATGGTAACGTTAGTATATCGTCATTAACAAATGCTTGTCCATAGGTCTGCTCATTTTTCAGACCTGTTAATATTCTCAACGCCCTCTTTTGGAGCCGAAAGACACGGTCCGCCTGAAGCCGTTGTCCAAAATTGCAGTCCATACATAAGGATGCTGTGGAAATCCGCAAAGTAACTCAATCTAGCTACGTGGTGATTAGAAGTAATTTAATTTTTTTATTATACTATAAATAACAGCCGATAATTTTTTCACTAATTCGTCGATATGTGCAGACCAATTAAATCTAGCGTCTACTTGCAGTCCAATTACCTTAATGCTGGTACTACCCTCTCTCTTATTCATGGCAAAGTTCAGGTGTGGGTTTTAGTTTTAGTTTTTGGATTCAAACCACTTATCCGCAGAGCTCCCAGAAAGCTGTCCCCCGTTTAGTTTTGAGATGACACATCCAACAAGAAACCACAAAAATTACTTCTCTGTTTTGGCGTTTTATTGTTTTCATGTTTTCACCTTTCAATTACATTAAATATGGATTCTACTGCCAAATTTTATCTTGAAGATTGAGAATTTTATTGAAAAAAAATGTAAAAACTTCAGGAATGCAATTGATTTGGTTTCTCTAAATAAAACCTTCAGCTTTTTGTTTCCAAATCAACCTCTTCAATTATATCCTACGTTGCTTCACTAGGCCAAGTATATACCTATTATTTAAAACCTTCCGAAACCAGAGATGATTCCCGTTTAAATTTAGAGGGGGCGTAATTATCGATATGACGCCCGAAATGACCGTTATTGCCCATATTTTTGATAATTTTCACCGGAAAATTGCGATTGCGTTCGATCGCGGTAATGACAGCGCAATAGCTAAAATTTCATTAAGCCATAAATGTCAGAAAATTTGATTTACATCGAACGTCGTTAACCGACACGTAACAGGCGATCTAGCTATTAGATTTTCCTATTATTTCCTAGCGTATTCAGATAATTTACCAGGATAAGTTGAATTCGATATGTTTCGGATATGGATGAGATTGAAGCTAAAGATTATGCACCAACAAGCAATAATTTTGATGTTTCAAATTCAAAGACTTGAGACGACTTGGGAAACAGTTTTCAATGGTTTTAAATATCTCTGCTGTTGTGTTTTGTGAATAATACAACAATGAAAAATCCACGTTTTTTTAAAATTACCAAAGTCGATTCAAACTTGAACTTAAAATTAAATTTAAACACTATTAACTTAAAATGATTTTGAAATAAAATACACAACTAATTACGCCTCGATTGTTTTGGCGTCTCTTCGCTCATCTTTTCCCGATTGCATTTGTTTATAGTTAACCACGGCCAGCTACCAGACTTGTCATTTTTACAATATTTAATATTCTTATAATGAAATTATATTAATTTGTTTTTCTTTTAATACATTTCTGTTACACACTGTCTCACTCTACTACGGTACCCGGTTTAACGTCTAACGAACTCATATTTTTGTCCGTAGCTGGCTTAATTTGTAGATTAGATCACAATTAGGGGATCCTAGTCTTGATAAACTGTGCTTTTTGCGCTCGCTTTTTCAAAAAATACCCAACAATAAACAAAAAATTTGTACAGAATAGTTATTTGATTAGATTAGTTACTTAATTTCTTTAGAACATAGATATTTATTTAGATTTGTTATTTACTCAGAATAATAACATTTTTTTTGTTTTATATATGTTATATATACGCTTTCAATAAAATTTAATTTATTTACGTTTGATTGTAAGGCGCGATTAAGTACGTTTATAAATAAAATTCCTGTTATTACTATTTACTTTTTTTATTTTCAATATAAGTAAATTTTCTAGAAATAAAAATTACCGGTTGATTGATTGATTGATTTTTCTACCAAAGCAGGGCCGGTCTTTACATCCCTAACACTGAAGCTTAGTAGCTTATTGTATTATTCCTGCTTCTGTTTTGTTTTACTCGAACAGGTTAGTTCCCGCAATCAGGTTTAAGAGCTTATGTAGTAAATCTTTCTCCATTGGTAGTTCAATTGTGCTTCGCATAGCGAATCTGCGTTGAGCTAACGCTGCACATCCGGAAATAATATGAGGGGCTGTTTCCTCCTCCTCATTGCAAAGTCTACATAAGGGCTCATCTTTGTAGATCCCCATCTTATGGAAGTGGCCTCTCAAACAGCCATGTCCTGTTAATAGACATGTTGCTGCCCTAAGCTGTATCTTGCTTTATTTCAAGCAGGTCAGCAGTCAGATGTTGCGACGCTCTTCCCATCATCCGTTTGCTGTGCTTTTGTCCAGCTGCATGTTTCCAATTTAATTGGTGTTGTGTTATGATCCACTCATTAATTGCACCACGCGTTGCACTCTTGCTAATACCTAGACCCGGTTCAGGGCTTATATAATTCATTTTTGAACCTTCCCTCGCTAGCTGGTCTGCAATTTCATTGCCCGCTATGCCCCTGTGCCCTGGACCCACACCAGTGTGACCTTGTTGTGTTTAGACAGAGCCATTAGGGTTTGCAGGCACTCCCATACTAGTTTGGAGGTTATACGATAGGATGCTAGTGCCTTTAAGGCTGCCTGACTGTCAGAGGAATGCAAATCGTCTCACCCTGCGGTCGCCGACGCAGACTCTCCACGCGCAGGTTTGTATAGCATAAATTTCTGTTTGAAATACCGTGGTGTATCGCCCAAGTGATACACATACTTTGTATCCCTGGTTTTCCTCATATATACCAACGCCAGATGTAGTGCCCGTTTTGGACCCATCTGTGTACCAGACTATGGTCTTCGGTTTTCTCCTCTCTCCGACCCTCCATTCCTCCCAATTCAAGAGAACCTTGAAAGGTTTGCCATAGGAGATCCTGGAGATTGTTGTATCACTACCCATATCATAGATAGGGTTTGTTACTACTGCTTCTATTCTGGTGTGCCCAGATCCACTGTGGGATCTCTAGTTGCTAGTATTTTTCTGTCTGTATGCACCCATTCTGGCTTCTCCCTTGATATAAATCTCAAGAGGAGGTAGGTTTAGCATGGTTTCCATAGCAAAATTACCGGTAAACCGGTAATGAAAAAAAATTTTACCGAATTACGGGCATTGAAAAAAGTCGGTAAATTTGCAATCCCTAACTCTGACAGCTGTTACCGCAGCACTGGTGACAAAAGGGTATTCATCGTGGGGCAAATAACAGCGATTTTAAATGTGGTATTTTTAGCATTACAATAGTCATTAAGACAAGGTGTCTTCCATACGAAGATGACAAGAGAGCACTCTTTGCATGATCTTTATCAGATACCAAAGTTTTAATTTCATTAGTATTTAACAGCACTTCATTATTAGCATTGTTGATCTGATCTAGACCATTATTGGAACGGCTTACATCTTGAATATTAATTTGTTCACGATAATTCGAGGATTCAGCCGTATACGAAAGCATACTACAAGTGTTGATAGAAACTGAACGTAAGCGACCGGAACTAAATGCCATCAATTTTGTCTAAAATTACCTCTGCTAATCTCTATAAAATATTATGATACCGGTTCTTCAAGTGTCTACACGACTTTACCATGAACATAAATATTGATTCACAAACTTTGCCTTAGTAGTAATATGACGTTATTCGGCAACATAGTGCGTAATATTTTTCCAACACTTGAAAAACAGACAAGGAATGAATGAAGGAGAATAATTAGATAGTTTACTAAATCCTCAATGCAGCATCTGTTTTATTTTTTCTCTTTAGGAAATAAATAACATTATATTAACAAAAATACCAAGTACATTACATAGGACTATACTCTTGGTTTCCGGGTTGGAGCCGCGTCATTGTTGTAACATTTGCCAACATTTCGTCCACACTCTTATGGTACATCTTCAGGACTGTTACGTAAAAGCTAAGACAGTGACGCGGCTCCAACTCGGAAACCAAGAGTATAGTGTTATTGACGACCGCGGAAGCCTACGGACGTACCAGATTACATTACATAAGCTTCGAAAATGAAATTGACAGTAGGTAAAAAGAACAAGTTAAATGTTAATTTGAACGTTTCTTGTAGTCGTTTAGAGATTAGTCGATCACTATTATGGCGATATGACTAAGGGTGTAGATAAATATTCTTTAATACTCAAAACAAGTCATCTATAAATCTCTGTCAGTGGAATCCCAAGAACACGAAATATAACTTTTTTCATCTTCCTCGAAAAACACGTGTGTAACAAATAAAACAAAAGCTATTTTAAAAGCTTTTACGTCTCGCTTTTTCTTCTTCCATCGCCCATTTCGAAAACAGCAGAACCAGCAGTACCCGCACATACACCTTTTCGAATTAAACAGAGACGATGTGTGTATTTGTAGATAAAGGGGGTGAACCTGAACGTCGGTGGCGGTTATCCATCAATGTTGAACGCGTCTGACACGACCAATAAGACATTATGACATCATAATACGCTCCGTCACGCGGATCTAAGACGGCACGGACCCAAGGCGAATTTGACAAAGTGACAGGCGGGAGGAAGTCATCTATATCAATAAGGAATAAACTCTCGAGTATCCGAAGCTTTCTTTTACCTTTTTTTTTGTTTCGGAAGGAAATTTACAAATAAAAAAAAACTTTCAATGAAGAAAATTAGGTCAAAAGATAAATAGAACTTCCTAGCAAAATGTGAAACCTAATGAACAATGTATTTTTTTAAATTTCAATTTTTCCATGCCTATTTAGTTAATTATATATAAAATAGTTTTACTTTTACTTGTTAGAATTCTATATGTCACAATTCTTCCAATCAGTTATGTCCAGATCCCTTATGTCTGCCAGTACAGCATCTAGTTATTTCTTCTTTGGTCCCTCTCTTCTTTTTCCTTCCTTTTTCCTCCAGTAATACTCTCTTACCAACATGTCCTTAACATATCAAACCTTGTGCTTTGTTTTGTTGCAATATACTACTACACCTACGTAGTTCTTTTGTATCTTTGTTTTTCGTCTCCATATTCCCTCCTCGGTTTTTGTCCCCCCAAATATTTTTCTTGTCATCTTCCTGTTCCATACTCCTAATATATTTCATGCTTTTTGTTAGGGCCCAGGGTTTGCACCTATATACCACCGTAGGCCTTGCTACTGGCAATTTCTTGTTTTCGGTGGTACACATATTACTCTTCGTGTTTGGATTTTCCTACTTAGGTAAAGTTAACATTGTCGAGTAGTTTCTGCCACAAGATGTACTTTACACGTAACATGTAAACACTTGCAACCGTATTCAAGAAGAGAACGGCCTACCGAACGCATTGTCTCGGCACCACCGCTCATAAACATCAACACCTGACGCGGTGAGACTTGAAAGTTTTCTAATGTACTAAGTATCACCCTTACAATTGCTGCACCAGTACACTTTTCTAGTCTTTTGCTAGCTAACAGTGGAAATGTCAGTTTATGAAGATCCACTACACGTATTATAACATTGAGAATCGAATTTTTTTCACAATCTGTTGTCTCGTCAACACAAAACCAAAGCAACTGATTTTTTAATGTAAAGGGTGTTTCAATAAGAGCGCAAGATTTGAAGGTTCAATAAAACATGGTTTTCTGTAAAGTATTGAAATATTTATTGAGTTATAATGTAGACATTTGGGAATTATGAATGGAACAACACATCTGGTAAATCGCCGCCACGGCTTTGCTGGCACATGCGTACTCTTTTGGCGAGAATTTCAATAACGGTGTTGCATACATGTGGCGGTATTTCGTCGATACAGCGTCTAATTTCGACCTTCAATGCTTCGGTGGTCGCAGGTTTGCCGGCAAAGACCTGTGACATCAGATAATCCCACAGCCAAAAGTCCAAAGGTGTTAAATCACAAGAGCGTGGCGGCCAATTCTGGTCACCAAACCGGGAAATGACACGACCAGGAAAAGTCTCGTGTAAGATCACCAATGTTTCAAGGGCGGTATGGCAAGTGGCACCGTCCTGCTGAAACCACATGTTGTCGAGAGCAATATCATGCAATTGAGGCACAAAAAACTGGGTTAACATAGCACGATAACGTTCGCCATTCACCGTTACTACATTACCTGCCTCGTTTTCGAAGAAAATGATCCCTCCGGCTCACAATGCATATCAAACAGTAATACGATACGGATGTATTGCTTTTTCATGAATCATTTGTGGATTTTCTGAGCCCCAAACGCGTCAGTTTTGCCTATTTACGAAGCCATCCAGGTGAAAATAAGCCTCATCACTGGAGATGATTTTGGCCGCAAAATCGGCATTCACTTCTTGTTGTTCAAGGATCCAATTGGTGAACTCTCTTCGCTGTAAGTGGTCTGTAGGCCGGAGCTGCTTTAAAAATAAAAACTTAAGCTATTTTTCGACATAATCGCCATTTCTATCCAAGCATTTTTGCAGACGGTGCTCCAACTTTTGTATCCTCGTATCGTAAAATTCTGCCGTCAATCAAAATCTTTTCAATTGTGGTGTTGGAAATCTCAGGAATCCGAAGAGCGAGTTGACGAATGGTGACCGTCCGATCTTCAAGCAGTATACTCTCGATCTTTTCAACGATTTCCTCTGAAACTGATGGTCTTCCGCTCCGCTCTTCATCGTGAATTTCCGTCCGACCTACAGTGAATTTCCTACACCATTTGCGGACATGTTGAACAGCTATACACTTTTCTCCATAAACTGCGGTTAATTGACAATGAATGTCTATAGGTGAAACCCCTTTCGCGTTTAAAAAACGTATCACAACGCACCTGGCGGTTGCGGCGATCGGAAGTTTCATCTCGAACGGCTGCTTAGCCAACACCGAGCGGCGTAGCGAAGCGGGAGTGTTATGTGTATAGAGTGGGAGAGCTGCTGCACACGCCAATGTTGTCGGATTTCGCCTAACACGTCTTATTGCTGCTGTAGAAGTAGTGCCCGTTTTGGACCCATCTGTGTACCAGACTAGGGTCTTCGGTTTTCTCCCCTCTCCGACCCTCCATTCCTCCCAATTCAAGAGAACCTTGAAAGGTTTGTCATAGGAGATCCTGGAGATTGTTGTATCACTACCCATATCATAGATAGGGTTTGCTACTACTGCTTCTATTCTGGTGTGCCCAGATCCACTGTGGGATCTCCAGTTGCTAGTATTTTTCAGTCTGTATGCACCCATTCTGGCTTCTCCCTTGATATAAATCTCAAGAGGAGGTAGGTTTAGCATGGTTTCCATAGCAAAATTACCGGTAAACCGGCAATGAAAAAAAAAATTACCGAATTACCGGCATTGAAAAAAGTCAGTAAATTTGCAATCCCTAACTCTGACAGCTGTTACCGCAGCGCTGGTGACAAAAGGGTATTCATCGTGGGGCAAATAACAGCGATTTTAAATGTGGTATTTTTAGCATTACAATAGTCATTAAGACATGGTGTCTTCCATACGAAGATGACAAGAGAGCACTCTTTGCATGATCTTTATCAGATACCAAAGTTTTAATTTCATTAGCATTTGACAGCACATCATTATTAGCATTGTTGATCTGATCTAGACCATTATTGGAACGGCTTACATCTTGAATATTAATTTGTTCACGATAATTCGAGGATTCAGCCGTATACGAAAGCATACTACAAGTGTTGATAGAAACTGAACGTAAGCGACCGGAACTAAATGCCATCAATTTTATCTAAAATTACCTCTGCTAATCTCTATAAAATATTATGATACCGGTTCTTCAAGTATCTACACGACTTTACCATGAACATAAATATTGATTCACAAACTTTGCCTTAGTAGTAATATGACGTTATTCGGCAACATAGTGCGTAATATTTTTCCAACACTTGAAAAACAGGCAAGGAATGAATGAAAGAGAATAATTAGATAGTTTACTAAATCCTCAATGCAGCATCTGTTTTATTTTTTCTCTTTAGGAAATAAATAACATTATATTAACAAAAATACCAAGTACATTACATAGGACTATACTCTTGGTTTCCGCGTTGGAGCCACGTCATTGTTGTAGCATTTGCCAACATTTCGTCCACACTCTTATGGTACATCTTCAGGACTGTTACGTAAAAGCTAAGACAGTGACGCGGCTCCAACTCGGAAACCAAGAGTATAGTGTTATTGACGACCGCGGAAGCCTACGGACGTACCAGATTACATTACATAAGCTTCGAAAATGAAATTGACAGTAGGTAAAAAGAACAAGTTAAATGTTAATTTGAACGTTTCTTGTAGTCGTTTAGAGATTAGTCGATCACTATTATGGCGATATGACTAAGGGTGTAGATAAATATTCTTTAATACTCAAAACAAGTCATCTATAAATCTCTGTCAGTGGAATCCCAAGAACACGAAATATAACTTTTTTCATCTTCCTCGAAAAACACGTGTGTAACAAATAAAACAAAAGCTATTTTAAAAGCTTTTACGTCTCGCTTTTTTCTTCTTCCATCGCCCATTTCGAAAACAGCAGAACCAGCAGTACCCGCACATACACCTTTTCGAATTAAACAGAGACGATGTGTGTATTTGTAGATAAAGGGGGTGAACCTGAACGTCGGTGGCGGTTATCCATCAATGTTGAACGCGTCTGACACGACCAATAAGACATTATGACATCATAATACGCTCCGTCACGCGGATCTAAGACGGCACGGACCCAAGGCGAATTTGACAAAGTGACAGGCGGGAGGAAGTCATCTATATCAATAAGGAATAAACTCTCGAGTATCCGAAGCTTTCTTTTACCTTTTTTTTTGTTTCGGAAGGAAATTTACAAATAAAAAAAAACTTTCAATGAAGAAAATTAGGTCAAAAGATAAATAGAACTTCCTAGCAAAATGTGAAACCTAATGAACAATGTATTTTTTTAAATTTCAATTTTTCCATGCCTATTTAGTTAATTATATATAAAATAGTTTTACTTTTACTTGTTAGAATTCTATATGTCACAATTCTTCCAATCAGTTATGTCCAGATCCCTTATGTCTGCCAGTACAGCATCTAGTTATTTCTTCTTTGGTCCCTCTCTTCTTTTTCCTTCCTTTTTCCTCCAGTAATACTCTCTTATATTTATCCCCTGGCTTTCTACCAACATGTCCTTAACATATCAAACCTTGTGCTTTGTTTTGTTGCAATATACTACTACACCTACGTAGTTCTTTTGTATCTTTGTTTTTCGTCTCCATATTCCCTCCTCGGTTTTTGTCCCCCCAAATATGTTTCTTGTCATCTTTCTCTTCCATACTCCTAATATATTTCATGCTTTTTGTTAGGGCCCAGAGTTTGCACCTATATACCACCGTAGGCCTTGCTTCTGGCAATTTCTTGTTTTCGGTGGTACACATATTACTCTTTATGTTTGGGTTTTCCTACTTAGGTAAAGTTAACATTGTCGAGTAGTTTCTGCCACAAGATGTACTTTACACGTAACATGTAAACACTTGCAACCGTATTCAAGAAGAGAACGGCCTACCGAACGCATTGTCTCGGCACCACCGCTCATAAACATCAACACCTGACGCGGTGAGACTTGAAAGTTTTCTAATGTACTAAGTATCACCCTTACAATTGCTGCACCAGTACACTTTTCTAGTCTTTTGCTAGCTAACAGTGGAAATGTCAGTTTATGAAGATCCACTACACGTATTATAACATTGAGAATCGAATTTTTTTCACAATCTGTTGTCTCGTCAACACAAAACCAAAGCAACTGATTTTTTAATGTAAAGGGTGTTTCAATAAGAGCGCAAGATTTGAAGGTTCAATAAAACATGGTTTTCTGTAAAGTATTGAAATATTTATTGAGTTATAATGTAGACATTTGGGAATTATGAATGGAACAACACATCTGGTAAATCGCCGCCACGGCTTTGCTGGCACATGCGTACTCTTTTGGCGAGAATTTCAATAACGGTGTTGCATACATGTGGCGGTATTTCGTCGATACAGCGTCTAATTTCGACCTTCAATGCTTCGGTGGTCGCAGGTTTGCCGGCAAAGACCTGTGACATCAGATAATCCCACAGCCAAAAGTCCAAAGGTGTTAAATCACAAGAGCGTGGCGGCCAATTCTGGTCACCAAACCGGGAAATGACACGACCAGGAAAAGTCTCGTGTAAGATCACCAATGTTTCAAGGGCGGTATGGCAAGTGGCACCGTCCTGCTGAAACCACATGTTGTCGAGAGCAATATCATGCAATTGAGGCACAAAAAACTGGGTTAACATAGCACGATAACGTTCGCCATTCACCGTTACTACATTACCTGCCTCGTTTTCGAAGAAAATGATCCCTCCGGCTCACAATGCATATCAAACAGTAATACGATACGGATGTATTGCTTTTTCATGAATCATTTGTGGATTTTCTGAGCCCCAAACGCGTCAGTTTTGCCTATTTACGAAGCCATCCAGGTGAAAATAAGCCTCATCACTGGAGATGATTTTGGCCGCAAAATCGGCATTCACTTCTTGTTGTTCAAGGATCCAATTGGTGAACTCTCTTCGCTGTAAGTGGTCTGTAGGCCGGAGTGCTTTAAAATAGAAAACTTAAGCTATTTTTCGACATAATCGCCATTTCTACCAAGCATTTTTGCAGACGGTGCTCCAACTTTGTATCCCGCGTAATCGTAAAAATTCTCAGGGGAATCCGGAAGAGGGAGTTGACGAATGGTGACCGTCGATCTTCAAGCAGTATACTCTCGATCTTTTCAACGATTTCCTCTGAAACTGATGGTCTTCCGCTCCGCTCTTCATCGTGAATTTCCGTCCGACCTACAGTGAATTTCCTACACCATTTGCGGACATGTTGAACAGCTATACACTTTTCTCCATAAACTTCGGTTAATTGACAATGAATGTCTATAGGTGAAACCCCTTTCGCGTTTAAAAAACGTATCACAGCGCACCTGGCGGTAGCGGCGATCGGAAGTTCCATCTCGGACGGCTGCTTAGCCAACACCGAGCGGCGTAGCGAAGCGGGAGTGTTATGTGTATAGAGTGGGAGAGCTGCTGCACACGCCAATGTTGTCGGATTTCGCCTAACACGTCTTATTGCTGCTGTAGGGCTTTGGGAACCTTATTTTACGATCGTCCCTCGTATATATTATATTTATAACGAATAACAGGTAACAAAACACAACGCACGCTCTCGTTTCCTAAACTGAACGAAAAATAAACAGGCGGACGCTGACAAAGCGAGAGTCGATTTTTGCACACTCCGGTGAAAGGCCTATGTATCGCAGAGATGATTACCTCGCCCTAGTTATAATATACTGGTTTGGAATCAGGCAAGAGATTTGAATAGAATTTTTGTCTTACAAAAACCCATAATCAGATGTATCTTTAATTGACTATATCGGGAGTCGTGTAGGGATATGTTTCGTACGCACGGTATCTTTACTTTGACATCAATATATTTGGACAAATTACTCCAAATTTTTGTAGCACTTTAGTCTACTTTTGAACACCGTTGCAGTTCCAGATGCGAGCAAATCCCTTGTTGAAAAGGTTTGGACCTGCTACTATTTGATCTAACATAAACTAATTTCCTGTTATTTCTAGTGCTGTAACTATGATTATCAGCCAAAGTCCTGAAATGGTTTCTGTTAACATCAATATATTATTACATTATTATATTTCAATTATATTACTAGAATATTTTTAACAGGTAAGGCCATCTTCATGTTGAGACTTGACATTTTTTAGACTACGCTCGTGGCGATGAAAACTGCATAACGTTGCAAATGTCAAAAAATCTGTATATTTGATCATAAGATATAGGATACACTATATATGTCCAATACTAATCTTTCTCTCTTATATGTGGGATAAATGAAAAACCGTTGACTCCCTAAATACATTCTTTTTATAAGACAAACTTTAAATTAGGGACAAACTTAAAAAGAAATATGTTTCTATATTTAGAATTTATCAAATAGTTATAAAATTATTCAATATCAGGGCTTCTTAGACTTTAAGTTTGGTTGATTTGCATGGTTTCCTCTTGGCGAGGCTTTCAAATTGTCAATAATGCACTGTGGATGGGTTCTCGTGTCCCATGTCGCATTAAAGACAATTAAAGTGATCCACACTCCGGAATAGTATATCAGTTCAATGTTTAAGTAACCAGCATCGACCACAAGCCGTTTTATTGTTGTTTCTTTGCTCAATAAGCGATTTCAATGATACGACTAAAGTTTAAAACGTTAAATTCAAAATTATCCGATTGTGTCCTATTTTTCGGCAAGTTAAAGAACTTTTTCCATCTCTTACTCTTTTATCCTTCTTCATTTAGCCCCGCTAACTGAGACAAATCGCCCGAAAGTCTTTCCTAAATTCCTTGATGACGATATCGTTCGTGCTGTCGAGGCTGGCGAAAATTTACTTCAACTTCGGTAATTGTGAATAATGAACATCCAGTAAAGTTGGCCGAGCACTTCCGAAGTATATAGAACAAACAGAACAAAAAAAAATTAAGAACAAACAGTAGGTAACGGTTGAAGTTTATTATTCTCGTTTTTTTTTTACTTTTTCTTCCCTACTTTATTTGTGCAGCGAACAATTTTTCAAGCTAACAAATTCAACGTTTTGCTGGAGTCTTATTAGTATACGTAGGGCAAAATGATGTTATAATTAAAAAAAAACAGGCAGACATCTGAGCTTAACTGCTGTGTTAAATAATTTGCAAATTCTATGGTTACTTAATTTTATTTAATCATTGCTTCTTATACAGTATTTGCTTCCTTTCGTTTAGGCAATTTTTTTGGGTGTTAAAAATATTGTTTAACTAACTCTTATTGTAAAATAATACATTTAACATCTTGATTGCTACGCCAATTTAAAAAAAACATGCCCGGGACGCCACAATATGAAAATCAAAATATGTTGGAAAACAAACAATAATTAGTATTTGTAATTTTTTATAGATTTTATCAGTATTTTTGCCATTTCAAAATTTTCAGTATTCATTTTGCTATTATAATCAAAAAAATTTATATATTTTTTTCAATTGCCGTCGTATATTTTACTAACTTTGTACAGACGCACTTGCCTGAAAATACCATGCATATCCCACGAATTAACTCCTTCTAGGCACATTAAAGAGTTTTATAAAAGGTGCTCCTGTACCCGCAGAGAAATGGTTTCTTGCATCAAGAAAATAAGTTTTCTTGCAAAAATCAGTTTCTATTCAAGAAAATATTTTCATTTCAATACTATAAAAATGTATAATACCTATAAAAAAATAATTTTCTTGAAATTTTATTTGTATTAAACAAATATTTTCTTAGAGATAGAAAATCAAGAGAATCCATGACATAAAAATGTTTCTTCCAAGTAAATCATTTAGTTTTAAGTTAAGAAAACATTAAAGGTGGGAATGAAAAAATGGTCCAAATCTCACAAAGTTCTGTTGAGAAATTAGGCAACCGGTTTTGTCTTCAAAAAACATATCAGGCCAGCTACAAGGATATCCAATAAAAGAAAAATTACAATAGTATTGGTACACGTGGTAAATAGTAAAAAAAAAATACTACAGTAACCGGTACCTTTTGAAAATGTTCATGAAACGTTGTACATTAAAGGTTATATCATTGTATGGGTAAGTATGGCATCTGTATTCCGGTTTCTATCGCTACTATCTAGGACGGCGTGACTATATTTCTTGGTACTAGGTGGCGCCAGAAAATATTTCAGTGCTGTTTTTGAAGATTAGTGGCATAAACTGAGAAATGAACAACAATATAGACAGGAGCAAAGAGCGTTAGTGCCTTTTTCCTCTCACATTGTTTTTGCCGGGAGTTATTCCATCAATATCATGAGTTATTTGTTAGTATTATCTTGGTTATTGTTTCTACGCACTTTTTTCATGTGCACTTCTACATTAAGTTCACTTTTGTTTGAACATTATTCTGTAAATAACCTCTACCTTCGCCTTTTTAAAACCACAAGCAATGAGAATAAGTTACTGCATTATGTACGGATATGTCGTACTGTTTTAAACAAGGTAAGTGCAACTAATAATGTGGATATAAATAATATGCATTTCAAGAATTCTATGTAAATAAATGCTTTATTTGAAGAAAATGAAAGTATTGATTTATGAACAATACCTAAATGCTTTCTATTTATACTAAGAATAACTTTCTTCAAATTTTTTGTAAGATTTTCTTCAATCAAGTTAACAAATATCTCAAACAGAGAAATACAATTATTCCATTACAAGTATATTTTTCTCTTAGGCGAAGAATTGAGGCAGACAGTCTTGATACAAGTAAACCTTTCTCTACGTGTACCCTATTCAAATTTCGCGGTATCCCGGTATTGCAAAATCTACTTCAGAAAGCAATTACTTTGATTGTCAAGTTAATTCCAAAATTCGCCACTAGACTGCGCCAACGCTATTCATCAATTCGCTCTTAGAGCTTTGGAAAAACGCCCATTCAAATGTACCGGCGTCTTGTTCGATACAATAAATCTAACGAAATGTTTACCCCATTCACCTGAACCAAATAAATCTTCCAGAAATACGCCAAGCACTTAGTAGACATTCTTATTCGCCATATAGAAGGACTTGCATCACATCTATATCGTAATGACAAAGTAAATCATATTACTCCATAAAAGAACCAACCTAAATTCGAATACCTAGGCGTCTATTACATTTGCAGCGCTTATCGAGGGTCACCACCTTCCCCAGTAGCCCTTTCTCGCGTAAATGGGAAACGTCATAGGTTCATAGCAAACTGGCGGTCACATGTCGACTCTATATCAAACTGTAATGACACGACAGGGGTTTGCTTTCAAGTTCGAAACGGGTATCGTGTATAGTGGAGGTCATTTTGACCTTGTTCCTCAGCCCAAATCACGCATAATAGATCTTGTAGCAGGCAATGAGGCTAAATATATTTAAATCGTTTCTTTTTAACAATTTAATCTAGTTGATTCAATAGTTTTAACCGTTCTTCAAAATTGACATGCGTGGCTGTGGATACACAAGCTACGAATTGGGGACATTATGGTAGTTGTCTTATTTAATTGAATAGCGGGTATTAGATTTGAGAAATAAACGAAAATAATGAGAATTAAAATATAAAATGTGTTTTAGAATTGAAAATTTCATTCAAATAAACTTAAAATATTATTCATCAACAAAACGCAAGTATTTTTGGAGCTTCTGTATTTGAAAAAGTATTAACCAAGAAGAAACAACATAAAGTTCGCAGTATCCCCATGAGAATTAAAGTTCGAAGAGGAAACTTATTTCTAAAAGACTACTATAAGTGGAAGGTATAAAAGTTTTTGGTAAATAATTAAAATTTAAAAGACAATTAATATAATAATTTAAATTAAGCAATTGTTTAAAAATCAAATTTTTCTAAAAGCCATATGATTATTTCTTTGATATAATAAATTTTTATACCGTTTTGGCAAATTTTCTTTATTTTGACTTTAATTTTAATTGTAATGGCAATTTTGTCTAAGATCCCACTTCTCTCCCTGAGAAAATATCAAGAGATTCATTACAATATATGTAGATTGAAATTAACTCGGGACAGCCGTTTCGAGGACTCGTGAGTCCTCATCGTCACCTGCGTGACTGAATTATATGAGAAAACAGTTTAATTGCAACAAGCCCTGAATCCCTACTCTCAAGAAAAATATATACATGCGAAAATAAGGAGAAATAGACGAAAGGGTCTTATCACCACGAAGCCTAAAACATATGGCTGTCCCATCATAATAAAAATAGAGTGAGACAGCAGTTATGTTCTTTCTATTCGTCAAATTAGTGTTTCTTCCATCTATACACCTTAAAACTAAAAACATGCAGAATACACGGAAAGATAGACGAAAGGGTCTCCTGTTGTTGTGGCACGTACCATAAACCAATTGACCGCCTTACCGTAATAAATCAAAACGACAGGAGTAATGTAATGGTTCGTTTTCTCCATTGATTAAATTTGTGTTCCTTTTTATGTAAATAGTTTTGTAAGCGACGAAGTTACGTTCTTAATCAATTTCAGGTTTTCTAATTTAATATCATTCCCGGTTTCGTTTATGTGTTGTGCTACACTTGACTTCCCGTACCTGTAGTACCTAACGTGTTCATTGAATCTAGTACCTTTCGCTCATTTCGTTTGACCAATATAGGCAATATATATATGCAATTTTATAAATTCCTGACCTTTCTTTCTTGTCCGGTTTATCTTTCGGATTGCCACTCAAAAACCTTCTTGGCAATCCGGAAAATGTGATATATTCGATATTATTCGAACGCATTTCTTCATTTTGTGGCTTCAAATTATTTTGAAGAACATTAATGTATTTATCTTCACGTTGCCCTCTACAAAATGTAATTTACCAACCCCTCTAGCTGTCGTGGATCCCCAAATCAGCACGGAGGCCAGAAACTTAACTTTGTTTTTACGGCAATCAATGTGAGGTTTTCATTGTGTTCTTATTACACTGTTTTTAACAATTCCCAGTTTGATGTGGAGTGGTGGTAACAAAACCTTTTCGATCGGCACAATTGGAATCTCAATAATGTTGCTTTGATATTTCAAATTAATTGATTTTACAAGCCAATACAATGAACAATCTCGAACTTTTCACTATTCACTTCGGTTTGGGTTGTTTGCTTTAATATTTTGATGTTAACACTTTGACTTCTGAAAACAGACTGATCTCTCAGCGGTTAACAGGGCCGCTTATATACCCATTTGACCAAGTGGCAGCGGCGGGGATGGAAGTTTCTAAAAGATTCACGAATGGTCTACAAAGGGCCCATGGAAGGTTCTCGAAGGTTCCAGAAAGCTCTTCGGCCATTGATCAGATTTTCCAGAAAATTTCAAAATGTTCCAGAAGGATCTTTGGGCCTAAAATTTATAAATTGAAATTGCTCGAAAGCGTGAGCTAACTTTTAAAAACGGTTGGCACGACTGGATTCAGCGTATTCGAATTAGGGTTAGCCCCCGAGTGCCCAGCTTGTTGTATTTTGCAACTAGCATAGTATTCGTTCAAAAATGTTCACTATCTTTAACTTACATTCACTAACAAGACCGTTTGTTTAATACCACATATTGAATTTGATAAGATATATAACTGTCTTGTGGTATTTATCGTTTATAACTTTTGGTAAATAACAATAGTAAAAAATAGATAAGTTTTATGCAGGTACAATATGATACATATGAAAATGAACCTTATAATTTTTACTTATGATAACATGTATGTGTTTATTGTTTTGTGGAATTGTATAAAACAAACAAATATCTATCAAAATATAGGATATACAGCGTGTATCACTAAGAGTGGAGACCGGCGATATCTTGCAAACTACAATAGCTATAGTGATGGGAAAAAAATTTCATCACTAAAGTAGTAAAGAGAGGGAAATTTAATTAAAATATTTTTAAATTCCAAACATGAGCACTAGGGGGCGCAGTTGTTAGGTTTAACAGTAAATTTGAAATTGGTCGGTAAAAGTTCCAGGATTAACTATGACTTTAAATACTTTATTAAAAAGCTTAATTAATTACGCACCACTTTGGTTAAAGACGTTTTATCATATTGTGAATAATAAGTGTAACAGGCGTTGTCGAATCATGTGAAATTTAACCTGCTATAACTTCTGCAGTTTTTACCCGAATTAAAGAGATGTGAACTTGTTTCAAGGCGCTTTCAGCGCTGTTTTAGACGTCGCAATTTGTACCACCCGTTAATGTTAAAAAAAATCTACCAGATGGCGCTATTTCTCACTGTACGAGTTTTGCCTTCCTGCGTATTTTCAATGTTTTGTAAACGCGTGTTTTGCTGAATGTGAATATGCTGTTAAGTATCCAGAAACAAAACATTTCAGCCGAGAAGTATTCCAACGTTTGGCAACACGATTACGTGAAATAGAGTATGTTCAACCTCGTGGAAATCCTACCAGAGCACGTGTAGCTGGAACTGAAGCTAATATGATAAGTGTCCTTGCAAATGTTGAAGCTCATCCTTATACAAACACTAGAGAAATGTCTTTCGTTGTAGGTATAAGTAAGTCATCAATTCATCGCATCCTAATAGAAAATACGTCACTCTCATACCATATGGTGTTACATCAAATTCCTCTCGGATACAGATTTTGACCATAGATTTGATAATTGTAATTGGTTAAAAGATATCTACCATGAAGATGCTATCTTCCTACACCGCGTGTTGTGGACTGATGAAGTTACTTTTGCTAATAATGGGCAGGTAAATTTGCATAATATGCATTACTGGTCCAAAGAAAGTCCTCATTGGATGAGAGCGGTTGATCATCAACATAGGTGGTGTATAAATGTTTGGTGTGGTATTTTAGGCGATAAGGTTATTGGACCATTTATTTTTGAAAGCAACTTAAATATACTTAAACTTTTACGTAACAAATTACCAATACTTTTAGAAGATATTTCGTTGGAACCTCGAAAAACGCGGCGGTTTCAGCATTACGGCTGTCCAGCTCATTATTTACGAATCGTTCAATTTCAAAATCGTTCAAATTCAACTGATTCATAATGCTATCGCCAGCCTACAAAGAGTAGAAATCGAAGCAGCAGTTATTAGCACCCGCCGTAGACTAAATCTGCGTATAAATAATGGCGGCAAACAGTTTAAACATTTAAAATAAATTTAAACTATTGTTTATTTTGATTTCTAATAATACTACATTAAGTTAAGTTTCAATACTATTAAATAGGTATTGGTGACTGATAGGGAAATTATTACGGATAACGGGCTGTTTTCGTTATTATCTGGAAAAACGAAAAATATATCACTATGCGGTTTCCGCCAGTACTTTAGTCTGTCAAAACTCTTCAAACATAACATAAGAAAAGCATATTGTTGCATTTGAATTTTTAGACATAATTGAGAAAAACTCGTACAGTTGGCAATAACGCCATCTGGTACATTGCTTGAACATTAACGGGTGGCACAAACGACGTCTGTACCAACGCTGAATGGCTTTTCAAACAAGTCCACATTTATTTAATTCGGGTAAAAGCTGCAGAAGTTATAAGTTATAACAAGTTTAGTTTTACATGATTCGGCAACGCCTACTACACTTATTATTCACAATATAACAGAACGTCTTTAACCAAGGTGGTGTGTGATTAACTAAGCATTTAAAATCATAGTTAATCCTGGAACTTTTACCGACCAATTTAAAATTTACTGTTAACCCTAGCAACGGCGACCCCTAACGGTCATGTTTGGAATTTAAAAATATTTTCATTAAATTTCCCTTTGCCATTTTAAATATGATTTTCTTCCCATCACTATAACTGTTGTAGTTTCCAAGATATCGCTGGTCCCCACTACTAGTGGGACACGCCGTATAATCATTTTGAATGTCATTGTTAACACAATTTTTGAAATACAAAACATATACACACAAAACAAAGGGTAAATTAATCGTTCCTTGGCAAAAATGTGGGAAGAACAAGTTATAGGAGCCTCCTGTAAACTCTTTTCCCAATTTTCCCATTACCGGCATCCAATATCTGCAAAAAAGAACATCGTAGCGTGTTCCACCAGGTAATATCATCAATTGGGAGTTTTCAACCTACTATAACTACACCATAGTCTGTAAATTCGTATACTCTTGTCCAGGTTTTACCATCTTCAAGCTTAGATGTGAATATGAATTTATCGCCTTCTCTTTGTGCTACCGTCTAAAACACAATTCAGTTTACTTAGTTTTTGTAAGAAATTTAGTAAAGCTGGCAATAACTTGAACGTAAAAGAACAACTGTACAGTTACTTACATATACTTCACCATCGCCCTCTAAGAACTTTTTGCCTAAGGTGAAGTAAATTGCCCTTTCCCAATATAGACCTAGTCTTATGGCGAAGCTGTAGACGCCGTCTGTATGTTTAACGGTCATAATTGAGTCTGGATCGTTCAAAGCCATAAGATTAGCTTCTGTGGGTTGTACACCTATTGCAGGAACCAAAAATTATTCATTTTTCAATTTGGAATTTGCAATTTACAAGTAATAGACTCTGAGGAATTCTTAAGATTCTCGAAACAGTTTTTTTTTCTTTCAGCAAGTTGCTTCATCTTTTTATCAGAGTAAACTTGTCAAAGTATTCAAAATAATATATCACCGCATGGCTTATAACCAACAAATCTATTTCAAAACAAATCTTATCTTTCCTTACTTCGAATACAAGCATCTTACTTATCTTATCAATAGAAACCTAGACAATAATGTAGTAAAAATAAGTAATTCTCTACACACTCACATTTTGTATACATTTTTATGCATTTACCTACTAGTTTTATAAATTCCTCAGTGTTCCTAGTCCCTACGTGCTGATATTTTCCTACAATCTTTGCCATAATCGTAGAACTAAACCAACACACTTTATTGAGCACCTAACCTACTTAGATTTGGAATAACTAACAATTACTTTGATTTTTTATGGAGATCTTCTGTAGTATATACTTTAATAGCGGTATTATCAGTAATTTACTCTCATTTATTTCCCCCAGCAAAAATTTCGATGACGTAACAAGGTTTTCTAATCGATCCTTAGATAACTTTTAAAATGCAAGCTCATACCTAAATACTTACATTGTTGATAAATAAACATAAATAAGAGTTATTTCTTTAACAAATATACTCAGTGACATAGAAATTGCAACAGCTAGAAGGGGTTGGAATTTCCGGATGAAATTTGGTAGGAATATTCACCTATGTAAAAGTAATAAATGATCAAAATTTGGGAGGAAAATCTTTATTGATTAAACAAAATTTTATAACTGTTAATAATGTGTGGGGCCGCTTCTCTGATTTACGTAATCATTTACACGCCGTGGCATTGATTGAATAAGGTGGTTTATCTCGTCTTGAGGTATTGACTCCCATGCAAGTTGTACCTCATGTCTCAAAGCCTCCAAAGTCAAAGGAGGACGCTGCAAGTTTCGCAACCTTCTACCCATTATGTCCCATACATGTTCGATGGGAGAAAGATCTGGAGATCTTGGAGGCCAGGGCAAAAGATTAATCTGAGCCTGTTCAAAGAAGTTCAAGGAAAACCTTGCTACATGCATTATCTTGCTGGAATAATCGATCTTCGAGCCCTTGTAAGTATGGCAGAAGATGTGTTCCAACCACCTCCGCAATGTACCGTTGTGCTGTCATATTGCCTCGAATGAACACCAAGGGAGACCTGCTGCCATAAGTAATCGCACCCCAAACCAGAACACCCACAGTGCGGTGTACGTGCCTCCCAACGGTAAATCGAAGATTCCGTCGTTCACCCCGTCTTCTTCTGATTCTCCGACGACCGTCGTGCATGCCTAAACAAAATCTTGATTCGTCACTAAACACAACACGACGTCATTCAAGATTCCAATGAGATCGTTCATTGCACCATTGTAGCCGTTGCTGATAATGTTCCGCAGTCAAAGGAAGCACAAGTTGCGGACAATATGATGTTAACCCAAAACTTCAGATTCGGCGATAAACTGATCTAAGGGTGACATGGCGACCTTCTTCACCAAACCATTGGTCACCAATTGCCCGAGTAGAGGAAAATCGTCTCTAAATGCCAGTGTCTTAAACGACGATCTTGACGCTCATTCGTTCTTCTTGAAGCCCCGGTTCCTCTTCTACGACGTTCCTGGCCATCTTCAAACCATGCACGATACACTCTCATTACAGTAAACCGATTTCGATTTACACGATTAGCAATTTCCCCAAATGAAAAACCAGCTTCGCGCAAACCAATAATTCGACCTCTATCGAATTCGCTTAATTGTCGATACACTGCTCGTCTTCTTACTCTAGGCATAGCTAACACTTAACTGAACCGCAGTTCAATGAGAACAACAACACAAATCGAGAAAGTTATAAAAAACACCGCAAAAAAAACCATTCAATATCAGTGCTGAGAGAGAGGTAAAAACCACAATAACAACTTTATTGCTTCACTGAGAGGATTCAAATTTTGATCATTTATTACTTTTATATAGTATTAATATGTAATATTCCTAATAAATTTCATCCGGAAATTCCAACTCCTTCTAGCTGTTGCAATTTCTATGTCACTGAGTATAGATCTAACAAGAAATGGCTAACAGACAAAATCAAAAGTATGTGTGGTATTAAGAGAAAATTGTATGAAGACTTAAAGAAAAATAAAATCAACAAGGAAACTTACACAATATTTTGTGATCGTGTCAAGCAGGAAATTGAAAATTCGCGAAGGAGCTCGTACGCGGAGTACATCAGTAATTCCACGAATAAGTGCAGGGCAACATGTGATACTGTCAGACAGATTCAGGGCTCTGTCAATCAACATCCGTTTAATATGAAAAACTTTGGCGGGAACAGCCATGATGCTAAACATACTTTAGATAGCATTAATGACTACTTTATTGAGTTCTGTGAAGGTTTCGAAGACAACGAAGTAGAACCAGAATTAGTTAAATACGTTCCGGAATCACTAGCATTGTATCTGGTCGACAACCATGAGGTAGTAAGCATTATCAATAGCTTGAACAACACCAAACTGGAAAAGATGGAATTCCGGTTTCTCTGCTCAAGTCTTGTTCTGAGATTCTGGCACCCCCCTTGGTCCACACAATAAACACTATTTTCTAAACAAGCAAATTTCCTGAAAAACTAAAATACAGTATAGTTAGGCCTATTCATAAAAAAGGAAACAAAGGAGATGTAAACAATTATAGACCTGTGGCGCTTGTTTCAAATACATCCAAAATTATTGAGAAAATTCTATATGATAGAATTATGAAATTTGTGATCCAAATCAAAATGGTTTTTTAAAAAAAGATTTACCATGCGAGCGACATTTCAACTCCTAGAGGAGGTTCTCACTGGTATGAGCAATAAAGAAATCACTGCTTGTGTTTTCATGGATTTGTTCAAGGCATTTGGCTGTGTGCATCACCGATTACTCTTGCATAAGCTAGAAAGAATAGGAATTAGAGGCGTGGCATTGGAGTTAATGGGGTCTTACCTCGCAGATAGAAAACAGGCAGTATTGGTTTATTATGCATCTGGTACGGAGGTTTCATCATTCTGGCGAATCATTCGTTTTGGTGTTCCACAAGGCTCCACTCTCGGTTCGCTCTTGTTCCTTCTGTACATCAATGATCTACCAGAAGTTATTGACGGCTTAGCTATTTTGTATGCAGATGACACCTCGTGCATTGTTGGGAGCGTACCTGTGGACAAATAAAAAATACATTAGAAAATAACTTCAAATTCATACATGAATGGTGTAAAACAAATAAATTACAACTGAATACCAATGAAACTAACATACTTTTGTATAACGCAGATCCAGTCGACTTAAACATAAAATATTGCGAAGAACAACTTACCTGTGTAAAACAAGCACGCTTCCTCGGAGTGGTAGTTGAAAATAATTTGTCTTGGAAACCCCACACAGGCGATCTTGCTGCAAGGTTGAGTGGTCTCTGCTACAGTCTGAGAGTGATCTCACAAAATGTCGCTGAGCGTTTAACACGCGTGTGTTCAGTCTCGGCTTCAATGCGGAGTTATCTTTTGGGGTAGCGCTGTAGATACGAAAAGAATATTTATGTTACAGAAGAGATGTGTTCGGTTAATATTTCAATTAAAAACTAGAGACTCGTGTAAATCAGTATTTAAAGACTTTAATATACTTACCTTACCATCAATTTATATACTAGAATCTGCACTGTTTGTAAAAAGTAACAATGAACTTTTTCAGAAATATATACTTTAAAACAAATGCCGCTTTCCAGGTTTAAAATAAAACTCAAGACATTATTATCTAGTCAGTCATTTTATACGGTAAATGAGTTTTTAAATGCACCTCATTTATTATAGTTTGTATATGTTTATGTTTTTGTATTTTAAACATACTGTGATGTGTTCTATGCATGGGCATTATGAAATAAACGGTATATTATTATTATTATTATCATTATTATTATTATTATTATTATTATTATTATTATTATTATTATTATTACCATGTAAAGTATATTATTGATAATTAGATGGGCTTGCTCATTTCTTGTTTGCCAATAAACGTTTAGGTTCCTCTGATGGGAGTCTATTTTTTAGTTGTGGCCAAAAATTCTTGTAATAAAATACATATTTATGTGCCTTCTTTATTAATTATCATATAACAAATTTAAAATAAATAAATATCACATGATGCATTAAAATCGAGATCTTACAGTCTTCTATATATCCGTTTACCTTTCTCTCCGGAAAAATCGATAAGAGTCTATCAGTACAAAAAGAAAATGTATTTTAATTTTGATTCTAAATACGTATTATGTTTGCTTACAACTATGACACCAAATTCAGAAAAGTCGTAAATTCTTTGAAACCTCTGGGAGCCTACTTTGGAGCTAAATGTGAAAATGTTGCCATCCCTAGTTGCTGTAGTCTAAAACAAAGTTAAAGGACACTTAATTTAAGAAGTTAAATGCCGTTAGAATTACCTTTGCTTTTCGGTTACCCTCAATGAAGGTTTTGTCAAGGGAAAACCGAATCTCGCGTTGCCAAAAGATTCCAACAGTTGTCGTAAATCGCCATCTGCCATCGTCAAATTTTATGGCTAGAAACGATTCATTGCTTGTTAGGCCTTCTAACCTTTCGGGTGTGACCTTCTCCCCTATCGAGAAGAAATAATACTAAGAAATACAACCCAAAGTTATTAACCTATTAATTACCAACTAGATTAATAAACACTTCTGGCCTGTAGGTGACGACGTGCTGATATTTCCCAATAATTTCGACCATGTTCTAATCACTTATTACACTTCACTTGCAACAAGAAACTGTTTAAACTATTACTAAATTTAAATGCATGCAACTCCGATTTGTACCATTTTTTTGTGTTACATCAATAACATTATCGCATATGAAATCAACTCATTAATCTTTTTTATAATACTGATAAAACGAACATTGTTTACTAATGAAGCCTTGAAAGTTGATGATAACCAACTATCTTTAAACCATATGCAGTTTTTTAACACGTGGATAGGATATTTGTGTACCCATATTTTGCTATTAAATATGTATTGAAGATGCAATTAGGTACTATTTAGTAACAAATTCAACTCTATTTACGTAAACAGCTGATATTGTTGTCCGCCATCTTTGTCGGTAAATGAAATGAAAAATCTGTATTGTTTGAAATATCAAATTTATGCAATTTTTAAAGTAAAATACGTTATTTTATTCAAAAATTAATACTTTAATGTCACGTTTAATCTTTATAAAACAACATGCATTTGAAATATTTAATTATACATTATATAAGCACTTAAATTCTTTTATATTTCCTTGTAGCTTCCGCTGGAGTACCAGGATTGTATATCTGTAAGTTAACAAGTTCAAAATTAAAATATACGAGATTTGAGGTAAAGATAGGTATACATTACCATATTCACACCAGCATCGCTAAATTCATACAATCTCTTAGTTACTTTATCGCTAGCTGTTGAAGTGAAAAGTAGCTTGTTTCCCTCTTTGGATACCAGTGTCTTAAAAGAAAGAGAATTGTATTAATGATGAAATTCTTATATATAACTATATCTTACGGTGGCCACTATAGCACCCTTAAATTCCTCATCGTAAGGTTTACCGATTGTGAATTTCGTTTCTCTCTTGTAACCGCTGCTTCCTATTGTGTTAGTGAAGACGTAGTTGTCACCATTGGCTACTATGATCAATTGCGAGTCGGTATCGGTGATGCCTCCCAATGTTTTAGATGTAACTTCTTGACCTGTATAAATAAAAGGAAAAATTTTGAATTATTTATATAAGTAATAGAACAAGTGCCTAGAAAATTTACCTGCTGCTTTTAAAATTTCCTCTGGGTTGATGGTCTCGACGTGTTGATAAGTTCCTGCGATTTGGACCATTTTTCACTTGTTTTTGTTTCTAACGAAGGTTACTTAATACTTAATACACTGAAATGTATGTGCTAATAGATCAAATCAACCCATTTATATACCTAGCGAGAAGAGATAAAGTTTCAAAAATAGATCTTTCCTATTTAATCTAGGATGATTCGCAGTTTTTTTTTATCTTTATGAAGTCTACGACGAGCAATTAATGTTTTATTTCTTGGTAATTTGATCTAATAAACAGTCCTGTATCAATTGCAGATCATAGATCATTTGATTTAATCTATTTCTCTAGGATGGATATTTGAAAGTCATTATAAGATGAGTTAAGATAATTTCTCTGAATCATATTAATCATTTGAGATAAAGAAAGGTGATTGTAAAGAATACGAAAATTGTATAATGTTGAATACACTTCTGTTTATAGCAATTACAGCAGCAAGAAACATGAAAACAAATTAATGATATTCTACTGTTTTATATTATCTACTGAAAAAGTAATATAAAACATTTACACCATTGAATGAGGATAACATTCATGATAAATAACTAGAGTTTGTTAAAAAGGTGGTACCCGCAGTGGCGCACCGCACAAAAATAAGTACGTAATATACAATATTAATGAAAAATAATATTGTTACCTTTTCCTGCCGTCTTGATGTCCACTGTGGCAATTGGCAACCGCCCTGGTAAGCTGCGTAGAATTGCAACATCAGCAACGCTTCCATTGTTTCATTCAGCCGTCGACGGTGTTGTGAATACGTTGTCGTATACTTCGAAAATGATCGTTCGACATCCAGTGAAGTAAGATTTGCAAATGTCAGATATTCCTTTTCCTCATCTGGGCACTCTTGATTTTCAGTTATAGAGCGAACCTTTTATAAATCGAGATTTTTCGTTAAAATTGCATCAAATTTTTGAGCAACATCGACTCCTATTGTGTCCGTCAAGTTTTTTAGAGCGGTTTGTAAATTGTTTATGCAATTTAATGCGTCTCGTGCAGATAAGTGACTGTTTTCTAATTGCTCAATACCTTGTGCAACTTCAGAATAGTTCATGGAAATTTCATTTATTTGTTGTTGAACGTCCGAATTGGAAAAAAGTTGCTGACTATCTCGAACTGCTGCAGAATCATTTGAAACAAGTTTCAAGATGACATTTTTCACTTGTGAAAAATATTTCTGATAATAAGATACTGTCTGGAGCCATGTTCCCCATCGCGTTATTACAGGCTGAGGTGGTGGTGATAATTTCGAACACAATTGTTTGAATACACGGATGTGTTTGGGAGATTTGATGAACACTTTTTCGGTAGATGCTATTAACTTACCCACCATCGGATACTTCTTTCGAATGGTTTCTGCTACGAGGTGACATGCGTGTATGAGGCATGTTATGTGAAGAAGTGTCGGCAAGCATATTTTCAACATCCTACCGACTCTCAGCATTGTTGCAGCTCCGTCAGTAACGAACATTGTGACTTGGGTTCCTGTGATACAAAATTCTCTCAACGATTCTTTCATTATCTTGACAACGGTTTCTGCATTAGTTTTCTGAATCCTTTTACTGGATTACAACAATGAAGCTGGTGGACCCTCACGTTTTAAAGGACGCCCTACAACATGAATGACGCTGTGTTTCTGGGCATCAGTTGTTTCATCCACTCATAGGCAGATTTTCTTATTTCTCAACTCGTCTTTTATACGTTCCTTTACTGTACCTTGCACACGTGGCAAATTGTATCGTAATTGCATAGATGCTGGCAGCTTCCATGAGGGAACGTACTTAGCCCAAAAGAGACGAGAGTATTCATTAGATACTAGATGCTGTGGGATGTTGCACACACTTAAAAATAAAATCATATAAAAAGTGCCAGTATGGAATACTGTTTCTTAAATTCAATACATGACGCTTCCTTTTACAATGTTTTCTACATTCAAACCTATCGCGACTTAGCAATCCGCTATTGCATATTGTGCAATAAATATGCGGATTTATATATTCTAATCCAGGGGAATGCCTGAGATATTTATTCATATTCGAAGGGAACGTTACACCCTTTGGGCTTATTTGGCGTACAGCGTGCAACGTACTGTCGCTTTGAACTCTCTCACGGTACTGTCGAGATCGACTTCGAGTTGAAAATTACCCCTACCCACGCTGCTACTGCTACGCTACTGCCATCCGGTACCGCCTTTTTAACAAACTCTATAAATAACCCTGCGCCATGAACGGGTGTGTTCTTCCACTATTTAGTGCCACAAACACCACCTTCGTGTATGCCTACAAATTGTTGTGAGACGTAAAATAATCAATCCATTTGATTAAATTAAATTATTCATTTATATTGTTCTTTTATTCCCTGTCACTATACACACTGCCACTCTCACTAGAATTACCAGTGTGAACAGAAATGATAAAGTACTCTATAGCATCATCAATTTTATAAATAAGATTAAATTATTTGTCTTAAACAATTTGTTGCAGTTTCATCCAAGGTAGCTGTCAAGGATTGCCGTCCTGCATTGCAAGAAATTTACATTTCTATTAAATATAATTATATTTAATTGCTTATTATAATTTGCTTTTTTAATTTTAGTATTTTGCAGATTTTTAGTAAGAATGCACCTGTTATTAAACGCAAATTTGCAAAAAAAGTATATCCCGTGGCTCACTGAAAACCTTAAACATTTGATGGCGTTACGTGATAAGGCTAAGCAGAAGTATAGAAGGACAAAAAAGGTGAGTGATTGGAACTACTACAAATCTCTAAGAAACTTAATGAATCGCACATTTGAAATCGAAAAGAGAGCTTATTTCGGAATTTATATCGCGCACAAGAGATAAAGCGACATTATGGAAACACCTTGGTCATTTACATAGTGGTTTACGGAAAAAACCATGCGATATACCCGCACATTTAGCCGATCCTGATCAAATTAACAATTATTTTATTAACAGTATTCCTCCCTCTAACCCATCCACTCAATTTACCTCACATTTTGAGGGCAATTTATTAGATAGATTCTCCTTTTTTCCCTTAAGCTCCAATACAGTTTGTGATATAATTAACAAACTTAAATATCCCTCACCCGGTTACGATGGCATAGACATCCGTATGATTAGATTATGCTCTCCGTTTGTACTTCCATACATCACGCGTATTATTAACACGTGCACCCTGCAAAATACTTTCCCTAGATCCTGGAAACAAGCAAGTCGTCCCCATTCCTAAGAAAAACGAAATTAACGAATTCAAAGATCTTATACTAATAAGTATTTTACCTGCATTTTCAAAGATCTTAGAAAAAATAATGGAACTACAAATTAAAGAGTTTGTCACAAATCGCAAACTTTTACCAGATATTCAATCTGGTTTTACATCTAGTCGCAGTTGCACCACAGCATTACTATGTGTAATTGATGATATTTTGCGAGCTACGGATAGGGGACTTGTGACTGGCCTTGTGCTCCTTAATTTCTCTAAAACATTTGACACCGTAAATCACTCAACGTTGTTACATATACTGGAGAATAAGAAGTTCAGTCATGACGCGGTCCTCCTAATTGCAGATTTCCTGACAGACAGATCTCAATGTGAAAAGCTGAAAAATGAAGCTTCTCAGCCGCTCTTCCTATCTCAAGGTACGCCACAGGGATCAATTTTAAGCCCGCTTTTGTTCTCGTTATACACCTCTTCGTTCGTTCATAATCTCACCTTCATGAAAGCGCACCTATACGCGGACGATGTTCATCTTTACTATTCATTTGAAATACCGGAGTGGATCACAGCCGTTGAAAACATAAATAAAGACCTTTCTAACATCTTCTCTATATCAGCTGCACATTCATTGCATATTCGACTGCCTCCTGCTCTAGGAGAGCGTTTGAGGACGCCCGCACCCTCTCCAGCGTGTTTCGTGCCAGTTGGTGTAGGTATTCCTTTATCGACGGTATTTCTAAGTCCTCTTGTTGCTGGTTGTTTCGCACGAACCATAAAGTATTTGCGATAATCTTCAGGGTTTTATTCTGGAGGACTTCCACTCTTCGCAAATTGCTGGCGGCAGCCGTGATCCACGCCAAAGCACCATAAGTTAGTATTGGTCGTAAGCATGTTTTGTATATCAGCATCTTCGTCCTCGGATCAAGCACAGAGTGCCGTCCGAGGAGAACAATCAACGAACTCTTGGCGCGGTGATATTTTCCCCTGATGTGGTCGATGTGGGCTCTCCAGGTCAGCCGCTGGTCGAATACGACTCCCAGATATCTCGCCGACGAACTCCATGGGATCTCGACGCCTTCTAGCTCCACCGTTGCCGGCGCCGGTCTTCTTCTCCTGGTGATTCTAACAGCAATGCTTTTCTCTGCATTAACTGCCAAACCCCAACTCGACATCCAGTCCACCAGATCATCCAACGCTCTACAACTAGGTTCTCGCTTCGCGATGCCGTATAGATAGCCGTGTCGTCAGCGTACATGGAAAGTTGCACTTGTGGAGGTCAAGAAATATCTGAGGTGTACAATATGAACAGTTCGGGGGCAACCAGAGAACCCTGAGACACCCTGGCTAAGATCGGCTTTTTGGATGACAACGCACGACCTACTCGGACTGAGAAAGTCTTTCCTCTCAAGTATGGCTCCACAAGCGCAACAAGATTCGAACCAACACCCATACTCCTTAGTTTAACTACTAGACCGTGTTGCCAAACGGTGTCAAATACCCTTGAAATGTCTACAAATATCGCCCCAACCGTCTCCCTGCGCTCAAAAGCGGCCCGGACAAATTCGGAGAAACCGCACAGCATGAATTCTGCCGATAACCCGCTACGCAAACCAAACTACTCGTCCGGAAGCGGATCTATATCCACTAGTCTATCCCTCAGACGACTTCCACTTGTACTGCGTAATCACGAGGACGTTTACATAAATACCAAAAGCGGATAGAAGTTAATAGTACTTATAAGAATTGTTTTAAAACGTTTATAGCATTACAGCAAGAAGCAAGAATCACAAGCTAAATTTATAGAGCCCGATTTTTAAAATACTCCTCCTAAAAGTAGAGTATAGTAACACTTAATATACTTATTTGAGAGATGTTACAGATTCAAGGTTAGACAGTGGCATACAATTCTCAAACTTTAATTATTTTTTTCTAATTATAGTGTGGATAATCGATCATGAAAGTTTTGATGCAACACAATTTATACCAGAGAACAAGATACAATCTATTCTTTTCATTATCTCTAGATATGAAGTTGACGTAGATATCCAAAATGTACAAAACATGCCGTCTAAAATTAAAATAACCATTTATCCTCGTACCACTTCATATTTGAATCTAAAATTAATATATCAGGTGTAATACTTCTGATTGCATTAAAATATGGTAACTGTTTATAAATGTTGTATATAAACAAGTCAAAAAAACAGATTTTTCTTTCAATAAACTGATTCATTCAAAAATTGGGTTTTTGTTGTAACATTGACATATTTATCTTCAGTAGTTCATTTAAAAAGATAAAATCGGATAAAGAAGATAACGAATTTAAACCTTCTTGTAGACTCGTTTAGCAGTGACAGAGCTGTTAGCCAACGTAAGAGTCTGGAAAAGAAGGAAATAGATTTTAAACTTCAAAGGATTCAGAATATAAAATTAAATAACTTACACATGTTAGGCCAGAATCGGTGAATTAATGTATTCTCTTTCCAGATTTTTCACCAGCCTCTGAATTCATTACGATTTTATCACCATCTCTATTAGCAACAGTCTAGAATACATAAATAAGTAATAAAACTTGCTGAGTAAAATTTAACCTTACAAAAATGATCTAACAATAAATATGTAGATCAATGAAATGGTTTAAAATTCAAAATCAATCGAAAATTATTTCAGGTAATACTTTCCTAAAGAACTGGTCATCGTACACTTGTCACCATCGAGTTTAACTGTGTGTTTCAAGTTGGTGTCGTTTAAGAGCGCTACTGCTTTTTCGTCGAGACTCTTACCTATATAGAAACAAAATTTCCATGAGAAAAATGAAATTGATTGTTGATGCCCTTACCTACTTGCCTGGATAAAAGGTTCAGCACCAACGTTTTCGACGAATTGGCAAGTTCCAGCGATTTGAACCATTTTGAAATAAATAGTTTTAAATGAATATTACTTTATTCTTCAAGCTTTGCACTGGCACTAGTTTAATAAACATCATATTTTCCTTGTACGTATATTGTCACAATGAGAGCTATTTTTTTCTAATGTACCATGGAGCTACTTGAACTTTTCCCAATAGGTTTGTTCTCTAGTATATTACATTGGTGTGAATTTTTATAGAATTTGATCGAGTTTGGAGAGGTTCGTAAGTTCAACAACTAAACTTGTTGTTTGTGTCTGTTGATGATTCATTGGATTAAAGTTTGTATTTCTACCAAATACCCCAGATTTTGTTTAAGTCAAATTTATATCACCTAAATGTTTCAGATACGATTTTATACTTAGAATATACTATTTTATTACGTAGCAAAGCTGGATATGCTTTTGGAGAACGAAAAATCCACTACTTACGTTGGTATTGAATTTTTGCTTTCTGTTTTTGGAAAAAAAAACATATAAAGAATTAACCCCAAATCATTTATCCAATTTATGTAATATTGATTACAAAGTATTAATCATACGACATAAGCTAAGCTGTTTCTTATCTCAAAATAATGATTCACAGATTATGTAGATATGTAAGTACATAGAATTTATGTATACCTATATAATTGTGACCATTTGTTGGGGTGTAAATTTAACTTCATTAAAGCAAATTTGTAATGGAAATTTCTTTTTGGCAAGGTTAGCGCTAAGTGAACTGATACTGGAGCATATTAAAGACAATTCAAAAGATTGCTCAAAATTAATTACACGTAGAGAAATGGTTTCTTGCATCAAGAAAATGATTTTCTTGCAAAAATCAGTCTCTATTCAAGAAAATATTTTTATTTTCTTATAGAAATGTATAACATAAGAAAATAACGTTCTTAAAATTTTATTTGTATTAAATACATATTTTCTTAGGGTTAGAAAATCAAGAAAATCCAAAACAGAAAAATGTTTCATCCAAGTAAATCATTTACTTTTAAATACGAAGTAGATGTTTACATGTACGCATGAGGACTCATGCGTACATGTAAACATCTACTTCGTATATATACGATTTAAAATATTGAAATGCCATTACCTTCCACAAAGCTATGCCGACGAGATGTATAACATCGAAACGCGCGTCCATAGATGGTGGATAGGTGATGGCATTACTTTTCAATCATTTACTTTTAAGTTAAGAAAATATTCGTATTAAAGGTAGGAATGAAAAAATGGTCCAGATCTCACAAAGTTCTACTGAGAAATCAGGCGACCGGTTCCGTGTTCAAAAAAAACCTCATCAGGCCAACTACAAGGATATCCAGTAAATGACAAATTATAATAATGAAAAAAAAACCTAAGGTTACTAAGAACTAATGAAAAAGTTTTTTTTTATATATTACAGTATAATTAAATTATTTCTTTAATAATGTAATTAAATAGGGATTATTTTTATGTAGTTTAATAATGAATGAGTTAGTATTTAAGTTTGTCTATCCCTTTTTTATTTTTTTGTTATTATTATTTATATATTAAAAACACTATAGTTAAATTAGTACATTTGGTAAATAGTAATAAAAAAAAATAAATACTACATTAACCCGTATCTTTTGACAATTTTTATAAAACGTTAAAGGTTATATCATTGTATGGGTAAGTATAACATCTGTATTCCGATTTCTGTCGCTATTATTTAGGACGGGATGACTATATCTCTTGCAAATAGGGTCGCCAGGAAATATTTCAATTCTGTTTTTGATTATAGGCATAAACTAAGAGATGAACAACAATGTGGGCAGGAGCAGAAAACGTTGGTGCTTTTCTCTCCTCACATTGTTTTTGCCGATAGTGATTCCATCAATACCGTGGCGCAATTTTTATGTTAGCATCATCTTGGTTATTGTTTCTAGGCACATTTTTCATGTGTACTTCTATATTGAGTTCACATTTGTTTGAATATTATTCTGTAGATAACCACTACCTTAGCCTTTTTAAAATCACAAGCAATGAGAATAATTGACTGCATTATGTACGGATATGTCGTACTGTTTTAAACAAGATAAGTGCAATTAATAATGCGGATATAAACAATATGCATTTCAAGAATTTACTTATACTAAGAATCTTTTTCTTCAAATTTTCTGCAAGATTTTTTTAAATCAAGGTAACAAATGTCTTAAACAAAGAAATACAATTATTTAATTACAAGTGTATACTTGTCTTAAGCGAAGGAGAGGACGATAAGAAAATATTTCTTTTGATCTAAAACAGTTATTGTATTGAGAATAATTGAAACAGTAATTATCTTGAATTGAAGCGAACAGTCTTGCTACAAATAAACGTTTCTCTGCGTGTAGCAAATAAATTTTCCGGGTACCCTTCTTAAAATTATTTAGCTTACAACGCTGACTTTGAAATTCTTATCTATGACTTCAAAAAACTTGCCCGTAATCATTACACATCGAAATATTATTCACATAGAAATGATTTAGCATTTTCTGCAAGCAATATTTTTAGTATATCGAAGGATTTAATTTCCAACTAAGAAACATAATCCTTCAACATAAATTGTATCTAAACAGGTGCATCTCTGTCTTGTTCACGCATTTGAAACCAGATATATGATTTTAAGTACTAATATTGTTCGGTAACGTATTGAAGTTCTATAAAATCATCTTTTTGATCGATAAATCGATTTGTGAAAGTAATTGTATCCGAAGTACAATATTATTATCTATGATATGTAAAATCATTTGTATATAAAGAATATGCAGCATGTATGATGTTGATGTTGAAAAGATAGTTGATCCTGACTAGTGTGTTTCCACTCTTATTGCTGATAATTTATAAAGCAATTTCTTTTTTTGAAAGTTTAACGTTAGTAAATCAAAATGGTGCAGTACGTTGGGAAATATCAGTTGGAAAGGAATGAGAATTTTATTGAATTTGTCCAGTCTTTGGGTGAGTTACAATTATAATAATTATATTAACTATTTTAAAATGATTAAAATTCTTTTAATATTCTCTTACCGACTCCAATGTTTGATTCACCTAGAAATTGATACAAAATACATGCCTACTACAACAAGAAAATTAAAGAAAACAGTGGAGCTCATTGCATGAGATTAAACGTGGTTCTTAAGATTATTAGCACTTTCAGAAATTTCTTTAAAAATAGTAGTAATACTGCAAACAAATAAAAAATAAGGTTACTATTTAGAGTCAAAGTCAAGATGATTCTAGAGTATTCATTTTTTTTTTAAATTCGTGGTCATTAACTTTGATCTTTCAGGTCAAAATCTAAACCCAGAAATGATAGCAAAACTGAACAACACCAACTCGATCTTCGAGATCACGCAAGATGGTGACAAATATACCTTTATATCTCATTCTGGTACTTCGCGTCCTATGACCTTCAAGATTGGCGAGGAATTTGCCGAAGAAACCCTGGGTGGTCTCAAATTTAAAGTAATTTTGCCAAAGAACATGATTTGTTTGAAAACTTTTATGTAAATTGATGTTTTAGACAACTGCCAAGCAAGAGGGTGAAAAAATCATCCTGTCAACGAATATGGGATCAAAATCAGGTGATAGGATTTATGAGTTCACCAAAGATGGGTTAATTACAGTATGTTTTATGCGAAGATGATTACTTATATGTACTTCTTTAACATATTTTTTGCGATTTCAGACATTTACTTCCGCAGACATCGTTGGTAAGAGGTTCTATAAGCGATTATAAATGTATAAGGGCCTGGCATAATATATACTTTATGTTTTTATATAATAAAATCTTTTATGTAACATATAGATAGTTTTATTTTATTAAAAATATTGCAAATGGTATTTCAAAATGTCTATATTTTTACTTCTGATGGAAATGTGATTGTTTTCTTGTGGGGCAGCAAACACTCAGAATCTTATCAAATAAAATTCAATATACGAGGTGGACGCCATAAATTCTCGGCCTAATATAGAAAAAATAAACTGAGTAAAATATATAAAAATAAAAATAACAATCTTTATTTATCATTATAATCTCCCTTAACTTCAATACATTTATTACAACGATCAATTAATAATTATATACCCTTATAAAAATAATCTAAAGTTTTTCCCTCAAAATGTTGTATTACAGCTGCTTGCAACTCACTATCGCCCTTAAAGCGATTCCTTATTGGATAGAGGATCATAATATTACTGAAGGATCATAACATTACATTTCTTCAATAATTGAAATGTTTTGGGGCGTTATCAGTTCAATTGGTCGACCGGGGGCTCATCATCATCAAGGGATTTTTGCTCCAAACGGAAACGTTTTGCTCACTTTTTTACAATGGAATATAAGGGAGATAAATCACCATAAACGTTGTTTAACGTGATTAGGCGTATGCCCTTCCTTTGTTAAAAATTTAACGACCACGCGGTACTCAATTTTCGTTACCTGAGACATTTTCATGCACTAGTCACGTTGCCTGGCTGGCTACTAAAAACGACTACTCTTCGAGCCGTAATATATATAGCGTAGGTTTCGCACATGTGCAGCTATAACGCAACAGGGTTTGACCACGTTAGAACCTGTATAAGCACATTATTAAATAGAAAACGAACAGGACGATGGAAAGTGGCAACACCAGCGGAAGATCGTCGAATAATTATGACGAGTAAACGGAGTAGATGAAAAATTGCACCTGAAATAACGGCTAAAATAAGTGTTGAGCTTGAAAAACAAGTTAGTTTAACCACCGTAAAAAGGACGTCAAGAGAGGGTGCTTTATTTGGCAGAATAAAATAATTAAATAAAACGACTATAGTAGGCTAGAGAGCATCAACATTGGACAGTTGATGAGTGGAAAAATGTTTCATAAACCAATGAATCCAGATTTTAACTCTTCGGTTCCAAGAGAAGAACGTTCATTCGAAGGTCGAATGGAGAACGAGCAGCAGAGTCATGTGTAGTACCTACAATCAAGCATGGGGGCGGATCGGTAATGGTTTGGGGTTGTTTTGGCGCCGCATCCGTAGGAGACTTGGTTAAAATAGATGGAATTTTAAGAAAAGAGCGCTACCGGGAAATTTTGGAAACAAATGCTATACCATCTGGAATAAGAATAATGGGTGACTATTTTATTTTTCAACATGATAATGATTCGAAACAGACTTCTAAACTGTGCCGCAAATATTTAGAATCAGTGGAACGCGAAAGCAATGTCAAAATACTGAAATAGCCTCTTGAAAGTCCAGATGCTAATCCCATAGAACTTTTGTGGGAGGAACTCGATAGGTAGGTGAAAATAAGTACTCCAACTTCCAAGGAATCGTTGTGGAAACAACTACAAGATGTCTGGCTTAAAATAGAACCAGCTACTCTGATAAAATTGATTGAATGTCGCAAGTGTGTGCCGCAATTATTAATAGTCGAGGTGGAAATTTCGAGACGAAGATTTAATTCTTTTTATGTCAAATAAATTTTATAATTGAATAAAGACTATCAGTTTCTTTGTTTTAAGAATATTTTATTAAATACAAAACTACAATTGCTTTTTCGTGCGTATTTCTTTGGGTGGGCAAATATATAATTATGGCCGGTATATAGGGTGATCAAAACTTTAAAACTATTTTAAAATAATTGAATTTATTTCTTCAATGTACTTAAGCAAAAATATTTTATGTTACACCCGTTCAAAATATCTGTAGCCTATTACATCGCTTGAAGGGCTTGAATGAATCTGAAACGGAGTAATTACATATAAATAAACAACAACAATTTTAAATATAGTGATAATCAAGATGCACTTACAACTCTACAACCACGGTCTGCAAATTCATAAGTTCTTACGCTTTCCTTTCCGTTACTGTTTGCTTTTGATGCGATAGCAATCTTTTCCCCATCAAAGGAAGCAATACTCTAAAATTTGGGCGTTAAAATCTAAGAAAATGTTATAGATTGCTATGTGAATATCTGACGTTTACAATGATTCTGTCAAATATGTTAAATATCACTTGACTTTTTTAACATTTCAAGGGTTTAAAGTGAGGTTATGTTTAAAATATGTACAGAAATCTTCACCTCAAATTTAATCGTTCCAAAATCTTCTTCAAAACTCTCACCAAACCTAAAATTACTCGAACGCGAATCATTACCACTATCATGGGTGATTGAACACTCATTACCGACTAAATTAATTATTATACACCCAGAATTCAGCCTCCTCATGCGGTCATCAGTAACAGTAACACCTTAAATAAGATCAATATCGTATTATACTTGCTAAAAGGAATCAGAAGATTACCTTGAGCTTCTAAAAACTCTTTCATGTTCTCATTTTTCACCCACTGGTACTTTCCATTAATTTGAGCCATGTTCCCGCAGTCGCTAAGGTTCTTTTCAAACGGATAAAGAATTTAATTATTTATATGTGTTTGAGAACGTATCGCTGGTTGTGCTTTATCACTTTGAGATGCAGTTTCAGCTGTTTATAGTTGATTTTGTTTTAAAAAAGTGTGTTATACGATTACGTTGAAAATGATATTTAAATTTCTATATTTGCATGAGTTTAACTGGCTTAGGAAGTCTTATAATAAATGACTCTTTAGAGTTCGTATTCATTGTTTACGTCAGCTTACATCTTTGTCTTATCTTTTGAGTTACTTCAGCTCAGTACATTCTAACTTTAAATTCCATTTAAAATAATTTTCCCGGCTTATTCTCCCAATCGACTATTTAAAATAAGCAAGCAACGGTATGCTTTCCCCAAAGCTAAATTATCCACATTACAAGCAGCACACTTTTTTAATTATATTTACAAAGTTTTAATTAATACCACAAGTTATCCTACGTTGTAACTCTTACTCCAATTTTACCCTTCATCCTATGTTTACGTTTCTGTATTATCCCCAAGTACAATTTGAATAATAGTCATAAAAAAACACCCGTTAGAATATTCCCTGGCGGTAGTAGAATATTTTGAACAACTTTCCAGCCGCTATACAGCAATTAAATGTTTTTTCAAGACGCTGGATTTTTGAAGGTGGTATTTGTGGAGAATTTACGTCCGAAAGTATATTTTTAAAGCTTTCGCAACCCTCCATGACCACCTTGTTCTTTGTTATTTATCTAATTCTCCAATTTCAGGTGCCCAAAGTCTCCAATTCAACGACCATAACTAATTTATTTATAAATGGATGTATATATAACTCGGTAGCCCTAAACGAGAGGTCGCTGTTTGCTTTGTTTCGTTCGCCAGAGATGCAAATAATTTAATATTTCGGGTGAGATATTTGCGGATTGTATAAACTCTGTTCTGCCTTTCCACTTTCCTTTTATTTTATTGAATACTGTATATATATTTCGGGATTTTATGCTAAATGAGAAGTCCACTCGAGCAATATGCTGATTATTACAGGTTGAATATTTACGAAAATGGCCTAAATTAAGATGCAACTTTGTTTTGGAAAGCTTGGGCAAACAATCGTTAAGGTTTTAGTCGATATACATGAGCAATCGTTGTTTTTCTGTGGTTATCTTATCCTATAATCAATCCATACTATAAATAAATCCATTAAGTACCTATAAAATTATCTTATTGCGTGCAAGTGGGCCAGTAATAGGCACCATATGCAAGTTTTAAAGTTCCGAATAATTAAATCTTTAAGATATATCAGCCACATTGAAACAATAATCTTATCTATAAGGGGGCAGGTTATATATTCTCCATTACATTTTCCTAATTTTCATTTTAAATAAACTAAGGTAATTGATCAAATTTTTAAATATGCAACGACGTTTTACTTAATTTGGAAAAAATATAAAAGAAACAAAACACAAATTTCTAAAGCAAAGTATAATCTATTTTGCCATGTGTACAGGTCACTCAAACTCGATAAGGACGTTATTTATGTTTGCAAAAGCAGTTACGAGGTAGACGCCATAAATTTTCGGCCTCACGGCCATATACGGGTTCCAGCGTGTTCAAATTCCGTGCGTCATAGTTGCACATATGCGAAGCTTACACTACATATACTACGGCTCGAAAAGTAGTAGTTTTTAGTAGGCAAGAATCCCTTGAAAATGATGAGCGCTCCGGTCGGCCAATTGAATTAATAACACCTCAAAACATTTCAATTATTGAAGAAATGGTATTAGCAAGTCGCCGTTTGAAAGTGAAAGAATTAGTAATGATGTCTAACATTTCTGAAACAAGCATTTGGGTATGAATAAGATTAGTGCAAGTGGGTACCGCATCTTCTTTCTGCTCTCCAACGTGAACGTCGGGTCGAATGTGTGGAGACGACCCGAAACCGATTTTGGAGTCCATTATCACAGAAGATGAGACAATGGTTCTGTAATATGATCCTCTATCCAAAAATAAATCAATGGAATGACGGCGACCCGATGAACCTCGTCCCAGAAAGGCGAAAGTCGTTCAATCAACGAAAAAGGTAATGGCCACAATATTTTGGGATTGCGAGGGTATTTTACTAATTGAGAATTGACAAATGGCGTTTGATTATCGCACGATTAATGAACCCGTTCATACTGTCGCCATTTCACAAGCTGCCATCCGCGAATGTCGTTTTCAAGAATTGGAACATCCACCGTATAGCCCAGACATGGGTCCAAGTGATTATTATTTATTTTCTCATTTAAACACAGACCTTAGCGGACGTCGTTTTAAGGACGATAGTGAGTTGCAAGCAGCTGTAATACAACATTTTGGGGGAAAAGCTTTAGATTATTTTTATAAGGGTTATAGAATTATCAATTGATCGTTGTAATAAATGTAATGAAGTTAGGGAAGATTACATACATTGCAAAATAAAAATTGTTATATTTTACCAAGTTTATTTTTTCTATATTAAGCCGAGAGTTTATGGCGCCTACCTCGTATTACGTCAGACTATCTATAGGCACAAGTTCGAGATTAATATCTCTATGCTTATTTTGCATATACAATTAGAATATCTATGAAGTTTTCAAAATTCTAATACCGAAACTCTAAATTCTCTCATTCCGTAACAATACTACAATCTTACACACAATACACCTCGTATGTTTTAAATTTCGCGGATGATTTAAGTTGGTAGTTCCTGTAATAAAGATCAATTTGCATGGTTTACGCTAATAAATTGGCAAACATGTCCTTTATTTCCAGAACTACCAACTTAAATCATCCGCGAAATGTAAAAAATCCTTATTTCAATCATTCTTAACTAAATCATTAAATGAAAACGATACAAGTTCTGAATATTTAATATTTTAATTTTAATATATGTAAATAACAATTTCAAAATAAATTTTGATAGATAATACTAAATTTACAACTTCGTGTAGATACTCTTGGCAACCACGCTTGTGTTTCGTCCTATATATGTCTGAAACAAAAGAAAAACGAGTAAAACGCTATTGAATTATAGATGTATTATTAGTAGGGCCCGGTAACTGGAGAGCAATCGCAGCGGCGGTGTGACTGTGTTTAGGTGGGCGGGGAGGGCTGGTCGATTATGATACGACACCACAAATCATCGTCACTCACTTCAGTTTAGCATTGGATAGCGGATAGGGCGTGTTGATTTTATTGATATAGACGTAGTTATTAATTGTAGTTATTATTTAGTGTAGCGCGTTTTGATTTTATTGATACAGACGTAGTTATTAATTGTAGTTTTTAGTGAACATGTCGAAGGCTAAAAAACGACCCTTTCAAGACATAGTAAATAAGTTGATTTCTGACTTTCCCGATTTATTTTACAACGGGAGTAAGATAGTTTGTAAAGTGTGCAAAATAGATTTCATGTCAAATAAGAAGTGGAACTGTACAAGACACGTAAATTCCGCACAGCGTAGAAAACGAAAATTGGGCATGCCACCCAGAAGTGCATTTTTTTTATGTAATTCTTATGTTGATAAATTGTAATTTGCCACTAGGCTTACTCGATAAACAACCGTTTAAGGACTTTTGGGACAAATACAATCCCGAGTTGCGGTTGCCAACGAAGAAAACGGCACGTAAGCATGTTGCATTTGTACGCGATGACGTGGAAAAGAAAATGAAACGCATATTGAAAAAACAGTTTCTTTGGTTATGTGTTGACGAGACAACAGACTGTAAAAAAAATTCAATTGTAAATATTATGGTACGCATACTAGACCCTAGTAAACCTACATTACCACTGTTACTAGCTAGCCGAAGACTACAAGAGTGTACTGCTGCAGCAATTACGAAGGTTGTACTTAGAACGTTGGAAAAATTTCAAATTTCAAAAGATAAAGTGTTGATGTTTATGAGCGATGGCGCAGCGATAATGCGTTCGGTAGGCCGTTCTCTTCTTGAACATGGTTGCAAGTGTTTACATGTTAAGTGTAAAGTGCATGCTTTACATCTTGTTGCAGAAACCATTCGACAATGCTCTCCCGAGGTAGATGCATTAATAGCAAGCACAAAAGAAGTATTTTTGAAATCTCCCAAACGCCTACGATCATTTCACACAGAGTGTCCTGGTATTCGTCAACCACCGGAGCCAATTCTTACACGTTGGAGAACATAGTTGCAGGCGGCTTTTTATTACGCTGAACATTTCAAAACAGTAACAGCTGTTGTTGCACAATTTAATCCTGCCGAAGCTGCAGCTATTAAGGAGGGCCAGTCGAAATTTCAAGATATTTCCGTTGAAACAGATTTAAAAAATATTCGTAGCTACTATAAAGGATTAGCTGACGCAATAGACCAATTACAAAATAGATCGTTATCATTATTGGAGTCTCTGCAAATTATGGACGGAGTGCATACACAGCTACTGACTATACATGATGCAAAATATAATCGCGTTTTAAAAAAGTTCGAGAGTGTGCTACAGAAAGATCCCGATTTTAGCACACTAAAACAAATTTGTGATGGTGTGTCGAATAATCCACTGACTAAGTACAAAGAGTATTTTAATCATGCATGTATGTGTGGAAACACATCTAATGGTGTCAACCTTTTTCCACTCTTATCCATATGATGTTAATACTGATAATGGTGCTTCTAGTTTTACTGTTCCGTAGCCAAGGCTGCTTAAAAGGGTGAGTGTTTCACTACTTTTCACATATTATAATTATGTATTAGCTGTGTTATTTTTTTTCTATTTTCTTACTATTGTTTTTGTATACTAGGCAGGTACGGCTATGGCACGGCTCCCTGATACCGGGCTCTAGTAATACGGCAAAGTTTGGGATTTATTTTTAAGAGTCTTATACAGGCTGATCCAAATTTACGGGCCACTCTCCTACGACATTTGATTTGTCTTCATAAACCCAGGCGGGGTGAAATAGTACCCCAGATATCAATTTTTTAGGATATTTTCTAAAATATTTCTTTTTTACTCAATTTTTACTAAGCTATACTCCTAATAAAGTATTACAAAAATATGTTTTAGTATGAAAAAGATATATTTTTAGAAGAGATACATTTTTTGTTTCTTGTATTGCCATTTGCAAGTTTATAAATAAAGATTATTCATTGAATAAATTGTTATTTATCATAGCGAATTCCTTGGGATACATCTATACCCCACCTGGTATTTAATGCATGTTTCTGACTCCGGGTTTATCAAGGTTAAATCGGCAAACTAGTAATGTTTTTGCTGCTGATTAACATGCAGTTAGAAAAACGATTGAATAATACATTTCTATTTTAAAAAATCAAATTTTAACATACCTATATGTTTTTCAAAATCTTAGGAGAGTTCAATTTCTAAGATAAGTTTTACGCGTTATTCTGCAATGAATGATATTAATATTATAGTGGTTTTTAGTTTCTAATAGAAAGATACAGGTTTGCAGTGTAATATTTGCAGGAGGCTCTTGTAATTAAGTAGTTAACGCCCTTACAGCGTCAAAAAGGTACGTCTTTGACGCTTAAACGTAAGCTTTTTGGTTTCGTAGATACCTATTACAATATTGGGTGGGACTACAAACGTGTATCTTTAATAGAAACAAAAATAACTATAACTTACTTATTCTTTAGTTTCTAACATTTTGAAACATTTACAGAATGTTCTATTAAAAACAAATAGTACATTTTTATTCTGGTACGTAGGCTTCCGCGGTCGTCAATACTATACTCTTGGTTTCCAGGTTGGAAGCGCGTCGTTGTCGTAACTTTTGCCTATGCTTCGTCCACACTCTTATGGGACATCTTCAGGGCAGTTGGATCGATTGATTGATTGATTGATTTCTACCCAAGCAGGGTTAGTCTTTGCATCCTTAACATTGAGGCTTAGTAGCCTATTGTATTATTCCTGCTTCGGTTTCGTTTTACTTGAACAGGTTAGTTCCCTCGATCAGGTTTAAGAGCCTATGTAGTAAATCTTTCTCCATTGGTAGATCGATTGCGCTTTGCATAGCGAATCTGCGTTGAGTTAGCGCTGCACATTCGAAAATAATATGAGGGGCTCTTTCCTCCTCCTCATTGCAAAGTCTACATAAAGGTTCATCTTTATAGATCCCCATCTTATGCATGTGGCCTCTCAAGCAGCCATGTCCTGTCAGTAAACATGTTGCTGTCCCAAGCTGTATCTTGCTTAATTCAAGCAGGTCAGCAGTCAGATGTTGCGACGGTCTTCCCATCATCCGTTTGCTGTGCTTTTGTCAAGCTACATGGTTCCAATTTAATTGGTGTTGTGATACGATCCTTTGATTGCACCACGCACTACACTTTTAGCAATACCTAGACCCGGCTCAGAGCCTATATAATTCATTTTTGAGCCTTCCCTCGCTAGCTGGTCTGCAATTTCATTGCCTGCTATACCCCTATGTCCTGTCGCCCACACTAGTGTGACCTTGTTGTGTTTAAACAGAACCATTAGGTTTTGCAGGCACTCCCATACTAGTTTGGAGGCTATACAATAAGATGCTAGTGCCTTTAAGGCTGCCTGACTGTCAGAGAGAATGCAAACTGTCCCACCCTGCGGTCGCCGACGCAGACTCTCCCATACGCAGGTTTGTATAGCATATATTTCTGTTTGAAATACCGTGGTGTATCGCCCAAGTGATGCACATACTTTGTATCCCTGGTTTTCCTCATAAACACTAACGCCAGAATTAGTGCCCGTTTTTGTACCAGATTTGGCTTTCCGATTTTTTCCCCTCTCCATTAATCCCAATTCAAGAAAACTTTGAAAGGTTTAGCATATGAGATCCTGGAGGTTGGAGTCGCTACACATATCAAAGATAGGGTTTGTTACTACTGTTTTTATTCTAGTGTGTTCGGACCCACGTTGGGTTTTCCAGTTACTAGTGTTTTTCAGTCTGTATACTCCCATTCTAGCTTCTCCCTTGATATAGATCTCAAGAAGAGGTAAGTTTAGCATGGTTTTCATAGCAGCTGTTGGGGTAGCTCCAGTTATACATAGACATACCAGTCTCTGAATTTTCGGGAGACTGGTTATCGCATGCTTCTGTATGATCTTAGGCCATCAAACCAGGCAGCCTTTTATTTTTTACAAAAGTGCATCATTCAATCATTCTTTTTATTAATTGCATATTAACTAGTAGCAAAGGTACTACTAATCTGCCAATTTACGAATAGCAATAGTGATCCGTTAGTTTGGATCACCTTCTAAAATGGAATACTGACCACTGTTAGAGTGTTGTCGGTGAAAGTGAGGTCTCTTATTACCTCAGGAGCAGACTGACAAGATAGGCATAAACCAATCGTTAAAACGTTGCCAGCAAATGCGCTTGTGCACTGAAATTGAGTATAAAATAATTATGCTTTGAAAGAAAACTGCCTAAATAAATATAAGATTCCAAAAGAACTTTTTAAATCTAACCCTAACAAAGACGCCTGGAAAGAACTCCTGCGTGCAAGGTTGGCCCAAAATCACCTTTAGAGCAAATGCAGGTGTAGTTATCAGGATGTTATCGCCATCATCTGCTTTAATTTCAACGAAGGTCCTTTCGTCCTCCATTCTATGGATGAGAGCGAGAATATCATCGTCAACGACAGGGCCTGAAAACAGGTAGCAAACTTCATTATTACAGTCATAGCTTTTATGCGCAGTTGAACTTGAAATTTAAATTTACTTTTGTGGAAATATAAACCAAGGAAGAGGAAATTCAAATTATAATTGGTATAAATATGACGCTAGTCATAGAGGTTTTTGTGTTATTCAGCGTTTTTAGAATAATGGGATATTTGAAAGCAAGATGTTGGAGGTTAATATTTCGAATCCCTAATGTAAATAGAAATGCTTCGTTTGAGAACAAGCAACAGAAAATGGAATAAGTTAAAAGACAGAAGAACAAGTCTTATAAGTACGAAAATCATCTTCCACGAGTTATGTTCTGTAAGCATTGATTTAATCAATGCTGATCATCGTTACATTTGGTGTTGAAATCCTATTGGATGGCCAGCTCAGTCTCCTGATTTACCGCCATTAGTATTTATTCTGAGGATTGCCTAAAGTTCAGAAGTTGAAATTCCTAACTTGAATGAATTAAAAAATACAATCATTTTTTTAAAATGTATATAGTATTTTTTTATATATTTTCAACTTTTTCAATTCATTATAGTAAAATGTGTTGTGTACTCGCTGAAACTCACTAGTTTTGATTAATTTTTAAAGAATACCGATTAAAAATAAATATTCCCTTTGAGACTTTCAATTTGTTCAATAAATGTCAGTATGGTATCAGGAAGTCATTGTCAACTTCTGACGTTTTGAATGATTTAATTTAGATTATTGAGCGTGCATTTGACCCTGAAGGGTATGTTAGGACAGTATTCTGCAATATGTTTAAGGTCTCCGACTGTGTTTCCTCCAGTATATTCTTGGATAACTTGTCGTATAATGGCTTTTCTATTGTAAGCCTAAATATTATCAAATCTTGCTTGACTAATAGATAATAGTATCTCACCTGAAATTCCCCAGGGATCTGCCTTAGGACCTCTTTTATTTCCAGTTCATATCAGTGATATTTCTGTTTGTAACTCTGATGTACAATGTATTAACTACACAAAATTAAGTAACTAGAGCCACTGGTTTACCTTCTTTAGATGCAGAGGGAGACATAGTTGAAGCTTAATGATCGATGCTTGGCTAACGATCTCTTATTAACAGTATTCTTTTGTACACCTTCCAACAACGAATTAGTTCATCTTGTAATAAATAACGATATGATTGACATTGCTAGGGACGCAAAACTTTTGTTTTCGTCGAGAGATACAGTATTATTAAAAAATAATATATTCTTACATTTTGTTGTTGCTATACGATGTAGGAGAACGAAAAAATAATTCTAAGTAGGAAAAAACTTTCTTATATAATTAAAATAAAGAAAAATAAAATCGATAATTATACAAAATAAATTTAAATTCTAACAATTTTACTTTATTAAGGAGAAAAATCTCCTGGCAATTTTGACCTTTGTAACTTTTGTATTTGTTGCGTTTCAAAATACCATTTCAACTAACGAACAAACCCTCACTTCTCTCCTCCCGCTCGAGATGCATTAGAGGGATTTGAGGCTGTTCGTTTATTTGTTGGCATTTACAGAAATTCCCAAAATACCATTTAATGATCTGTACCATCTCTGCGGTTATATAAACTAACATAATGTATCCGAAATCGACGATCACTTGTTAGAACCTTGCGAGCGCATAGATAGACAAAGAATGCTTCAGATAGGCGTCTTAGAGCTACGGAGTTGCGCACGACGAGGCTGGCCGGCGAAGATAAATGCAGGTATGCCAGATCGCGCTACGTACAATATATCTCGCATCCCGGTGTGAGCTGAGCCTACGTGTATGTTAATGCGTTTTTGCATACCTCTATTCAATTAAGCTCAACTTGCTCCAACATTCTTTATAGATATAGATAAATTGACCCCATGTTAGGCGCCAATTTGTAACGTTTTAAACGTGGGAAATTATAAAACAAAATAATTTTTCGAAATTAATTAATTGATTATGCGCTCTGAAGGTCCGGGAGTGTCCTAAACACACTCTTTCGGCAATTTAAATTAAACTAGATATCAATTAATGAAATTTTACGAGTATTAAAACTGGAAAGGAGAAAACTAACCTGGAATTATGATTACGATCCCATATAAACTCTATGTTTATATGTTACCTACTGGAAACCTGCCTATTCTCAAATTTAAACGTTGAACACTTAGAAAATGGGAACACAGCCAAACACGTGTTATCTGGATGTATACCTTGACTCAGAGTGAGTAATTAATTAGCCTCCCTCTACTCCATTATTTTAATCGCGATAGCGATTGTTTAATCACAACTAATTACGATAATAATTCTCAAACGAATATACTTATTTTTAAAAGTAGCATGATGCCTGCCACGCAGGGACGCAACTGGAAGACAGAATCTATGCTGCTCTGTGACATTTAATACCACCAATAACTGTACAATATTAAAATTTACCGACATGCAAGACGATTACTGACATATTAATTTCGAATGTGAATAACTGAATTTATAATTGTCGAAATTGTGTATATGAAATTTTACTGTCAATGTTGTAGAAATTTTGAAGATTTATTATTCGTTCCCATATGTTCGTCGTTGACTGGACTTAAAATAATTGGCTAGCACCCGCGCTCCAGCGATAGGAGGCCATAAAACAAGTAGGAGCTACCGAGAAAGAGCTAATAGCCGTCAGAGGGATTTTAATGTTGAACGAGTGGACATACCGAACTCACTATACGTGCTGCTAATTATAGCTAGGTTCGATGTTATAAATTATAACATTACACTAGCATAGTATTTGAGATAATTTGAGATTTTTGTGAAATGCCGCTGTTTCCTTAATCCCCGATATTTTAAGCACTATAGTAGTAATTCAGATTTTATTGCATTAAATATTTCTTTGAGTTTTATCAATTAGAATCTATAAAGTGACCAACGAAATCGTTGTCAAATTTTATTCATGTTATTGTTTTTTAAATAGAAGATAATTTTCTTTCTGAAGAGAGAACCAGAATGTTCTATACATATAAACATTTCCCTATACCCAAAATGCGTCCTCCTTCAGTAAATTAAATATTAAACAATGCAAAAAAGCAGTGCAATTAAAACACCCACACATGTAATCATATTTATACAGACTACAAAACATTATCGAAAACTCAAACTACTTTAGAATAACTAGACCAAGAATTTTTGATAAGCTTCCGTTAGAAATGTACGTTTAAATTTGACATAAAGAATTTTCTGTGGAAGAAGGCATATTATTACATAAACCAGTAGATTAACGACATGTCCAACGTTGTCTGATCTCATTTTGACTTGTGTAAACATTATTGTTAATACGCACAGATAAAATATTATTTTTTATTTATTTAATTCATTTACTTACATGATTAAATCCAATCATATGTTCCAGAATATATTCGAAATTCAACGCAACAGTAACTATAGAAATAATGCATGAGATTCACAGTCAAACATGAGAAGGTAACATAATAATAACCTTACTTAGTTAAACCATTACGTAATATAGAAAACAACATGGTTATCACGCTTTTATCTATATACATACATACACCAAATCTCCCTGCTATTTTCACTAATACGACTGAATAATCACATATTACATACAGATAGATCAACAACGTTATATTATACCTACTCATTTGCTTGAAATATTCGGCGAAATTCTCGTGTCTTAACAGTTCATATTTTCCGGCATATTTTTTCATTCTAGACCAGTAAACTAGCCATGTAACACATATGTACGTATACGACCACGCTCACCTTCCACCGATTTAATCACTGATCGGTGAGATCACATGTTGACTACTAGACCATGTTGCGTACATAGGTACATCATGGATGATTCAAAAGTAGGATTTAATCCACTGGTTGTTTCGCCGAAGGCTAGAGGTGCATCAAGTTTCTGTAGTTGCCGCTAAAGCGGATTTTTTTGTACATACATGATATTTGGAAAGTTTCTAGCCATGCTGTTACTGAAAGTTTTTATAGATTGATGAATACGAGTGATTCGGAGTAGGGATCATGTTTATTTAAAGATTTCAATCTGTCAGATACAACAGTAAAGGGTCTAGTAGAATGTAGTGGTCAAATTAATACAAAAGTAAAATATAATCTTCGGAAAAAATACACTTCATTTGCATTTTATTACATTTATATTTTGAAATACTGAAATATGTTTTCGAGCTAACTTAAACACCTGTTTAAAATATAGTGTACGCTTAGTAGAGCGACCCCAAATAGAGAAGTATATTCGTCATCATTTGCTGCGCGAACAAAATGTGCCAGTGGCGTCGGTAATTTAAACAAATCGAGGTGCTTATAAGGGTAAAAACGGAACGAAGATAGCTTCTTGAATGAGGAATAATACGAATTAATAAATGAAAATATTGCTACACCTCGTTTAACAACGTTTTACTGAAATTTTGATACAACTTCACTTCGAAATAATATTTTAGTCTCGAAAATAAGATAATCTTCTTGCTTCATTAAAACCTACATTAAAAATATCTAGTAATTTAAGAAAATAAAATTAATTATCATTACGCCGGGCACAGAAAGCTTCGCGACAGGTTAGAAATGAGGTTGCCGCGCCCGCAACGCGACGTCTGTATGCAGATGAATCGGCACAGGTTACCTCAGCGAATGAAATTATTGATTGAGTCACACATACACTATTTATAATCCGCGGCCCATGCGACTGATTCGACTCCGTTGCGACGACCGATTGTGCTCTGTTTAATTATCATTATACTACCCCAGAACTTAATTTGGTTCGTTAAACAATTCAAATAAAATTCCAATTATAAAATTTTCTCTTTCTCGTAAAATATTCACAACAAAATAATTCAACTTTAATATCTTAGTGCTATATTTTTTAAGATTATTCAAAAGTTGTTTAAAAGATATATATTTATTTCTTCATGATATGTATGTATGTATGTCTAATGTATTGCAGCTTCTTGAACACCCTATATAATATTCTATCCTAGAAAATGTTATATACTTCTAACAATCCGTAATTCATAATAAATCCCGACTTGTTTAAATTAATCTATTCCAGCGACATTCAATTTTTTACGAATCTTATATTATCACAAGATTAAATATCTTAGAAATTGTGAAGGCTCCTACATCCTTCACAATTTCTGTAGGGTATCTTGAAAAATATCGGCTTCTTTATTCTCGTAGAATTCAAAACTGAGTTATTATACAAGGTGTTCAATTAAGAAAAAACAATTTCTATATGGTACGCTTTCTTGAAACACGTTGCATATTGAAAAATACGAGGCGTGTTTTTAAAATAAATACCGTTTTGAAATTCTGCTACCGTGAGCGCTGCGGCGGCTTTCTACGCTTGCGCGCTGTGTACCTACATCTGTTGACAAGCCACAGACGCCATTACAGAAAGATTCGACCGTGTTTACGTTTGTTTGTCACTATTTAAGATGTCTCCGCCGATCGAGAATCCCGCCGACTGTGAAATACGCGCTGTGATTCGTTTTCTTAGTGTTAAAGGCATTAAATCGGCCGACATTCATCATCAGATCTGTGAAGTGTATGGAGAAAACATTATGAGTGATGGAATGGTACGGAAATGGGAGACAGCTTTTAAAGATAGCCGCACGAATGTCCATGAGGAGGAACGAAATGGGCGACCTTCTGTCATTACTAATGATTTGGTTCAGAAAGTTGACGAAAAAGAGAACAGACGCTTTACGATTTCATCGTTATCTGATGAGTTTCCTCATGTTTCCAGAAGTGTTCTCTATGAAGTTGTGATCTGTGGTTGTTAAATCAGGCGGCAGACTTCTATGACGATGGGATTGAAAAGCTGAGTGCACGATACGATAAATACCTCAATATTGGTGGAAATTATGTAGAAAAGTAGAATAAGGTACAGGCTTTCATGTAAAAATAAAATTGTTGAGAAAAGTTGACTTGTTTTTGTTTTATTTAAAAACGGTACTTACTTTAAAAACACGCCTCGTACTTTTAGAATACAGATCGGAACAGCCTAGAAGTACCTACGATGTTGGTTTTCGAAAATATAATATGGTATGTCTATTATAAACCCAGGCGTTACTCGTGAGACATCATGTAGAGGGAAATCTGAATGAAAATTATGTAGAATACCGTCAGCTGTCAGAAAATGACAAAATATACAGAGCGTTAAGGATAATTTAGATGCCACACCCTATAGAAGTTACTTTGTAAGCAGATTAACATCCAAACAATTTAAATTGTGAATTTTCCACAAAAAATATATTAAAGATAAACTTAGAATTAAGGTAAATTGCATGCATACATTATTCCAATCGCACCCATGATATTATCAAAGTCCAAAAACCGCACAAAAACACGATTTCAATCTCACATTGAACATTGTCCAAGGTTTCAGCACTTATCGAGGTAAGCAAATCAACATTCAAAAGCCTTAAAGCCGATAATCAAATCCTGTATTTAATTTATTTAAACATTTTACGGTCGGTTATTGCTTTTGTGCAATAAACATACTAACCAAGGATCAATATCAATCCATAATATCTAATGTAAATTGCACCTGTGTTTACGCATATACTTTGTTTTGTATGATTTCCAATATAAAAATGTAGAATATGTGCGTGACATTATCTTCATAGTAACGCATATATAAGAGATAATTTTTTGTATTTGTTTCACTCTGCATTTGTTTCGCTAGTCTTGAAAGTTGCTGTATACTCTATAAGTGACAATGGTGCAAATTGCTGGAAAGTACCAACTAGAAAGCAACGAAAATTTCATAACTTACCTCAAGGGATTAGGTATGTTTTTGAATATCGATTAAAGTTTCACACTTAACGATTCCTTTACAGGTGCTGAGGTTAGTGACGATCTAGCAAGCACGCTGGACGCCTTAAGACCTACGCTGGAGGTTTCTGTCGATGGCAACAAGATTAGTTTAGTGACAAATGTAGGTTCTTCGGCCACTTTTACACTTGGCGAATCATTCGAAGATGAAATTTTAACCGGGATTAAAGTAACGGTAAGATTTCAATATTAAAGAGAGATAAAAGTACGTTTATACTAGGAACATTACAGAGTATTGCTACGTTATCCGGAAATACATTAACGATTGAATCTACAAGCGCAGATAGTCGCAAAGGCTTGAGGGAATATCATTTCGAGGATGCTGGATTAGTAATCGTAAGTACCTATATCACTTTTAAAATATATTAAGGTATATATTAGAGACATATACCGTAAGAGCGAGCGTACTATGATCAGCCAGCATAATCGGCATTTTTCGGAAATGCGAGAGTAAAGTCGTGTGTTACACGTATATAACGTGAGCAAGGTGTTTTCGGAAATGCAAGAGCAAAGTCGTGATTTGCACATGTACGTGAACGAATACGCCGTTTATAACGCGAGCAAGGTGCACAAATGAATTTGCGTTTACGCAATTTTATCAAACAAATGACATTCCACGGTGACATTTAACACAGTACACGTTTAGATGCGCTGAGTTCGTGCAAAATCGAGTGATCATAATACGCTCGCTAGTACGGTATACGGTATATGTAATATACACATCATAGTGGAAGCCAGTCAACACTAAAAAAACAGCAGATGAAAGTCTTCTGGTGGGATGATGAGGTCGGTCATTTTCAATTTTCAAAACTGAGATCCTCTAATTCTAATCGATTAGACGCTAGTCGGACATTTCAAAGTTTGAAGATGTAACTAATATACTTTTTGAAGATGTAACTTTTCATGTTCTTGTAAAAATGTTATTACTTTGGATTCATGTCTTTTCGAGTGTCTCGTATCTCAACAAACAGAGGACTTACTCGATTTTCCACTAACTAGCTGGACCTTCGAAATATGTTAACGTTGTTCTTTTTAACATTGTAGGTGTATACAGGAGGAAATTCTAATGTAACTGCTAAAAGAAGCTACACTAGGGTGTGAAAACTTTGTTTAGTGTCTGAATTGTGAAATACAGTGAGGTCCTAATGTGCCCACTACAATGCTAACTTTTGAAAGACAGAAGCTAGCGTTTTTGGAAAAAATAGACCGATTTTTATTTTATAATATAACTTTTATCGTTATCAACAGTTCAATCGTATTTCCTGTGTCACCGGAAGTGAAGTCTACTTTATTATTTTAAATAGAACACCCTGTATGTTTTTTATGTTTTTGAAAAGGTAATCAGAAGGCGAATCCAACAATACCACATATGTTATACTTGAACTTAAGAAACACGACGATATGCAGCAATAAAAATGTTGATAATCTGTTTCTGTTGTAATGCAAAGTTGGTTACGAAAGAGCGCCAAATTGTTTCTTGTGACGCCAGACTCATCTAGAGAGCTCGTTGCTAAGCAACGTTGTTTATTGTTATTACATCCTACATTTGTCATACATTCCTTCTTTGTTCTCGTTATTATTTTCTCTCCTAGTTTGTTAATTGTTATTTCTTCTTTACTTTATCGCACCTTATTGTGGTTGATTAATTATGCTAGGTTTGTTTAAATTTGTTAGTTTTTGATAGACAATATGTCTGTTTCTTAGTTTTTTGTGTTGTTACTTTTATGATGGCTTCGGCACGAACCATGCAGAATTGCTAGGTCAATTTTAATATTATATAAATCTGGCAACAATTATTATCTTATTTGTCGTGGTTGTACAACAAATTGTAGAATAATTTAAATCATATTATCTTGTATTAAAGCAGTTCGCCCTGTGAATTTAATATTATCTATCCTTACTTAGCGCAAAGTTCAAACATTTCCGGCTGTACAAGGGCAGTGTTCATTATGTTCCACTTCGTAGTAATTATTGCCAAATTCACGGAATATTAAAATTAGCTAACAAATTTAAACAAACCTACCATAATTAATTACAATAAAGTCCGATAAAGTAAAGGAGAAGTGACAATTAACAAAGCAAGTTAAAATAAGATAAAATAATAATGAGCACAAAGAACGAAAGTATGACAAATGCAAGTTATAATAACAATAAATAACAAGAATAATTTACGGTTTTGGAATTGAGATTTGACAGTTTGGCAATTGTTATGATTACTTTGCTTAGCAACTAACTCTTTAGATCAATACGACGGCACAAGAAACAATTTCACAATCTTTCCTAGCCAACTTTGCGTAACACCAAAAACAGATTACCAAAACATTTATTGCTGCATATCGTCATATTTCTTAAGCTAAAGTATGACATATGTGGTGTTATTGAATTCCTCTTTCGATTACCTTTCCAAAAACGTAAAAATATATTTAATTACTTAATGTTCTACTTAAAATAAAAAAGTTGACTTCTCTTCCCCGGTGATACCATATTGGGGGGGGGGGGGATACTTTAGGGCATCACTGTATATATGGATTAGTATCAACATATATTTGTACTGTTATGTTTTATACCTTTTATTACAGTTTGCGTGTTTTTTTAAGTATGAGTAAATTTTGTAAATTGCGTTGTGTTTGAAAATTTATTTTTCTTTGATAAATAATAAAACTGACCAAAAACCTAATTTTTTGTTATCAAAAACTAAAAATTATATTCTATAGCAAAAGAATCACAATACCTGGTGTCCCAGATTTTGTTGCACAGCCAATATGATGGTTATTTGAGTAGATACAAAATTATCTTTTATAATCTTATGATGAATACGGGTTGGACAAATTGGCCAATGAAAACAATTTTTTTAATGGCACGCCGTATTTTTTGTCAAATATTCTTGGTCTTCTTTTTTCGCTTTACCCCCATGTGTCATTAACTTATTTCCGTTGCAGCATTTTGGAGTTATTCAATTTTTGCACTCCTATGATTTTTTTTTAATGGACAACAGACACTTCGTTTGCCCAATACCTATACAAAATTTCTAAACATAAATAAGAACGTTACTGCAATATAATTTTAATAAATCAAAGCACATTCAAAATATAAACTTAATAGGACAAAAATTCTTAGAAATTATATAATTAATTGCAGGGTCTGAGGATTCGGGAGTGACCTAAATTCACTCTTGCGGCAATTTAATATTAAACTAAATATCAACTAATGAAATTTAACGAGTACTGAAATTGAAAAATGGAAAGCTATCCTGAAATGATGACGATTTCATATAAACTCTATGTTATCTGCTTATTCTTCAACCACCAACTTGTATTTATGGAACGATTTAAATGTTAAACACTTAGAAACTGGGAACACAGCCAGACACGTGTTACCTGGATGAGAATTTTGGCTCAAAAGTCAGAAATTAATTAGCGTCCCTCTACTCTTTTATCTTAATCGCGATAGCGATTGTTTCATACACTGAAAATGTTGATAATTCTTTTCCAAATTTAATTTGTTGATGAATTTCCAACGAATATTCTTATTTTTAAAAGTAGCTTGATACAGTACATGTAGTGACGCAACTAGAAAATCGAATTTAGACTACTTTATCATAGCAAACAACACTAACAAGGGAATATTCCGAACCCGACAATTCAAAAAAACTTGAAACTTTGTGAACAAGTAGTCCACACCTAAACATGTTTGAAAATATTTTCCTTATCGGCCCAATCTCGTTTTAAGAGGGTGAAACTACCCCTAAAAGTTTAGTAGATTTTCGGTTTTCTTAAAATAATTCGGCAATGGCTGGAACAAATACATGCATTGTATATCAAACTATATATCAACTAAATTATCGTCTCATCGGCTCTATCACATATAGAAATAACTAGTTTCTAATGCATGTGATAATAATATGCAATTGTCGATTTAATGCATTGTGATATATTTCAAGTTATTCCGTTACAATTTGATATGTAAATTAGTAAATCGTTTCAAGGATAATTGCAAGATAGATACAGTGCATTGGAAGTTACATACGATAACAATGATGAAGCATGAGTTATAATAATCTCTAATGTAATAATTTACGAGTAATAGTTTCAATTTATTGATTTATTTAGATAAGAAAGTGTATATAATGAAAAGTTACTTTTGTAATTCGTTAGTACTACATGTGAGCTTTAGAATATTAGCACAATAATTACATTCGTAAATTCAGTAAATGTAATTCATTTACTTATGGTAACATTTAGTGTTGTAAATGATAACCGCCACATGGGTTTTAACAATAAAGAATGTGAAATTTACGACCTATTAAGGGATATATATTAATTAGATCTCAAGACGACATAACATTTGTGGCAGATAATGACGTAACACTAGAATTCTTACAAGAATTTAGACTACATTCTGCAGAATTTGAAGATGACAGATATCCACCTTCACGGGGGGAAATATTAGAAGTTTTACAATTTGAAGAAGAAGAAGAATGTGTATCTGAGGGAGAAGATATTGTTTCTTTAGAATATAAGAAAAAAGCCGTTGCCTTTTGGAAAAATGGAAAAAAAAACGACCCTCATATGAAGGTGCAACCGTTTTTTATGTTTTATGCATTTTTATGAGGAAGGGCATTACCCTACCGATTAAGTAATTATTTGTATACACGCACATACATACATGTATACATAATTATGCCATGTAACATATATTTTATATGCCATTCAGTCTTATATATTAACGTTTAAAACATAATTATCCCTATTTCTTTTTTTTATACCTATTACATAAAATAAAATATAATTTTTATACTGTTCGAGCTCCGTAATATTCACAATGTGGGATTTGAATACGTTCCTTATCGAAGGGGTGGGGGAGGGCACCATAAATTTTTTTAATGGAACTAGGGAGCTATTTCGTTACCTCCGTTACTAGAAGGCCTCAGCGCTCTTCGATGACGTCACGCTCTTGCATGCACAATATTAGCTTATGCGGTAAAGGAATCATTTTTTTGCATTTCTTTTTTAAGTTTCGAAGGGCTTCCAGTTTAAAGGGGATGCCAGTCGTCAACTGAGCCCTTCCTCGTATCCCATTCGATTTTATTTTGAGAAAACGAAGTCTCAAAGCAAAAACCAAACACGTAACCGAGCACCGTTTTCGTGAAAGTTATTATAATTGTTGCAATACGTTCACTGCTGTGAATATGACATTTACATATATCAGTATCCAAACGGTTGTGTTCGGTGATATAATTTTTATTATACACATTTAAAAACATCTCTTCGTGTTCAACAATAATTTTGTTAAATACAACGTAAGAATATAAAACTATTTGAACAATAAAATCCCGTTCACGTTTTCTGTCAAATACAATGGACAGTTAAGGAATTGAGTTGGAATAGCATCTTTTTTAAGCCTAGAATTTTTTAAACTTACAGTTATAGTTTCACCGGTCCTTGAATCTGTATCCGTTTTCTTTTACAAAGTGTAATTCTCAAACAAAACATACAAAACAGCCTATGCCACGGTTTTTAGGTTATCCGGTTTTTATCGTTTCAGAAAAGGTCTTATCGCTTATACAACACTAGAAAAACATTACAGATACCACCAAAAAAGTACGGAAATATCACTGCACAGTATTTTTTTCAAATAAAACCAATATAATTTGGATAAACCAATATAAAACGCAAGAAACGATTTGAACGTGTGAATGTCAATTGTACAAATATTGCTGATCGACGACCTACTGCAAAATACGTCACAACCTGCTGACGTCAGAGAGCTCAGGCCTTGTCATATATCGGAGGTAACGGCTATTTACATGTGATAGAGCTCGATGAGACGCTTATTTTGATATATAGTTGTGATGTTTTTTTTCCAGCCATTGCCGAGTTATTTTAGGAAAACCGAAAATCTACTAAACTTTCAGGGGTAATTTCACCCTCTTAAAACGGGATTGAGCCGATAAGAAAAATACTTTCGAACATCCTTAGGTGTGGACTACTTGTTCACAAAGTTTAAATTTTTGTTTAATTTTCGGGTTCCTAATTAATTAATTAATTCTGAATAACCGTTTCAAGGATTCGTGGGTCCCGGTATACGGTATACTTGTGACGGATATGGTTTTTGCCAATGGTACAAGCCATAGCTGCTTATTTTCCAGCTATGTTCCGCGTTGACAGCAATCCAAAAAAACGTTCAGCCGAGGTATGTTTGTTGTTTCCCAAAAGTATGAATAGTTTGATAAGATGCAATGTCTGAAAGAAGCGCAAAGAAGTAAATGGCGCATGGTTGTGGAGCGGAAAAGAAGGAGAGTCAGATAACCCGGTAAATAATATAGCGTGCCATTTAAAAATATTTTTCTTTCGACCACTCTATCTTAATACCATAAAATGTACTCGGAAGCACACTTCCTACCCTAGAATTTCTTTCAAAGATATAAATCTTCCATTTATTCCAAAAACCGTCATATTGTCTGTGCAACAGAATCTTGGACACCGATATATTTGTACCTACCAGGAAAATAAAATCCATAGCTAAGTGTCTGCACTGTTTTCAATGCACCAAATTAACATACCAATCATGCCAGTATTTCACTTCGAAAAAAACTAATTTCTCAGCTTATATCACTCCAGGTTACCTTATACCTTACACATTGTCATATTTCCTTCCATCCTAATTATAGAGCAAAAATTAACCATACTTATGTATATGCTTTTGATACCTGGTTTTTATTTTGGGATGGCTGGCCGTACTAGGAGTATAAGAAGAAACTTTGATTTCTCGACGTTAATAAACTTTATTATAAAAGCGGGCTACATGCAAGAATTTAATAATGTTAAAATCAATTTCTGCGAACTCTATTATATACGCTATGTACTTGAAAATATGCGCAGCGTATATTTCCACGTAGATACGTTTTGTGTAAGCGGTACAATGGATGTAAATGTGGTGTCTGTAGCGTGCAGCGTATGAAAACATTAATGAGCTTAGTTGCGATGGAGAAAGCCCGGGAGAAACAGTAGCGTAGTATAAAATTTAGATGGAAATGATTTGAAACACTTTATTTTATTAAAAAAATTTAGAAAATGTTTAACAATAAAATGTATTTCTTTATGTAAGGATAGATCTTGCAGAACTGTTTTATGTCTGGTTATATGTTGTCTATCCTTACCTAAACTATCCATTTCGTTTATAACTTTCTCCACGTTCTCAGATTAAAATTCACATGCTTCTATGTTTCGTCTAGTTACAATTGGTGATCGGAATAAACTAAAATAAAACCAGAATTACAAAAATTACCTAAACATTTTATATTTTAATGAACCCCGTCTACGCCACTGAATCCTATCGATGGGAACCCCATTCCCGCCGTAACAAACGCAAGCGTTTCTACTCTAGGAGTCCACGCAACCTACCTCGACCAGAGGAAATCATCTGCCTACATCGACCGTACCTAGGTACATATATATAAAGTATATACAGATTGTTCGCATTGAACTTAGGCATATTAAATTTTAAAATGTTGGTTATCAATACCATTGAAGAGCTAGATGTTGTTAAGTGGTGTTAAAACTGGAAATGTCGTTTGTTGTTGCTTTTGAAAATAGACTCTATACGTGGGGTTATTTAATAATGTAAATTTGTGGATTTTGAGAGGTTACAAGAGAAAATTCTCGGGTTAGATGCATAATATTAGTCTTGAAATCTTATAAAATGTAGGGTGAGGTTTTTTTGATAGTTTACAGTTCTGTATGCTATATGTATTTGCAATAGTTTATCATATACTTAGAACAGCTTGTACATATGTAGAGCATTTCATTTTGGTAGTATACCAACAATCTATCACACAAGTCAGTCTCTAATCAACACTGTCATAAAACTTAAGGAAATGTTATCATCTGCATTTCACTAATTGCAAAATATTTGATTAAGATGCGATGCAGCCCTAAGAAGAAATTTTGAAAATGCAACGTATAATAATAAAGTGATATATAAAGTGTTAGTTGTACCACTCTGTAGATAATCTTCTTGTAAACTTATAAATATTTGCAGGTTCTGCATAATAATAAAAGGACTTTTCCAAACAGTTGACTCGCCTTATGCAACACAAAGATTGTAATATATCTTATAGATGTTAGTAAAAACTATAGGTACAGGTTGGGCTAATGCCAACAGTCTCTAAGTATTTTGCTAAACGTTTTGTCGAAGTACACAGCTCGTAAGTACTACCTCTTACATGTGTTTCATCAATACTCCCATCATTATTAAAGCGTGACAAACGGTTGCTCCGCAGAGACGCCGTGAAAGGAGCTGTGTTTACTATGTACATACAAGGAATCGAGTGGACGTTCGGTTATTATCGGTTGATCGGTGTGCGTGTACTATTTATAATGTTCGAGAAACCAGTGGAACCGTCCGGGGCGTATCGTGCAAAAATAGACACAGTATTACTAAAAAAAATAATAGATTGTCACCTTTTATTGACGTATCGATGATCACTGCGGTAATGTGCGTCTGTCATGGTACGCCGCGTAGTAATGCAACATAAGCAATGCTTCCATTGACGATTCGGTCAGGCCTCGAATACTCACGTATCTCTTCTGTGCAGTCTTGAATTCCATATATAGATCGAAACTTTTCTAAATCCGGATTTTTATTTAAAACTGCACGAAATTTTTGCACGACATCTAGTCCTATAGGATCCGTCAAGCTTTCTAAAGCGGCTGAAAATTGTTGATGTTATTTAACGAGTCTTATATAGATAAGTGAGTATTTTCTAACTGCGAAATAGTTTGTGTCACTACAGAATAGTTTATGGAAATGTCATCTATTTCTTTTTGAACTTCCGAATCGGAAAAAAGTTGCTGACTCTCGCGAACCGCTTGAGAATTAGAAGAATTAAGTTTGAACATGACATCTTTCATTTGGGAATAATATTTGCGATAGTAAGATACTGCCTCGATCCATGTTCCCCATCGCGTCAATACAGGCTGAGGTGGCAGCGGAATTTGCGGATACAATTGCTTGAATACGCGGATATGTTTGGGAGATTTCACAAACACCTTTTTCATAGATGATATTAAATCATTCACCCTAGGATACTTGCTTCGAATTGTTTCTGCTACGAGATGACATGCGTGTATGAGGCATGTTATGTGAAGAAGAGTCGGAAAGCATACTTTTAACATCCTACCAACATGGTGATTTGAGCTCCTACGATACAAAATTCTCTTAACATACTTTTTATTATGTTTACAACGGTTTCGGCATCAGTTCTTTCTTTTTACTGGCTAACAAAAAGGAAGCTGCTGAACCATTCCGTTTTATATATGAATCACGCTGTGTTTCTGAGCATCAGTAGTTTCGTCCAGAGTTTTACTGTACTTTGCACATGTGGTAAATTGTACCGCAATTGTCTTTTTGTTGGTAGCTTCCGTGATGGAACATATTTATCCCAAAAAAGACGAAACTTTTCATTGTCTACTAGCTGTTGTGGGATGTTGCACGTGCTCAATATGAAAATAGTCATACAAAAATTGCCAGTACGGAATATTGTTTCTTAAATTCAATACATGACGTTTACTTTTAATATGACTTGTACATTCAAATGTCGTACGACCTAGCAACCCTATACCGCACAATTTGCAACGAATGTGCGAACTTGTAAATTCCAAACCAGGGAAATGCCAAATATATTTCTTCACATGCGATGCAAGAGGTACACCAGGCTTACGTCCCATGTTTTCGAAAACACACAATGAGAATCTGACAAATAACCGAACGACCAAACTCCTCAATCTCTACCGCATTACTGAACTCTGCATCCACATATGTACATGCCCCCCCCCCCCCCGTACAGGCGTCTCTGCAACCGTTTGCCACGCTTTAATCATTATAAATCAAACTGATTGTTTGCTGTCTATCGTTTGTTTATTTAAGGCTACTTTGGCTAAGTTTAACGCTAACAATGTGCATACGTCCATATAGTCGGCTTTTAACGCAAAACCTTACTGCTATTTCGTTAGGCGAACGGTGCCACGTGGCGTACAGGTGTACATATCCCCCTCTCCCTCTCCTATCCCTGACGACTTCAAACTACCGCTCCGAACGTAACGCTCATTCGCCGATGGCAGCGCAGCGTCTGACGCTGTAAGGACCACGCTTCAACTACGGCGCAGCATCCCGCAGCATCCCGCAGCCTCCGTCGAAGGATCAAGCAATTCAGTCCACTGTGGGCCTTTACTCTGTGCGGAACTGTTCTCTCACAACAACCCAATACCTCCCTTGTTAACCCTCGTATAACCCGAGTAAATTCATTCAATATTATTCGATTCAACCTTAAAAAAACGACATAATTAAAATATTAACATTCTTTAAAAAAACGATTATTAAATCTTCATCGTCAAAGAAAATAAAGGGAAATTGTTAATTGATTGAAAAAATAAATAAAATAAAGGAAACGAAAAAAAAATGAAAGGGGGGAATTTTAAATAAAGATATTTGATAATTTAATAAGATTAATAAAAGAAAATAATTCTTAATCCGAAAAAGAAATTTCAATCGTTTTCCAAAAATAAATTAAAAAGAAATCTTGCTACTGACACTAATAAATCTCTAAACAAACCACATCTGACACATTTGAAACCTCTAAAAGAATATTTATTAATACGTATTTATAAAGCATTTAAATCCATGTCATGTTTTTCTAAATTTTGCATGAAAGAAAATAATAACAATAATAAAAATAGCCAGAGACCAACTTCGAAAAGACAAGACAAATAAGTGAGTCTACACTCAACAACAAAAAACAAACAAATCGAATTTATCCAAAAATCTAGATAACCATCATTAACAAACACGCTTAAACATATATTTTGAACAATTGAAAATCGTGGAAAAAATACAATAAAATAAAAGACAAAAACACGGTGATTTTTCCCAAGACAAAAAAAAAGAAAATATAACAAGCGGAAAATTTGAGATGCGTAACGTATAGTAGTCCTATATTTTCGTTCTCCGTCGCTTTTTGAGAAACTTGAGAGTTAATTTTTGTCAATTGAACAAGGAGATTCGGCGGTGAAAAGGAACGACGAAGTGCTGAAGAGGAATTTATGGTGAGTCGTATATTTATTGTTTATATAGAATTTCTTACCTATAAAGTTTTTAAATATTAAATAAATATAAAGGGAGGGGGTTATTTAAAAAAGAGGCGTTTGAATATTTTTCTACAAATTTATTGTGTAAGTTCTACATTAATATTTGATTCTTTAAATAAATAAAACAAGAAAATAAATAAAATTCTATATCTTAAGAAATATGATTAATTAAATTTGGTACAAACAGAACATTAAAGCAAAAATTGTAAAATACTTTGATTTTATAAATTTGTTTAAAATAATAAATTAACTATTGAGAATGCATACATTTAATAAATTAATTACAATTAAATTACAAAATATGTGTTACTGTAGATTTAATAATCGATTAATGAACATTAGCAACAGTTTAATAAATTTAATTATGTCAAAATGCAATTTTTACTGTTTATTATTTATCTATTATTTATCTATAAGCTGTTAGTTCCTGGTGACCTAACTATAACGGAAACTGAAAGTAAGCTTTCGTAAATAAAGGAATTCTAGCAATCATGTGTACTTACCAACTAGAAAAAAAGGAATCAATATGCATAAGACTTCACTAATGCAATTTGGAGTAATTCATAAATACAAAGGGTATGCATTGAATTTATTAAATGCTCGCATATAGTTGCTTCTCGGAAAACATCCCACAATTTCGTTTTATTTTCAATTCTTTTGCTACGCAATGATTACCTCAAGTGATTGCATTATCCAGCTTGAAATCTCTAACAAGCCATTGTCTAACGTATTATGTAATAATTAACGTATAACATCATTGCTATAGGTTATTGTTGAAACTGCCAAATAATGGAAATTATTATTTGTATAAGACAACACATCGGATAAAAACAGTTCCATAAATCCCTATTCATAGTATCACTAGTATAGAACCAACACCATGCCAATAGAAGAATATTCACACTATAATGTTATCGTCTTCATGTATGACAATTTTATTTATGTATACCTAAGACTTTGACAACAACTCTTATTAATCGGGTACTCTTATCTGTGGCACTGGAACACTGAAACAGTTCATTAAAACCCTTACCACAATACACGTATTGCGGTAAGGGTTTTAGTGAACTGTTTCAGACAACTTTTTCGTCCTACTACCTGAACAAAAAAAAAATTAATCGCTGCAAAGTATATTTTTCATTTTCCTAGCTCTATTCAATGTGATTTTTCGCAAATTCAATTCTTTGCATAAAATTCTTTTATAGCAACGAACTAATCTTGTGTTGAAGATGGTCAAATTATTTGAATCGTCTAAAAGGGTAATGGTCGCAATATTTTGGGACTTGGAATCAACTTCCCCAACAAATTAAGGCAGCACTTGCTAGAAATTTTTTTTTTTTTTTTTTTTTTTTGCCACCCAGTCGGTGATGCTTGTATAGCAATCTAGTTAACAACTAATGAACTATTTATTTTTAACTTAAGTTACTACGGTTCTTAAACTAAGTACTTATCCTACGATAGTCACTCAGGTTCTGGTATAGTGGAGTCACTTTGTTCTTGTGTTCTTTTAAGGTCATTGTCACTACACTAGTTCAAATGGTTTTGTTCGCTTCAATCTTCTAACCAAGCCATCATTGTCCAGGAGCTGGAGGGCCTCAACGTTGACATGCTGATGAAGTCGTTGTTCATGCTTTTGAGCAAATTGCTTCATTACATTGTCGACAGTCTCTACTTTTAAGTCCTTATGTAGACTGTCATTACGTACGTACCATGGGGCATTGACGATGCCCCGGAGTACTTTATTCTGAAAGCGTTGGATGATGTTTCTATTGCTTTGGCTGGTACAACCCCAGAGTTGGATACCATAAGTCCATACTGGTTTAAGGACTTGTTGGTAAAGCAAGAGTTTATTATATATTGAAAGGGCAGAGCAACGTCCCATTAACCAATACATTTTTCTGTATTTGAGTTTCAGCTCTTCTTGTTTTCTCTTTACATGTGGCTTCCACCTAAGTTTGGCGTCTAGAGTCATACCGAGATATTTGGCTGTGTTCTCATAGGGGACAATTTGTTGGTGTATGTAGACTAGCCAATTGCTAGAAATGATGCAATGATTCAGGAGAGTGTGCTATGCCATCATGCCAATACCGCTGCCCACAAAGATCTGTTTTTCCAAAAGAAATTAGACGAATTCCGATTCCAAACTCTTCCACAATCGCCATATTCACAAAAAATAGCTTCAATTGATTTTCTTTTGTTTTCCAGTTTTAGCAATTTCGTGGCTAAGAAAAGAATCAGGTGAAGATCTTCTCTCGAAGAAAATATAGTAAAACCTAAATGAATACTTTTCTGCCATCCACTGTACGTTGGAATTGAATCATATACCCACTCCAGCAATTTTTGCCGCGAATGGACTGGACACAATATAACATTTGTACGTCTGACACTGTTGCCAAAACAAGCGCACTAATAGCTGGCGTACCGCATCGTGCATATTTACTGCTGCAATCCGAATGCATCTGCGAGTTATTTTTAGAAACGGGACGACAATTCCAACGTGAATCATTGGATGACCCGATCGAATTAGATGTATTTATACAATACGTCGAAGGCTAATGGACAACCTAGGCGCATTCGGACAGCTCTTTTAGAGATGTGCTAACACAGAAATAGATGTTAGGGGATCTATTTAAGCAAATTTGATTGAAGTGGCAGCTTAAATTAATTACAAAACTATGTTATTCTTAGACAATTTTCACAAACCTAAGTCACTACCACATCATAAACCTAATTCTTGAGAAAACTCTCTAGGATATCAAAATAAGATATAAATTGTAGGAGATTTTATCAGGAGAATCTATTTATATTCATGAATATAGATTGAATATGGATTTAATATGTGCCTTATTGCACACAACATGGCTTGAAGAACAGATGTCGCTAGTCAGCTGCTTAGGTGTATCTCCTTTGTGAAGAGGGAGGGCCTTAGCTGAATATCTTTTTTTTTCGCTAATTTCGTTGCTCTCGAAATAGGACACAGTATAAACAATGATAACAAGGACTGTGGGGTAGTATGGCAAACAACGATATTCTCGGCACACTCCGCACCACACAAATTAACTCGGAAAGGCCGTTTCAAAGACACGTGGGTCTTCATCTTCAGCCGCGTACCGATTGCCCGAGTTAATTAATAATTTGTATGGTGCGGAGTGTGCCGAGAATATTGTTGTTTGGGACACAGTATGTATAAAAAATTAATTTATTAAATAAATACAAATGGTGGCAAGTCCTGGATCAACTCTAGCAGATCGTTTTGTAAAAATTGTAGATAAATTTCTCCATTAAGAGAGAATTACCTATTACGCCGGCTCACATGTTTACCCTGAATTTGTGTTGAAATGATGTCTGACGCTTGACCTGAGGATTCTCTCCTTTGTTCGCCTAATAATGTAAATTGTGTAAATTAATCGATTCATCGCTGGTAAATCTGCTTTCATCAGTCCATAAGATGCTACGCAAAAAAAATCTATTCTCGGTGTCCTCATGTAATAGGAATCGCAAAAATTGTATCCCCTACTTCTAAACGTTGCAATGGTGTATAGTGGAAGGGATGCTTTTTTCAGACCAGACCTTCCCATACACATAAGATTAGCGCTATGAATTGAATTATAATCCAAAAAGTAATAAAAAGGAACGAAAAAGAAGTAAATAATAACAACGTAACGTATGTAATAGTAAAAACAACAATAATAATAGAAAAAACTTCTTAACGCCGCGATCGCACCGAGTAGCAGGCAGACTCGACAAATGTAAGAAAATTAGGTTACTAAGTTACTCATCGTCTAGGAAACGGGATATGACAACGAGATAGAAGGGTAGTGGTTCATGTTCCCTTATCGTGCAATACTGATTTATTGCTTTGTCATTTATTTTTGGTATTATTAAAAGGGCATGAAGAAAGGAAGTTTTTGAAGTAATTTTAACATTTTAATTGTTCTACTTGAGAATTATAAATTTTCTATCTTGTTAAGTCAGATATATAGGCCTTTAATTAATGGCCTGTTTTCAAATGAAGATGCATTAAACTTCCATAAAAATGTTATGTAAAAGCATTGAAAATAGATTGGTTCGTGTGTGTTCATGAAATAAGACCATCGAAGTTACTATCACCAATTTTATTCTAACTTTCTAATGATAAAATATATACATGTATTAATGGATTGCAGTACATCTTACTGCTATGAGAGTTGAGAGTAGAGTCTCTTGTGTGTATATTGAAGATGCAGCTTCATCCCTTACTATATAGTTACATACGTAACGGCATATAGTTAGATACATACACATCATACACCAGATGTCCATATGGCGTATATCTAAAATAAAATAGAACAATACGAGCTATGTGATTTCTTAAGTCCTAAGAACAATGGTCAAACAACTTTCTAAGAAAAAAGGGACAAAGCTCGAACGAAAACAAAATATATAAATCTTATCCACTAGAACACCCAGAAAACAATGCAACCGTCGCATACTACATGCACACATGTTAAAAGGAAAGTAGAACGTGCTGAACACTTATACTTAAATTCTAAGAAGAAGTTAAATAAAATCGAAGCCAAACAAAAGGAAGGGTATTTAACAAATTTTTGCATGATCTCACGAAAATAAGAGGAGTTATTAATGCTTAATTGTGAATTTTTGCCGGAAAATCGACATTTATTAAAAGTTTGAATACCTTAAAATCCATTAGACTTTGGACTAAGATAAATGTAGTTAATATGGTTCCTAATCGGCTGTTCAAAACTTTACGTCGCTCTTCCAAACACCTTGTATTTTTTTATAGGCCATCTACCTTTGACAAGTATTTTTTTGCCATTCTTTCAAGGAAAACATATACGTATTACACCCTGACAGAATAATTCTCAGTAGCTGACTTCTACAAATAATGTTCGTCTTTGCTTCTTTCTGCGAATCCCTTAGGTCCATTAGATAGAAGAAAGGCTACTTCATTAGAGAAAATTGCTGTTCTCGAATTCAGTTTCACATTATCCATGCTCCGCAATAACCTGACCCTTTACTTCTGAATGTAGGTGGGCTATGAAGGTTATAGGATCTACATTGAAGTTACGTAATTTTGAAAATTTGCCTTCCTCATGTTACGCGCTGCAGTTAGAGTAAGAAAAACAAAAAAATTAAATCGAGAGAAACAACTGATAGAAGACTATTTGAGCATCAGCTGATGCCAAAACAACTGTGACTGTGCAATACCAAATGCACTTTGCTGATGAGCTTGAACAGGAATGAAGGTGGAACACATAATGGGGACAGCAGGCGATCATAGAAATAAAAGACTCCTTTTTACGGAATTCTAAGCTTTCGCATACTTCTTGATGCTTCTTCTTCTCAAACAACAACAGAAAATTGCTAAAAACTATGACAGAATACAAAAACTATAAAGCTACTTACAATTTCCAACAAACAAGAAAATGTAAGTCACTTTATTAAAATGTTACATTAAAATTGTTATAAATTTAACAACTTTTGAAGTGTGTGAAAAATTGAACACTAGATAGGGGGAGGTTATACTTGGTTCCGAAAGGCGGCAAGGACCAGCAAGTTCTGCAAACATTGAAACGAATAATCTGATAAGAGCTAACAAGTGGAAATGGTTGCAGATGTTCCAGTGAAAAGGAGGGAAATTTAATATCAAACCAAATTTTGAACTTTATTAATACATGCAGTGGAAATCTTCAGTAAGAGGCTCTACGAACCTTAACAACTACACAGAGTGTCCCAAATCGAGATGGAGATTTGGTTAAATGAGCCATGTTTACAGTTTTATGTGTTGATTTAAAATCTATTTGAAAACGTTGAAAATATCGAATCCGCCAGAAGTTATTTCAAAAAAACTAAAAGCTGTAAATTTCTTGTATGTCAAATATCTTCGTAAGTATAAGAGATACGAAAAAAAGTTTCAAATGAGTCACTGTTTTCGATAAGCCCAATTTGAAATTGATGTTGAACAAAAATTCAAGATGGCAGCTTTTGAGATACTCGTATCAACTTTCTTAAGTTAAATGGACACCATATTATTTTAGGTTGCTAAAAAGAATTTTTCATTCTCTTTTCAACGATATAAGAAGCCTACGATTGAATAAAAAACACCAGCGAAATTAATTGCTTTTACATTTTAATCGAGCAGGTATACATGGATCCAAACAAAAAACAAAACTTAATCCTAATAATCAGGTGAAATGTTCAAAATGATGGCCATTGTTAGCTAAACATAATTAACACCATTTGATGACACTTTGGGTTATTTTACGCAACGTAGTAGTTCCTCAACATCATTGTAACTATTGTTATTTCCATATACTTTATTCTTTAATGTACCCCACAAAGAAAGTCAAGAAGCGTTAGATCCGCTAATCTGGCTGGCCACCGAACATTAGTATTGGTGGCGATAATCTAATTGTCAAATCGGTCAATTATATAATCTACCATTTCTTGAATTGTGGCCGGGCATCTTGTCCGTACCCTAACCCAATCCTGTCTGCCAAAGGTAGGTTATCCACGAAATCTTCTAAAGATGTTTAGAGAATTTCTAAATAATATTGAGCAGTTAAAGTTCCATTGAACAAAATAGGTCCAATTAAATGACTTCCCATTATCCCGCAAAATACATTAAATCCGAATCGAACTTGATTTCGACGTAGAACTACAACATGTGGTTTTTCCTGCGACCAGTAGTGTTCATTGTGCCGATTAAACACTCCGCAGTTAGAAAAATAAAACTCATTTGTCCATAATACTGGACTCGTAAAACTATTATATCCAGTACTCTTGCGGATAAACTACCTACAAAATGCTATACCGCGATCATAATCTTCTGGTCGTAAAGTTTCGGCGATTGCCAACTTGTAGGTGTGAAACTTGTGCCTTCTTAAAATTCTTCTCTTTTGATTTAGATACACCAACCTGTGCTTCCATTTCTTGAGTTGAAATGCCTGGTTTAGTCGCGACACAATCCAATGTTATGATTTTGCACTAATACAATGTTTTCCCTAATTTTAATGGATTTTCTCAAACTTCCACATACCGCTGAATATTCCTGTCTACTCTAAACGTTTTGACATTTGGTTGTTTCCTTTCCGGAAAATTAGTCGAGTAAGTTTGGGTAACAAGACGCGAATTTTTATAATACTTAATAAATGTGAAGAACATATCGTAGCTTTCAGTAATTGGAAAATTCGCCATAATTTTTAAAATTTGTAATGCATGGAAACTTTACCACGTGATGCTGTATACAACATTAGGCAAAAATTCCAAGTTGGTGTTGCGCTTAATACTTGAATAATGGTTGCTTATAGTCAAGGTATTACAATATGCCATTTTAATAGAGGTATTGTCTTTAAAAATTGAACTGAAATTCACAGTGAGATACGGTGTATAAGGCAATTTAAAATATTTTATTAAATTGTTATCGGTACAAGCGAGCTGAAGGGTCATTGTTATGCTTGAATTAGATGACCTAAAAACAATGGAGTGAACCTAGCTACGAGTAGCCATTATTAACGAATATATCAAACAATAGGTTTTTATTTATGGTATGAAAGCCTTCATGTGAAATATAAAGAATTCTACTTTTTAATGTTCTTAGGGTGTTAGTTTCATATTAATGAAGTGATCAAATTAAAAATTTATAGGTATATCTGTCCGAAAACGTCGGGTTTGTGTAACAATGCAAAATAATACTCTGATCGTCCAAGCGAATAACTCTAGTGCCAAAAAATGGGATAAAATTATTAACTTCTTCAACTGTAAATTGGATATAATTATTAAAACTGTTAAAATTATCCATTATTTTGTGAACAGCATTGGCAAGGATAGAGCAAATGATGTAATCTACATACTTACATAAAAAGGCAAAGTGAAAGGATGATGAGAAACAACTTGTTCAAGAATATGATTACCATTACCAGGAAGGCCAAAGTAGGTTGCACATCGATGTACCAAAGGTTTGATTATCGGCTTTGTTTTCAAAGAGAAAAACACAAATATTAAAAAGGAACTTTATTATTGTCTCTCGGAATATTATGATATATTTGCAGATAAAATTACAACTAGGTGAACTGGCATTAAGATCCCCGTGGTGTAGTGGTTAGGACGCCGGTCCGGCAAGCGGGAGGTGTCAGGTTCGATTTCTTACCGGAACGAGATTTTATTTACGTCGGAAATTCCAAGGAAATTACAAATTTTCATAATACACTGACGGAAGCCAAAATATATAAACTTTATTATGTTCAAGAACTTATCTCGAAAGATTAGTATATGGGTTACATATTATTATTATTAGAAACAACATTTAGGTACCGCAATAGGGTGCGCAAATAGTACAGAACAGCACATTATTCATTAATATAAGCAGGTTTTATTGACAGAATTGTCCACAACTTATTCAAACGTTACTTTCCGTAATAGTTTGATAAAATGTTGATTCAGTCTTGTAACACGGAAGATTCTAAAAATGATGCATTTAATCATTTCGTCATGGTTGCATAAACAAGTAATTGTTGCTTGCTGTACATTGTGCTTTTTGTTAGTGTAAAATGCAGTCAATCAACTATTAATTAACACTTTTAACAGTCGTATAATGAACACATAATTTCGGACATCTGTTCAAACAAGTGATTCGCCGCCGTTGATTTTTTTAGAGCTCAAAATTCCTTCCATGACAAGAATAAATGATGTGCGTGCTTAATGTTCACATATAATCTTCATTAATCCTCAAATAAAACGACAAAAAAGACCATAATTGAATACAGTAATCCGCCAAAAATCTTTAAAATCAACTTCCCATATCAACAAGTTGGTTTCAAAAACCACATCAGTTATCGTATTATGCTAACCGTAGGCGGTACAACCTTTTTCCTGCTTTCTGCATTCCCAACGGACGAGGTTCCACGCCGATTGCACGTCGCTAATTCGTTAATATTCGCGTCAGGTGCGCCTAACTATGTTTACACGGAAATGTGTAACGCTTTACCTCCACGGAGGAGTGCCACTCCGCTGAGCGCCGGTATAAAAATAAATTTAAATTCTGGCACGCTCCAAAAGGCGACACCGTAGTGTAGTGGATATGTACACAACCTGATGATACACACTCGTCGTCCGGAATATAAAATAGGGGGATCCCGAATCTTGGCATCACGCTGCTAGGCTCTTTTCTTATTTCGTTTGGTTCCCTAAGGGTATTATTTATTTCTTTCGGCGAATTTTCCGGTTACTTTTACGACTATTACGAGGGTACATGCATACGTCTGATACGTCGGAGAATTAATTATTAAAAATAAAAAGCACCACGGTCTGACAATCACTCAAAGACAATAGAAAAAGAAGAAATGTGACACTAGGAAGAGGATATGAGTCTCTGAAAAAATAGTATTATTGCCAATGCGTATCTACACCCAGAGAAACGCTTACTTGTATTAAGGCTGTCCGCCTAAATTCAAGACAATTGCTGTTTTAAATCAAAAGAAGTATTTTCTTAGCGTTTTTTTCTTCGCTTCAGGAAAGTATATACTTATAATAAAATTATTGTATTTCTTTGTTTAAGACGTTTGTTAACTTTGTTCAAAAAAATCTTGTAGAAAATTTGAAGAAAGCGAGTAAATGGCTGTTATAACACAAAACAATATTTTCTTAAGGATAGTAAATAGTTTTCTTAATTCCAGAAAGCCTTTAGGTATTGTGCATAAATCCATAGTTTTATTTTCCTAAAATAAAGCATTTATTTACTTAGAGTTCTTGAAATGCATATTATTTATATCCACATTATTAATTGCGCTTACCTTGTTTAAAACAGTACGACATATCCGTACTTAATGCAGTAAATTATTCACATTGCTTGTGATTTTAAAAAGGCTAATGTACAGAATAATGTTAGAAATGTGAACTTAACGTACACATGAAAGAAGTGCCTACAACCAAGATAATGCTAATAAGTAGCTCGTGGTATTGATGAAATCACTACTGGCAAAAACAATATGAGAAGAGAAAAGCACTAACGCATTTTGCGCCTGTCCACATTGCTCTTATATCTCTCAGTTTATGCCACTAATCTTCAAAAACAGTAACTGAAATGTTTCCTGGCGCCACCTAGTGCCAGTAGATATAGTCATGCCGTCCTAGATAGTAGCGATGGAACCGGAATACAGATACCAAACTTACCCATACAATGATATACCTTTAACCTACAACGTTTCATAAACATTTTCAAAAGATACCGGTTAATATAATATTTTTTTTATTTTTATTGCTATTTACCACGTGTACTAATTTAACTATAGTTTTTTTTTATATAATAAATAATAATAATAAAATACAAATGCCACTTACTCATACAAAACACAACGTTTCATAAACATTTTCAAAAGATACCGGTTAATGTAATATGTTTTTCTTTTAAAATTATTTTCATATATTATACATTTTTATAATAATAATAATAATAATAATAATAATAATAATAATAATAATAAACCCGTTTATTTCAAATACAAATACAACAAAGTAAATGTTCGAAACAAGTCATGGAGAAAAAAAGGACATAATACTTAAAACTAAAATTTTGAAATGAATCAATTAACTATTTGACAGAAAGTCGTTTAGATTATAACAATTTATCTCTCGCAAATAACATTTTGGATTTTTTTTAAATAGATGAAAATTGTTAACACTTTTTATTTTGGGTGGGGTAAACTATTATAAAATTTACAACCAATAAAATAAGGACACTTTTGATAGATAGTCTTTTTGTGAGGGGGAGGTAAAAGGTAGTCATTCATATGAGTATGGTATTCATGAGTGTAATTATATCGGGAGAATTCGTCCCTGTATTTGAAAACAAATAGCAGTGTTTCATAAACAAACAGATCGTAAACCGTGAAGATGGAGTTACTTTTAAAAATGTTCCTACACGACTCTCTATAGCCCAAACCAAAGATTATTCTAAAAGACCATTTTTGAATTTTAAAAACTCTATCAATGTCAGATGATATGCCCCAATTGATTATACTGTAACGCATGCAAGCTACAAAATTAGCATAATAAAATGTTTTTAAGGTATCTACATTGCAGCAGGTTACTTTCAATTGTCTCAGAATAAAACAAGTTTTCGAGAGGGTTTTACATAAATGATCTATATGTAGGGACCAATTTAAATTTTCATGGATTATTAAGCCTAAGATTTTCGTCGATGATTCAACATTCTATGTATCGCCGTTCACATCTATTTGCGAAATTAATTTATTTTTATTGTGAAAGTAAAGAAACTTGGTTTTGTCATTATTAATAAGAAATCTGTTGTCTGTCATCCACGCACAAACATTAGAAAATATTTGTAACTTACACTGCAACTCGACTACATTGGAAGAATTTACAAGAATGCTTACGTCATCAGCATAAAGGACTATTTCTTGTGCCTGGGGTAAATTTAAAGGTAAATCATTTTTATATATTAAGAAAAGTGTAGGGCTTAAAACAGACCCTTGAGGCACTCCAATGCAAGTATCGAGAAAAGACGATTGGGCGTCATCTATTTTTGTACTTTGTTTTCTATTTGAGAGAAATGAGTTAAACCAAGCTAAGGAAACCCCATTAATACCATAATATTGCAATTTATGTAGTAAAATTTTATGATTGACAAGATCAAATGCCTTTGACAAATCTATAAAGATACCCATACAATGTATATTACCGTCTAAATTACTATAAATATGTCTTAAGAAATTGAAAAGAGCTGTATTAGTAGATTTGTTTGGACAGAACCCATGCTGATTAGGACATAGTAAATTGAAGGACATTAAATATTTAATAAGTTTTTGATTCATAATGGTTTCGTAAATTTTAGAGAATGTAGATAACAGACTTATAGTTTTCAAATAAAAATATTTTCTTCAATAGAGACTGATTTTTGCAAGAGAATCTATTTTCTTGGTGCAAGAAACCACTTCTCTGCATGTACATGTTTAAAGACTTATTATCACTTTCGTAATGTAGATCAAACTTTTACTTTTTCAGTTTTTTTAAAGGTTAAAACGTGTGTATATCAGTTGTAACAAAGTTTCTACGTCCTTTTATATATTTTCCACGATCTTTAGGATTTTTTTTTCAAATCGCTCACGTGGTGCCAATGTTCAGTTTTCTTGGCCATAACTCTGAAATATCAGCTTCTTCGTGATTGGCTTTATTTTTTCCTATTGTGTATTCTAGTAGGGCAGAATAATTGCTTTTAAACCCGAATAAATTTCAAAAGCAGGTACCTAGTCGTGTTTGTATTTCACGGAATGCCCAATTAGTCTCTATACTTATCTATACAGTAAGTTCCTAAAGTACCCCCCGCCCCCCTCCCAACGAGAGAAACTAGCTTTTTTAGAAACAGTTGGTCAATTTCTTGTTATCCAGTTCAATTGCATTTTTGGTACCATCGTAAGTGACGTCAACCTTCTTATTTTAAATAGAACATCCTGCATATTTTTACGTTTTTGGAAAGGTAATCGAAAGGCGAATCCAACGATACAGTAATAAAGATTTTGGTAATCTGTTTATGGTGTTACGCAAAGTTAGCTAGGAAAGAGCACCAAAATGTTTCTTGTAACGTCAGAGCTCGTTACTATGCAAAGTAATCATAACAATTGCCAAATTGTTAAATTTCAATTTTAAAAGAGTAAATTATTCTTGTTGTTTACTGTTATTATATCCTCCATTTGTCATACTTTTGTCCTTTGTTCTCGTATTATTTTCGCTCATTTTAACTTGTTCTGTTAATTGTTGTTACTCCTTTTCTTTACCGAACTCCATTGCAGTTAATTAATTATGGTAGGTTTGTTTAGATTTGTTAATTTTTGGTAGACAATATGTCTGTTTTTTAAGTATTTTGTGTTGCTACTTTTGTGATGGTTTTGGCACGAACCATGCAAAGTTGCTGGGTCAACTTTAATAATACGTAAATCTGGCAACAATTATCACCTTATTTTCTATGGTTGCGCACCAAATTGTACAATAATCTAAATGTTAATCTTCTATCTATCCATTCTTAGCGCAAAGTTCAAATATTTCCAGCTGTACAAGGGCAGTGTTCATTATGTTGCACTTTTCCAATTTTAATATTAGGTGAATTTGGCAACAATTACCATAATTGTTGCCAAATTCACCGAATATTAAAATTAGGTACTTAAAGTTTATCTTACATGGTTCATACGGAGGCCATTGTAAAATCAACAACAGAAAGAACTGAAACTTAAGCACACTGTCTATCAAAAACTAACAAATTTAAACAAACCTATCATAATTAATTATAATAAACTTTGATAAAGTAAAAAAGAAACAACAATTAACAAAACAAGTTAAAATGAAAGAAAATAATAACGAGCACAAAGAACGAAAGTATGACAAATGCAGGATATAATAACAATAAATGACAAGAATAATTTATGCTTTGGAATTGCGATTTGACAGTTTGGCAATTGTTACGATTACTTTGCTTAACAACGAGCTCTTTAGGTCAATCCGGCGTCACAAGAAACAATTTGGCGCCTTTTCCTAGCCAACTTTGCTTGACAACAAAAAGAGAATACCAAAATCTTTATTGCTGCATATCATCATATTTCTTAAGTTACAGTATAACATATATGATATGGTTATATTCGTCTTTTGATTGCCTTTCTAAAAACACAAAAATATTCAGGGTATTCTATTTAAAATAAGAAAGTTGATGTCACTTCCGGTGATACCGGAAATCCAATTGAATTGCCGATAACGCCAAAAGTTAGTTTGCAAGAAATAGAAATCGACACATTTTTTTTCTAAAACCGCTAGCTTCTATCATTCAAAAATTAGTATGGGGATGACCGGGCGGGGGAGGGGGGAGTTTAGGACTTCACTGTATGTAAATTGTTAACGATTTCAATCCCATATGAAATCACCCAACCTTACACAGCTTTTTAGAAGACTCCAAAACGATTGGCTATGTTATTTTCAAATATGTACGTCACTTCCTCCACGTTTTGGGTATGAAACGGACAATAATGCTCCCATTTCGGGGAGAACGGAAAGAGAACGCATATTCTTCGAAAGAAAGAGGGAAACAAGAGGTTCGTCGATTCGAAAGATGATATGACGCTATGATGAAAATTTGTTAATTAAATTTCGCGAATTCTTCTCTCCTACCGATTCGTTTTTAACGAGGCACGAGGACGAAATATAAGTATCTTTCGCGTCGAAATTCGAAGCGAAATCGAGATAAAAACACCCGCTTTCATTTTTAATGGAAACGCTGGAAGAAATGTGGGAGGGCAGTTGAAAGTTCTTAAACATGGAATTTTCTTGACGAAAATTGTTTCTAAGTAATGTTGATATCTTAAATAACTTATTAAATTAAAAATTTTCCGTAGAATCTCCATCTATGTAGGTAAGTAGGATGAGAGCAAGAGAGTCGAACCAGTAAAAGAGATGAATATCTCACAATAACTTTCAACACGTTTAAATATGAAATATGTGCTTGATGTAGTAGATTAGCACGTGGTTTTGGTGTCGGATAAGCCACCAAAATTAACCCTCATAAATTCCAACCAACATTTCGCTTTATTTGGAAGTTTCATCGGCGTCATATTACAATTTAAATTAAAATATTGAAGATGTAATAAAAAATAAAAAATTGCTAGTACAAAGACAGTGTTTCTAAAGTACCCGAAACGTACCCGACTATTTCACAAACTGTGTCCTGATTTACCTAAACCACCACAGCCGATTGTTACACGTTGGGGAACATGGTTGCAGGCTACGTTTTACTACAACAAATATTTTGATCAAGTAAAGAAGGCAGTTTTAAAATTCAATCCGACAGAAGCTGCAGCAATCAAGCCAGGAAATATTTCGCTTTCGCTGATATAAATACGGCACCACGTCGGCGAACCAGTTCAGTTCCTAAATAACAATCGAAGAGTAGGATCCGAAAAGAAAAGAAAACGGTTTTAAGACGCCCGCTACCATAGGAGCGCTTGCATTGTTTCAGTATGTCACTTTGTGTTTTCGTAAAGTCGTAGGAAAATGGAAAGATTTTTATTAAGTAAGCAAGTCGACAGTTCATCTGAGAGTGATCAAACATCGATAAGTAGTGGGGTAGCAAAGAAACGGAAATGTCGTAAATGCGATGATCACTATTTGAATTGTGGCTTTACTTCAGTAGAAGTGAACAATAAAGAGAGACCGTAGTGTGTGCTCTGTTTAAAAGTGTCTTAAGTGGAGAAAAAAAACGCAAAGAAAATATTTATTTTGATTTAAAACAGTTATTGTATTGTGGATAATTGAGGTGGGCAGTCTTCATACAAGTAAACGTTTCTCTGCGTGCAGATGTACATGTCGAACAAACCACGTTCAGAATGAACTCAAGTGGAATTTACCTGACCAACCTGTGGGACCAGGCATTGAACAGGAGCTTGAGGAATGAGAAGATTCACTTGAATCAGGTTGCAATTGGGTTCAATCTATTCGGAATAGAACACCAGAAAGAGTCTTCCACGCAATTCATTATTTGTGGTGCAAGAACTGCTTGCATGAAGAGTACATAATCTACAAATCACTACGTCAAACTGGTGAAACCAATATCAATATCTCAAATTCAAAAATAATAACTATCAAGTCATTTTGACGTACGTGGTATCGGAACTAAAAACTCATTTATTTAATGTTTCCACAAAGCCATCTTATATTATTCCGAATCTCTGTATCTATACATTAACTCTATTTCTTTCCATTCAATTATCTAATGGACCGTAACTTAATACGACATCCTCCTCCTACCCACGTAACGTTACGTTTTTATCTCTGCGCGCGTATACACGGTAAATCAAAGGTACACGGGGAGAAATTCAATTTCCTCTCGCCAAGCGGAAACAGGCCGACAATCGAGATTCGCTTCTATTTAAAATCCAATCGCAATATGACAGTTTTTCTCTCTTCCATCTAACTTTTTTTATTTCGTCGCGGAGCACAGTAGATAGCAGATACGTCTAGCTAGCGTTGAAATAGTCGTCGCCTACTTCGAATGCCGATAAAATATACGTTTACAAACGTGAATTTCGACGACTCCGATCGGACGCAATGATATGATTCTTGTTGCGTACGACGCTACGTTTCGCTTAAAATCATTTTATAGCGTAATTATAACATCAGACTTATTGAATAGTTTGTGTAGTGTCAAACGGACAGGTTATTAACTTAAAACTTTATTTCAATAAAAAAATACACGTCCATACTCGGGAAAAAAAACAATGTTTAACCAACAGCACTTTCAACATTTTATACAACGCCATCCATAAAGTTCGCACCATACGGGAAAAACTTTTATTTCCATTCTTTAATGTATTTGTGCGGAATCAGGCTAGATACCAAACTAAACAAAAGCAAATGTTGCATTTAGAAAGTAACGATCCAGTTATTTTTTATCAGCAACAATGTAATGAAAATTTACAATGTCTTTTTTGCATTTCTTTTCTGTTTTAAAGAGCTTCCGGTTTAAAGAGGATGCCGGTCGTCAACTGAGCCCTTCTTCGCATCCCATTCGATTTTATTTTGAAAAACGAAGTTTCAAAGCAAAGACCAAACACGTAACCGAGCACCGTTTTCGTGAAAGATGTATTTGTGCTTGATATTTAATCGACTAATTATTATTATTTCTAATTGTACATGTATTTGGACGAAACTAAGGTTGATGATATCTTCTTTTACAAAAAGCCAACGCCACAGTGCTATAAATAGACCGTCCGAGTCACGCTTTCAGGTTACCCCGTTTTTAACGTTTCAGAAAAGGCTTTATCGCTTGCACAACACTAGAAAAACATTACAGGTATCACCAACAAAGAACAGAAATATCACTATACAGTATTTTTCTTAATAAAACCAATGTAATTTGGATAAACCAGTTCAAAACGCAGAAACAATCTAAACGTGTAAACGCATTTAAGGCTGATCGTTCACCTAAGACAATATACTCACAGCCAGCTGACGTCAGAGCTGTTAGGCCTTGTTTAATATCGGAAGTAACGGATGAGCGCCCCGGTCGGCCAATTGAACTGATAACTAAAGCAACGCAAACTGCGCTGAAAGCCAGTGGCAGACGCATAAAAGTTTACGCAAAATAAACACGGCCGGGACAATTCGGTATAAGCTTCAGTATAACTGCGACTCGAAAGCCGATCTGTTGTGTATGCATCTACGCTGTCGTATACTATATCGTAGTTCTACGTTTGTTTTGAAAATGTTTCCTACGTCGCGAAAACGACCAAAGTTGGACACAATAAGAGAATTTATTGCAGAAACGCCTGATTTAAAGTGTGATGGCGCTAAAATTCAATGTGTAGTGTGTAAAATAGATTTAATGTGTTGGTCGAAAAGTGATTGTCTACGGCACGTAAATAGTGCAGGGCATGTTTCAAAAAAAAATTCCACACGATATTATGACAAATTTAAATTTAATTTATGTGTTACCTTTATTGCATGTAATTTACCATTTCATTTACTAAGGAAGAAAGCATACGTCTCGTTTTGGAATGAATATTCGGACTTTAAGTTACCAAGTGAGAGAACATTACAGAGAGCTGTGCCGTCTGCTCGTGAGCATGTCGAGAAAAGAATTAAATCGAAGTTGCAAGATAAAAAACTATGGTTATGTGTGGACGAAACAACAGATCGTAAAAAACATTCTGTAGTTAATGTAATGGTACGCACAATGGAACCACATCGACCGTCACCCTCAATTTTGATAGCATCCAGACGAATACAACAATGCACTGCCGAAGTAATTTCAATGTTGGTGTTAAATACATTGGAAAAGTTTGAACTTTCAACAAATCAACTGTTGATGTTTATGAGTGATGGTGCCGCAAACATGCTTGCTGTAGGTCGATCTCTTAAAAAACATTGTGCTAACTTGTTGCATATTACATGTGAAATTCATACTCTCAGTCTCGTAGCAGATAGTATCAGAAAATGTTATCCCGAGGTAGACGCTCTAATAGCACATACAAAAGCTGTGTTTGTAAAATCCCCAAAACGTATTCAGGAATTTCATATGCCCCGGTATTCCTGAACCACCACAACCTATTCTTACTCGTTGGGGAACATGGTTAGGGGCTGCATTTTAGTATCTTAAATATTTTGAGAATATAAAGAACGTGATTTTAGAATTCGACCCAAAGGAAGCTGCGGCTGTCAAGGTAAGCCGCTTAAAATTTCAGGATAGTCAAGTTAAAACAGATTTGGAAATTATTCAGAATAATTACGTGGACTAGCGGATGCGATAGAAAAACTACAAAATTCTTCGGTGTCGTTAGTGGAATCTTTGCAAATAGTGCAACATGTTCACGCACAGCTATGCGCGATAGAAGACGCAAGAAATGTTTGTGTTTTAGAAAGGTTTGAAGGTGTTTTAGATGAAGACTCTGATTTTGGCACATTAAGACACATTTGTGAAGGTGCGTCAACAGAACCGTTAAGTTATTTGAAAGATTATTTTACTTACGCAAATATAACGTCACTATATGTAGAACGTTCGTTTTCGGCATACAAAAACACTTTTTCTTCACGCCGCACTCACTTTGCCGAAACAACTTTGGAAACATATCTAATGTTACAAATATGAAATAGACATTATCCACTTTGTGATTTCACGGAGGACTCTTAAAACGGTAAGTGTTTGAGCACGTATCAATTTGAATTTATTTTGTGTAAACTTTTATGCGCCACTGGCTTTCAGCGCAGTTGCGTTGCTCTACTGATAACGCCTCAAAACATCTCAATTATTGAAGAAATGGTATTAGCTGTCAACAATACATATTATGCGTCTTTGTTGCATAAATTGAGGGACAATATTCGTGCAAAACGTCGAGGAAAATTGTCAAAAGCGTTCGATTATTACACAACAATGCACCCGCCCATACTGCCGCCATTTCACAAGCTACCATCCGTGAATGTGGCTTTCAAGAATTGGAACATCCTCCGTAGTTCGGACATGGCTCCAAGTTGTTATTTAAAGAAAGACCATGGGGTCGTCGTTTTAAGGACGTTAGTGAGCTGCAAGCAGCTGTGAGGGAAAAACTTTAGATTATTTTTACAAGGGTATAGAATTATTAATTGATCGTTGTAATAAATGTATTGATGTTAGGGGAGATTATATTGAAAAATAGAAATTGTTGTATTTCCCAAGTTTATTTCGTCTATGTAAGGCCGACAATTTATGGCGCCTACCTCGTAATATATTATTTTCGTTCGATTTTATTAAACTGCTGAAAAAAATATCAAGTTGACGGTTTGTAAGTCAAATAATCTTACTCATTAGCACATCAATTAGGTTACTGGCCATCCTGGAATCGATCATAGCAATAAACGAATTACACAAGTGTATGGCTAACAGCACGATACATCATTATCTTTTCCATTGGAGAAAAGTTTCGACACATGGCATTCCGAAAAAGCCCAGCTAACCTCATTAATCCTCTATTATCTTTATTCGACAGTTTCTCTACTTCGCTACTCCGACGATTTACCGGATTGGAATTTAATAATTAATGCCGACGCCAAATTGGAAATGGAAGTTGACACGTTGCTGGGACGCTAGAAGGGTACGGTCGTAGTTGGGGATGACGCTGGTAAGTAGGTCGCCTAATTGACATCGTGATACCCAAAACGTGATCTCCCCACTGCGCCCGAAACTCTGATGTTACTCTCCGCCGAAAAGTTACGGCAAAAAATGATTTATAACCTATACGCTTTAATGCAATGAGTTTCCGTTTCGTAGGAGTGGTGGGAGTAAAAGCGATATGTTGTTCAGTGTTTTGTGTCGAGGGATTTACGTGGAAAACATGAGAAAAGTGAGGTTACAAGGAGCTGTTGTTTTTCGTTGAAAAACACAGATATGGGAATTTAACTTGAAACTAATGAAACTAATCCGAAACCTTCATCGAATGTACTAGCATTTTCGTTTTTAAGAACTTGAGACAGGCACGCAACAAATTTATTGAAATTGCCGTTAGTAACATTAATTTTTAAAAAGCATACTTATTTGTGTATGGAACAGTACATTAGAAAGGATTTTCTGCTTGTGCTACATAGCTTTCATCGGCTTTTCTTAATACTAAAACACCAAGGAGTATGGTGGCCGTTAAGAACTAACACGTGGTTGAAACTATCGGGATGACGACCAAGGTTTTAGAAAAAGAATTAATTTAAATTTCACCAATATTTCGCTTTTATTTTTAAAGCTTCATCAGGGTCATAAATGAGTTAAAACCATGTAAAAGCATGGACATCTTTGAATCTTTATGTCAAATTATTGTACGCTAGAAATTCATCAAAATCGAATATCACATGACTCTATTCCTATTCCTACATTTATTATTAAGGGATTTACGAGATGTTCTCCAAATTATACTTTTACATATCTTTAATTTAATGCAGAACACTCTTCCGGATCTAAGGACAGGCTTTAGAAAACTTCTATAGAAGTAAACAGTACGATCAGCGAAACGTCAAGAACTCAATGACACAGCAACACCCAGAATATTGTGCTACAGTAGACGATGGTAGACGATTGGTAACTTGTATTATTATTATTAAATTAAGGAGGTGAATGTAGGCTTCCACGACACTCAACTCTTTAATTTAATAATAATAATACAAGTTACCATCCATCATGTGTCGCCGTTTACGGTTCATCAGTGTACCTTTGTGGAAGGTGGTAGCTATATTTGAAATTGTCGTATGTATACGAAGTTAGTGACTACATGTACGGATGAGAGTATCTAACTAAGGATACTCTAATCACTGAAAATGTCGAAATTAATTGCTATATCGACCTCTGCAGAAGTGAGCAATGCCACACCTACTGAAAGGGTAGCAGGGATTGACTAGTGGCTATCACACCAAAGGAAATCTATAATAATAATAATTTTGTTGATCTTCAGGACCTTAACAAAGGTATAAGGCAAGTCACATGGACAGAACCAAAAAAATAGTATTAAATGAAAAAAGCAGAAAATACGTTAAATTTAACATATAAATATAACAACAGAAGTAAACATTATGATAATTAAAACAAAATTAACAATAGTAACAAGTTACTCTTACTAAACTAAACGAAATCCAAACAAATCCTCATAAAAAACATTGCTTAACAAAATCTTCCTTAGATCTTTCTTAAAAGCAGTTAAATTGAGATTCTTAATTCTAATGGGTAGGGTGTTAAATAATTTTATACCCATGTATAAAGGAAATCTCTCGAAAACAGTCAGACTATGCGCTGGTGTGCAAAATTGTTCACGATTTCTCGTGCTATATGCGTGGTAGCCACCGTGAGTAGTGAATGAATCCTCATGTTCTTTAACAAAGGTAGCAAGTTCTAATATGTATAAATTGGTAAGCGTCAAAATTCACAAATCGCGGAAATATTGTCGACAAGATGTTCTTGCCCTTACTCCAACCATATTTCTGATTACACACTTTTGCAGGCGAAAAATCCTACCACTAAAAGGTGAAGCTCCCCAAAATATAATGCCATACGATAATCTTGTCTGAAAACATGCAAAATAATACGGAAGCATAACGTCTTTCGAGGCTATCTTAGTCTTAGTCGATAAATCGCGTAATACATCGAAGAAAGTTTAGCGCCTAACCCCTGTATGTGCGACCCCCAATTTAAGTTATCCAAAGAAACCCCCAGAAATCTAGTTGTGGAAACTTGTTGAATAGATTTACTATTTATTAATCTTGGTAGTAGCCGGTGTAAAACGTATAAACAATGTTCTATCTACATTTAAGTACAATCTGTTATTTACAAACCATTTGGAAGAGATATTTAGCATGCTTTGGGCTTGTTTAATGAGACTATCGTTATCAATAATAATGATACAAGCTACCAACATCCAAGGTACACCGATGAACCGTAAACGGTGAAACGAGCGTCTGTATATGGTGGATGTTCGCAGCTTGTATCATTATTGTTTATTTTCCTTAGTGTGATAGCCACTATTCGATCCCTGCTACCCTCGCAGAACGCGGGGCATTGCTCATTGCTTTCTTCTGTAGAGGTCGATATATAGCAATTACTTTCAACATTTTTAGTGATTAGAGTATCTTCAATTAGATGCCCTCATCCACGCATGGTTCGTTAGAAAAAATTATCTGATTCTTAGAAACCGTCCAAGGTCCTATTATGATAATATTTTTAAGCCTGGAAAGGAAAGAAGGCTTGTTCCAACAGAAATCACAAACTAGTTAGACGCAATTAGAATGACTATAAAAATCCGAAACTATTTTCTGACTGATTTCGCAATATATTGGTTCGGATTAGTTTATGAACATTGTTGTTAATCGCTGTCCATTTATCATTACAAGTCGATCAATTGCTAGTAACCTCTACTTTTTGGTACATTTTGTATCTGATGTTTTAAATGAACAATATCAAATTGGTACGATGTAGGGTTGACTAAAGTCTTTGACAATGTTCAGCATGACTTGGACGCGCAAATTAGATAGGTTTGCTACTTAGCGTTTATCTCAGTATATCAATTACGTTCAGTACCGTGGTTTCATATTTTACCATTATACATCGTGAACTGAAGTACCTCAACGTTCGCTAAGCTCGTTGCCCTTCCTTCATCCTACATACGTATCCAACAGAGACGCTTCATATGTGTACATTAGCGAAACCACCTAGCGTCTCCATGGCAATATTGTTTCCTTGTTAAGTACATAGCTATTAAATCGGTTTTGATTGACAGCTGATATACAGCCAATAAAACAGGGCATCTTAAGCTTTCTAAAACTTTGTTCGAATATATTTACAATGGTGACTACATTATAAAATTCTACATGTAAATTAGTATTGTGTATGACCTCCTCGGCCTTTAATCACTGCCTGTATACGTTTAGACATTACACCAATCAATTTTTCGCAATGAGCGGGTGGAATATTTTTCCACACTTCTTTTAGTTTGGCTTCAAACAGTGTTTCTGAAAAGTGTTTCTGACTCTTTCGTTGCAAAATGCCAGAAATGCTCGTATGGATTTAGGTCTGGAGATTGTGCCCTGCCCAATCTCCAGAAGATGAAATCCATTTTCGTATACCCAATCTTTTCGAGTTGTGTGGCAGGAAGCATTGTCGAAAAACAAGTGCTGTTTTCTTGCCTTGCAATATTTTAATTCTGCACTATTTAAACGTCTTCTAACCGTTATAGCCGACATTTTTGAACCACATTCTGCACTAATTTCTACAGACAGCTGCAAACAAGTTTTCTTCCTATTCCGAAGAGAAACTGCCTGTAGTAAACTGTCCTCTCTGGCTGGTGTCATTTTGAGACGGCCCCTTTATGGTTTACTTTGTAAGATCCAGTCGTCTTATGTCTATTTATGACTAAAGCTACATTCACAACCTCAAAATGAGTAGCTATAATTAAGAGTTACAATTACTGTTTAAAGTATAACAAAGGTGCTTAAATACGTCCGTTCACAATGTTTGAAATTAATAATCTTAATTTTGACAGAAGCGGAGAAGTTTATAAACTCCAAACTTCTACGTTCAATTAGTACGTATACGTAGAGTTGGCGCATGCGTTGTTTTGGAACAAGACAAATGTGGTTCAGCAACAAGGTTATGTTTAGTTCATTCATTACCAAAGATAACCTTATTGCTGAACCTCTTTGGGTAAAGTTAAAGCCATGTTGAAACGTACTACATAATGATAATGATTGAGATTAGGTGGATTAACTTAGGCTTATATTTGGACGGTTTCAACATATCAATCGTTTTCATTGCTGCCACCTAACCCGGTCGATAATATAGCGATTCTACGCTGTCGTATTAATTATAATGATCAATGTAGTTAATAGAAGACGCCACGAAAAATACAGATTAATTGAAATCAATGTGTACTGCATTATGGATGATCAAAAAATTAATTACTGTGTTAATTAATTTGCGTAATTGTAAATATAAGAATGGGGTCTTGCACTGAATGGTCAAAAAACGTATATAATGCAATTTAAACTTACTACTACTTACTTTATTTAGTGTTTATGTTCCCTTTAGAGGTAAATCCATAGTAGAATGCTTATCGGTGAGTTTTTTGGGAATGACTGTAGATACATGTCTTAGATGGCTAGAAGATTGCGCTGAACTGGAGCGTAGATTGTGCACGAGTCTATATGGCATACGTCAATTGCAAAAGACTGCTGATTTAGATTCTGTCAAGATGTTTTATTTTGCCTACATCGAGTAAAGGTTGCGATATGGCTTGATTTTCTGAGGCTCTTCAACAAATGCTGATTATTTGTTTATCCTTCAGAAAAGGGTTGTGAGGTGTATGGTGGGGATTTCTCAGATAACTTCGTGCAGACCTTTCTTCAGATAATTAAATATTTTACCTTTGCCCTCACTGTACGTTTTTGAGATCCTATTATTTTACAAAAGAAGCGAGCGAAATTTCGTGTATAACCACGAAGTGTACAATGTAATGGCCACTCGTAGCTCGGGTAATTTAAACGTGCCTCGACGTAGGACCACCCTATTCCAGAGAAATCCTCAATATAAAGCCATACAATATTACAAAGGCTTCCACATGACCTCAAAGCCTGCAGAACGCTACACCAGTTTAAGAATGGATTGAGGGCATACCTACAGGGAAGGATATTTTATAGTACGGCCGATTATCTTGGCAGCTAGTGTCTTTTGTTGTTTTATTTGTCCTGTATGTTTGTCCGTTATTTTGTGATTCGTATTATTTCTTAATTTTATTTATACTTCAATTTTATAGATATATAGGCTTTATTTATACACATATTTTTATTTATGCAAACATTTCTATTTATACAATATTTTGTTTATTACATTCAATAATTTTTTTTTTGCTAATACTTTAAGTTTATATTGTAACCCATTGTAATTGACGATGTCTAGGTTCTTGGAACTTACGACAAATAAACATTACATTACAAGTTGGAGGTTGTGAATATAGCTTAACTGAACAGCACGTCGTGAACACTTTAGCCTTTGAGCAATTTTAGTTTGCGAAATTCCTGTAGAACTGAAATTCGCAATTTGTGCCCTCTTAGTTTCATTTCACTGTCGCTTTTTTGCCATAATGATACAAATGATACAAATATTTATAGAAAAGCACTTATTCTTTGCTAATGCTTGATTTAACCCGGAAGCAACTGAAACGCGAGTACTACCTTCTCTGGCTACGGAATTAGGACCACCTAAAAATATTATGATTTTGGGGTAAAATTTAAAAAAGGTAATGTTGGCAACACTATTATTTGATTACATATAACATGCAAGTAGATCTAATTTGAACATATATTTACTAATATTTGCTTGTTCCTCCTCTGTATTTTATTATTTCCTCAATCCTTTCTGGCATACTGCCAATGCAGCTTTTTATTGTTTTTTTTTTATTTCGTCGCTATTGTGCCATACATCTTCAATATGTTGTTGTAATTCCTCGTCTGTCGTTGACTTTCGTGTACTTACGATCTTTTTCAAGACATTCCACACATTTTCAATTGAGTTTATGACACGGTGCATTGTCTTGCATGAAAGTATATGGTTCTTGAGTCGGATCCAATCAACCAATATAAGGTATTAAACAGTTTTGTAAAACTTTTTTACATTGTTCCGTTAACGAAATATAGTGATCCCGGTCCTTCTGTCGTAATACACTACCTAACTATTAGAGATGGCGGGTGTTTAATAGATTTGATGGTACATACTTCTTTATAACGTTCTGAAGTACGTCAACGAACAAATTGGCTTCTCTCCGTTAGCACTTCTAGCCGTGATTTGTCGCTATAAATAATCTAGGAAAAAATAATAAAATGCAGAGAACCATTAAGCGAACTATAAGGATGTATTTGACCAGAAATACAGATGATAAATGAAGCTTACCTTTCCCCAATCTTGAACTGTATATTTTTATATTCTTTAGCCCGTTGAAATCGTGTCACTTTCATTTTAGATGTTAGTCTTGGCTTCTTTGCCAGACGTCTGCATTTCAAGCCTACTTCATGAAGACATCTACGGAGTGTTCGGGCTGATATTTCTATACCTTCCCCACTAAGAATTTTATGAACACCTTCAGTGGATAAAAGACGATGTTCTGTAGCCACTTTTACTATACGACTATCATCTCTTACAGTTGTTTTGCGTTCGCCGACACAGTATGTTCTGCCATTACTTGCACTAGGAATATTCTCCTTAATTAATTTCGCGATTCTCAGAACAGTTTTATGTGACACACCCTCTTTTTGTGCAACTTCACGTTGAAAGAACTCTCCTGTCTCTAGAAGAGCAGAAATTCATGCTTTTTTCTTTGTGGTAATATCGTTCTTCTTTTCCATTATGATAATAATTGACCGCGAAGATAGATGCACACAAATAAAATTAAAACTCTTTGAAATATCATTGGAAATGTGTGGAATATCTTGAAAAACATCGTAAGTACACGAAACTCAACTAGGAAGGAAGAATTACAACAACATGTTGAAGATGTATGGCATAATATCGGCGAAACTAAAAAAAACAATAAAAAGCTGCATTGGCAGTATGCCAAAAAGGATTGAGGAAATAATAAAACACAGAGGAGAAACAAGCAAATATTAGTAAATATATGTTCAAATTATACTTACTTGCATGTTATATGTAATTAAATAATAATATTGCAAACATTACCAACTGTTTTTTTTTATTTTACCCCAAAATCATATTATTTTTAAATGGTCCTAATTCGACGGCCAGGGATTGTACTAAACATTAAAACAACGTTTGTACAACCGATTTTATTTGGTTTCTCGAAGGGACACGTGCATGCAATTTTACTGTAATTCCCAGAAAAACATTTCATTATTTTTTCGCCAATATTAAAACAGAGAGTACTTTTTACACATTTGCGAAAATCTATAGGTACTCCAATTTTATTGGCCAAGGCTGTATATAGCAACTCTCAAAATATAAATCAATAAAAGTGCTATCAGTCAGATAAGCCTTATTAAGAAGAAAATCGTAAAATCTTAGCAGAACATCACACTTGAATAAACGTTTGCTACACAAAGAATTTGGAATAGAACTCATCGCTTTAACGCTTATTAATTACTTCCACGCTTATTAAATAAATCCCTGACGCAAATACTGAAACAAAACAATTATCAAAAATCGACGCCTCTATATTATTTCTCAAATAATTCATCAAAGATATCTTCGACTCTGTAACAAACACTCTTTGCTGTATATCAATCCGCTAATTAGCGTTAATTACAGAACTTATCGTCGGGGTATTAAATATAATTAAAGGCCAAATTCGGAGAGAGGAATTAATAGAATTTGGTAAGCAGGCATCGAAGCGTGGCTCATGCTGGCGCAAGCGAAGGCGCTGTGAATCGGCGTTTGCGTAAAGAGGGGTTAAGGAGGAATAGTAGAGAAGTGGAGAATCTTATTTCATCTTCCCAGTTTAGGCCTAAAGCTGTCTATTTTACGGCAATGCGAAGGGTTCGTCCAAGCTTGAACACTGAAGGCCTATAACGTCAAAGAAGATGCTTGCGCTTGAATGAACAACATGTCTCTATATTCAAACTGTAGCAGGTTGTTTTATATATATCCATGTACATATGTACATGTACGTCTACATACGGATATTGTTTTTGGGGGAAGTTTACTTAGGAGAAACCTACATGTAACTATTTTTGATTCAAGGTTTTGAGAAAAAATTGACGTCGTCCAGCCCAAACAAGAAATGTCTTTTCATCACATAAGTTTCCGAATTTCTCAATCCGCTTTTGTAATTTTGTAGTATAGGTTTTGACGGGTTATGATGCTAACTATACTTTTTCGTTTTACATGATACCCAAAAGATGTTATGGTTAAAATACGTGCAAACATCGAAGATCTTAAATGGAAAACATTTTTTGACATATTTGCATTTCAGGTTCCGTGAAGTTCCCTTAAATGCTTATAGTTAAATATGCCAAGCATTTGCTAGTTATTTCGATAACTTTTTCTATTAATTTAACTGTTCTTACAGGTTTGTGATCCCTAATTGAAACAAGATCCGACTATTATTTGCAAAACAGGCGTTACAATAATGTAATCTGTACTAGGTAGGCGCCATAAATTCTTGGCCTGACAGGCTTATACAGATTCGAGCGTGCAACTCCCTTGCATCATAGTTGCACATGTGCGAGGCCTACACTGTACACGTTAGCTCAGATCTCACCAGGGTGCGAGATATATTGTACGTAACGCAATCTGGCATCCTTGCATTTATCCTCGCCGCGCACAACTGTCTTAGCTCTGAGAAACCTATCTCACGCACTCTTTGTTTGTCTGTGCGTTCGTAAAGTTCTAACAAGTGATCGTGGATTTCGAATGCACTATGTTAGTTTTACAACCGCAGAGAAGATGCAGATCATTAAATGGTATTTTGCCAATAGTTCCTACCAAAGTACGGCCGATCTATTTGCCGTAGAGTACGTGGATCGACCTATTCCTTCGCATTCGAGGATTGAAAGGATCGTCAAAGCATTTGGGAAACTTGGCTGCGTGGTTGGGAATTGCCGTAAATGCCAACAAATAGACGAACAGCCTCAAATCCCTCTAATGCATCCCGAGCGGGAGGAGAGAGAAGTGAGGGTTTGTTCGTTAGTTGAAATGGGCGAACTTTGCTCTAGCCAGCAAATTGTAGAAAAAATCGGTGTTAGTAGAAATACTGTGAAACGTATTTTGAAACGCGACAAATACAAAAGTTACAAATTGCCAGGTTTTCCCCTTAATAAAGTAACATTGTTAGAATTTCAATTTATCTTGTATAATTATCGAATTTATTTTTCTTTAGTTTAATTTTATAAGAATCGTTGTTTATTTTTCTACTTAGAATAATTTTTTCGTTCCCCTACATCGTATAGCAGCAACAAAATGAATATAAGGAACTGTACTTTCTAACATAATCTGAGAGTACAGAAAAATTGCGCAGTAATTCCGTATAAACACATTTTGTCAGAAGGCGTTGAATTATGATATTTCGTGATTGAGCGAACTTGCGTGTTTGTAATATACGTGCGTACCGCTGCTCGCTTTATGATATACTACGACTGGATCGGATCTCTCAGTGAGACACGAATGCGCTGTTGCTATTCACAAAGCCAATCGCCCGTTCGTATCTGGAGCAACGTGGATATATTATTCCTCGAAGAGTAGTTATTTTTAGTAGCCAACCAGACAACGTGACTAATGCACGAAAATGTATCAGGTAACGAAAATTGAGTACCGCGCTGTCATTAAATTTTTAACAAAGATTTTTAACAATTTTTGGATGAAATTGTTTCTCTTGATTTTCTCGAAATCAATCAACTTTTAATTTCGTATTTTGAAGAAGTAAAGCACTTTGAAAGCTAGTCTTCTGGGAAAATTTTCCATATATGTTATGCTTCTCCAAATTTTTTAGATATTAATCACAATATTGACCTCACAATATAATTTTCCATTTGTCTTTACATCTTTCTTTTCCTCATTTATTATTCTCTCTTTTTTCTTTAATATTTCCTCCTCTTTCCGCCTCCCATAATCACAAGAACATTGTTAGCATCCTTTATACTCTTCAATTACGACATCGTGATATTCGAGACGGTTTTTTTGCCGTAGAAAGCGAAAACACGGAAAAATTAATACGGAAAAAATGAATTCGCGTATGCCTACCTAATACGACCCTCGCCTGCCCCAAATTCCTCCCTCGCACTCCGTATTTTACCTGTTCTTTCTCCTTTACCAGCGTTCTCTTCAATTTCCCCATTTCCTCGCTTTCCCTTCTAAATATCGCTCCACCACCTGCGTATTTCGTGCTGTTTTACCTCCCTCTTATCCTTCCAGCGTTCCCCCTCTCGACCCCTTTCACCTGGGTACTCTTTTTTTTTTCAGGCGCTTTTGATATCTCACGAGAGAGCGGCCAGGTAACCAGGCAACATGCTCCCGACTATACGCGACCTCGCGTCGTCATGGCGACCACGCGAGTGCCTCCTATCGGTACGCGTCGACAACATCGATTCGTGACGTGACGTCGGGTATCCCTCCCACCCCGCTGCCTACCTTTCTCTAGCGTTTTACGCATCTATATGTACGTAGGGGGACGTCGGGGAAAATTCTTGGGAGGGGAAAGCGCAATGAAGGGAAGGATGTTGAGGATGGACGTCTAGATGACGGACGAAACGTCGCGATGCCGAAGAGTGCTTGATTTGTGCACAATGACGCAGATGGTGTAAATTAAGGAAGGTAATAATTTGTTCGTTTTGCACGACTTGGTCCGAAGCCGAAATTTAAAATTTTTTAGAGATACTGTAACTCTGACGAAAGTAAAGATTGATCCTTGAACGTGTTCAAGGATCAATCTTTACTTAGCTTTCCTCAAAGTGACGCAAAATATCTTTTCCTTTCTAACGAACATTATTCTCTATTATATTATTTTTTCGCGGAAATCTTTCGTCCGTTAGCTTAGTAATCTTGTCCAAAATCTTGTCCTTCTATTCAATCCCCCATACTTAATCCTCATACAATCGACTCCCCTTTAATTTTACGATAACAAAGCTAGCATAAACAGCAAGAACTACAAGGCATACATAGCTTATGAAGAGAAAGAAGTATCCCTCCATAATCCGATTATAACTAGAATAATGGATATTTTCGTTACTTTTACGTGCACAAGCATATCCCGTCTTTGTTCTTATGAAGGAAGATTTGTCGAATCACAGGAACAAACAACAGATAAACAAAATCATGTCCGTCATTTTAAAGTGAAAATCCCTTTCTTATTTTCTTATGCTTGTTTCTTTTGAGGGATTTGGGGAAAATGTTTTTTGGAGTTTAGAAAATGCTTGGAATATGTCAGACGTTTAAAGATGAAAAGGGTATTGTATATGCAAGGATAACTCATCAGTTATTATTCTCTAACATAGAAAAATGCAAGTGGAACTTCTGAAACGATTTTATTGTATATTTGATGTATCAAAAATTAAATTAGAAGAATAATGGCCTCTGAGTCCATGACCTCCGTTGCATCTGATCAACTTCATAATGTTGCATGTCCTTTTAAATCTGGTTATCCTGAAATATCCTAAGAGATAGAAGACGCTGTTTGACAAACCGCATTGAACAGACATGGGTTACAACTCCACGCAAATGAAATCAGTTGCGCCATAAATCCTCGGCCTGATACAGCCAAAATAAAAATATAACAATTTTTATTTTTCAATATAATCTCCCCTAACTTCAATACATTTATTACAACGATCAATTAATAATTCTATGCTCTTGTAAAAATAATCTAAAGTTTCTGCCTCAAAATGTGGTATTACAGCTTTCTGGGACGAGGTTCATCGGGTCGCCGCCATTCCATCGACTCCTTTTTGGATCGAGGATCATAATACAGAATCATTGTTTCATCTCCCGTGACAATGGACTCCAAAATCGGTTTCGGCTCTTCTCCACACATGTTTAAACACGGGCGCGCACATTCGACCCGACGTTCACGTTGGAGAGCAGGGCGAATACTTGTTTCAGAAATCTTAGACATCACTCCTAATTTCTTCACTTTCATACAGCGATCTGCTAATACCATTTCTTCAATAATTGAAATGCTTTCAGGCGTTATTAGTTTAATTGGGCGAAACGGAAACATTTTGCCCACTTCTTTACAGTAGAATATGAAGGAGATAAGTCACCATAAACGCCGTCTAAACGTTTAATGTGATTGTGTATGCCCTTCTTTTGTTAAAAATTTAAAGATCGCGCGGTTTTCAATTTTCGTTAGCTGAGACATTTTCATGCACTAGTCACGTTGTCACGTTGTTACTAAAAACGACTACTCTTCGAGCCGCAATATATATAGTGTGGGCCTCGCACATGTGCAACTATGATGCAACGGAGCTTGAACAAGCTCGAACCTGTGTAAGCAAATCAGGACGAGAATTTATGGCGCCTACCTCGTAGCTCAAGGGAAACCATTTCTAACTCAACAATTTAAGAGGAGAAAATAGAATTAAGATGATCGCTTCTGGATAACTGTCCAGGAGATTGCTTCAATATAGAAAACTGTTTAAATACTATTAATGTATAAAAAATTTCGTACAAGGGTAGATTGACAAGCTTTCGGAATCGCTGCTAGGGGATTGCTTTTTTTCCAAATACTTTAGGTCGTTGTGTTGGCAACTCTTCCATATCAATTGACTGCAAATGTCAAATCGATCTGTCAAATAGGCTGGTTTTGCCAGGCATTGAAGTCATGTACCTTTCTGTGTTTTCAATTATGGATAAAAACGTTCGAGCAGTCATCAAATTTTTCTATTTGAAAAGGAAAACCGCAACGGAAATCCAATCAGGGTTAGATACCGCTCTTGGGGATTCATCACCTTCATTTTCCACCGCGAGTTTTTGGGTTTCGGAATTCGAGCGTGACCGCACGCATACAACTGGTGAACCACGTTCAGGACGTCTGTAAACGGCTATCACGCCAGAAATAATGAATTGGGTTTAAAAAACCTTTCTGCAAGATGGGTGCCGCATTTGCTCAATTCGGAGCAAAGACGCATTCGAGTTCGAACCTCAGCCGATTGTTTGAAAGTGTTTAAGAGGAATCCAACGGATTTCAAGGGACGATTCGTGACCTTGAATGAGACCTACACACCAGAAACAAAAATGCAATCAAAACAGTGGATTGAACGCTGTGAATCGGTTCCGAAGAAGGCAAAGACCATTCACTCGGCTGGAAAGGTGATGGCATCGGTTTTTTGGGACGCAAAAGGAATTTTGCTAATTGATTATCTTGAAAAAGGAAAAACTCCTACTGGATAATATAACACAACTCTTTTGGTGCAGCAATTCAGGAAAAACGACCGGAAATAGTCAAGAAAAAGTGTTGTTTCACCACGACAATACACCCGCGCATTCAAGCGCCTGATTTGACTCCGTCGGACTTCCACCTGTTCCTGAAACTCAAAACATTTCTGGGTGGAGAGAGATTTTGGTCGAATGAAGAACTGCTAGAGGTCGTAAACGATTACTTTGGGAGCCTCGAAGAAAGTCACATCCGGGAGGGAATCGAGAAGCTAGAGAAACATTGGACCAATTGTGTAGTATAATAAAAATGCGTTTGTATGTCAGGTATATTTGAAGAATATAATAAAATTACTTTGGTAGTAATATGTTTCGAAATCGAGTTTTTAATTTCATTAAAGAAACCAGTTCTCAGAAACCGCGTTTTTTTCGGAAACCGACAAACCTTAGCACTCACCAAATAAATTATTAATTATTATTTTCTTTGATTTCTCCCACTGCTACGACAAAAAAGCTCTAATTAAAATATGCAAATATTAACAACCGTCCTTCTTGTGCTGCTTGCTACTGTCTCTCTTAGGATGCCTGCGCCTCTCTGTGACTATGTTTGATAGCACTGATGTTCTAGGAATATATTCTTATCAACATAAGCCTTATTCTTGTCTTATAATACGCTTTCGTTTAAATACAGTTAATTGAGAATATTGGACGCACACACATCGCGCAGTTGTTCAGAATTACACTTTCACGGAGAAAAATCACAATTGTTTACATAGCGGAAACTTTAATTTAACCTTACCTTGACTATACAGAAAGAAAATATTGTACCTTACAACACTATAAACAAATACGAAATTAGTACAATAATTGCAGGGAAGTAACCTGGGAATACAAAATATAGAAATATTTATGTAAAACATGGTCAAAAAATGGTATTTACATAATTGTTTTTTGTTGTAGTAAACCAAACCAAGTCTACTTTCTTAATCCCATTGTTCGACCCCACGAGTTTTTCAAAATATCTCAAAAATAAGTGAATTTCACTTTAAGAAGTAAAATATGTTTTATCTTTATTTCTTTAAGTAGAATATGTTGAAACGAGCAAATTTTAATTTTTGCAAAATTCAGTTTCTTCGGTTCTTTTGGTACAACATATCCGTACATAATGCAGTAAATTATTCACATTGCATGTGATTTTAGAATGGCTATCTACAGAATAATGTTCAAACAAAAGTGAAGTTAATGTAGAAGTACATGAATAAAGTGCCTAGAAACAATAACCAAGATAATGCTAATATGAATAGCTCCTGGTATTGATGGAATCACTACCAACAAAAACAATGTGAGAAGAGAAAAGCTTTAATGCTTCTTGCTTCTGGTCGCATTGTTCTTACATCTCCCAGTTTGCCACTAAGCTTCAAACAGCAACTGAAATATTTTCTGGCGCCACCTAGTTCCAGTAGTTATAGTCATGCCGTCCTAGATAATATCGACGGAATCAGAATACAGATACCATACTTACCCATACAATGATATAACCTTTAATGTACAACGTTTCATAAACATTTCTAAAAGACACCGGTTAATGTATTTTTTTTCTTTTTGTTACTATTTATCACGTGTACTAATTCAACTGTAGTTTAAAAATATATAATAAATAATAATAATAATAAAAGGGAAAAATAAACTTAAATATTAGCTCATTAATTATTAAACTACTACTTTTATTTGATATCCTTGTAGCTGACCCGGTTTTTTTTTCGAGCACAAAACTGATCGCCTATAGAAGTTTGTGAAATTTGCACCATTTTCCATTCCTACTTTTAATATGAATATTTTCTTAACTTAAAACTAAATGATTTACTTTCAAGAAACATTTTTCTGTCTTTGATTTTCTTGATTTTCTAACCCTAAAAAGGTATTTATTTAATCCAAACAGAATTTTAAGAAAATTATTTTCTTATATTATACATTCTTATAGTCTTGAAATAAAAATACTTTCTTGAATGGAATCTGATTTTTTGCAAGGAAATCTATTTTCTTGATTCTGGAATACAAAATACGAAAATATTCATGTAGAACATGGCCAAGAAATGGTATTTACATAATTATTTTTTATTGTGGTAAACCCAACCAAATATACTTTCTTTAATCCAATTGTTCTTTATCGATGACCGACCTCACGAGTTTTTCAAACTATCTCAAAAGTAAGCGAGTTTCACTTTAGGAAGTTAATTATTTAAGTGGAACATGTTGAAATGGGCAAATTTTAATATTTGAAAAATTCAATATCTTTGGTTGTATATTCGTGTCCGGCCTAAATTTTCGAAACACCTTGTACAATTTCTTTGATGTTTATCCATGACTAAAAGTGGCTATTTATGTTAATTAGAAGACCTGTTTTTATTTTTTTCTTTTGAACGCAAGTATATAACATTTTATAAACTCTCAACTTCATATATCCAATATCCATCCTTTTAAAAAACTTCCCCAGCCCTTTCTATAGTCCTCCCAAACGTCCCGTTTCATTTTCGTTAATTTGTTTGTACAACAACGACATATAGGACGAAAACTGAGCGACCAAAGCACGCTTTTCGAAAGCGGAAACTCTCGGAAACCGTCCGAGACGGACAAACAAGTCCCGCCTAAATCAATAAACTCGACGAGAGCAACGCTAGAGGGCGTCAGAATCGCCCTGCCGGCTTTTGTACGGATTGTATGCGTGTAGTATGTAGTACGTGACTATATGGACGGCGCGGGACCTACTTACGGACGCGCCAAGCTGTCTGGAAGCTTACGGTCGTGAATGGTAACGGTGGAAGCTTTCGCGACGGATTGAGGGAAAAGGTCGCAGCTACGATTCGATAAAGAGTACGTCGTCAACGTTAGGGATTATTGGAAATCTCATAAAGGGCTGTCGAAGAAATGAAATGAATATACATACGTATCGATTTTTTGTTGACAAACTAGGTGTATTCGTGATTGAAACAGTTTTTGCATTTGAGGATACGGTTTTAATCAAATTAAAATTTTTGGTATGATTATCCTACTTACCTACTATTTTCTTCATTTACATCTCACCGCTTACGAACCATTATCTCATGACCTAAATTAGGACCAGGATTGCGATTGTATGCGTTTACGCAACGGAAATTGCCGAGGACGCTGCTTTCATTCAAATAAATCTTTGTTGAATTAGATAAATAAATTCATAGATATATATTTGTTTGATTCAATTGTATGTATCAATTTTGGACCACGGGAATAACGACTTTGTGTATTATAAATGGGTTCCGTTCGACGTCGATTATGCTCGCAATCGGATGAACAGCAAGAGAACCAATGTTGCGACTACCACTACCTAGTCGGTTACTAAGTTCTATGACAACTTTTATCATTATATTAAATAAAACAGAAAAGAAAATAAAAATCTTTTATTAATTAAATAGACCAATATAGTGTTGTTAATTACATATTAAAAAATTATTCAAAATGATCCCGCCGTTTCGTGATACAGGCGCTTAATTTGCGAGGCCAGTCATTAATAGTATTATGCACCATTTCCATGTCTATCTCCACCACTGTCTTCTTAACAGATGCTTTTAACGAGTCCAAATTTCTATGGCGTTTAGCGCAGACTTTCTCCTCCAAAACTTGCCAGATTTTACAATCGGGAGGATTAAGATCGGTACTAGAAGGTGGCCAATCTTCATGCCTGATAAAGTCGATCTTATTCGCCTGTAACCAACACTAAGTGCTTTTGGCCTTGTAAACAGGCGCAGAGTCCTGCTGGAAGACCCAATTCTAGTTTTTGAATAAGGTCCGGCTTAGAGATCTTACTATCTTTTCCGTCTCTTGATAGACTTGGGCTGGTTTTCACTCCTTTCCCACAGAAATGAACTTCAGTTAGTCCGAAATAAGATACCCCTAACCAAACCATTACTGAAGATGGATGATGACCCCTTTGAACACGGGAAGCGACCACTCCTGCTTCTTCACTATTGGAGGCATACACTCAATCATGTTGCCGATTACATTATTCTTCAACAGCCAGATCATTCTTTGTCATCGACACTGCCAGTTTCATTGTATCTTTCAATGGTACGATAAACAAACCTTTTCGTAACTTCCAAGTTTTTCAGCAAATTGAAAATTGTACTTGGCGAGTGTCTGCAACGATGTAATGCAATTATAGCAACACGACCTTCTCTTTGGCTCCATTCCATATTTATTACTCATTCGCAACAACTTTAACGTCAAACGACTCAGAATAAATGACATAACCTCAATTAGTCGTTTGCTTTTATCAGCCGCATGCTATGCGTTTGAATTTTTAAAAAAACTTTTGTGACCGTTTATTTCCATCTTTCTTTGGTATCGCTAACTCAACCATTGTTGGTGTATTTGTGACCTAAGTACCCTTTCATTTTAATAATTAGCTAATTTATCGCCTATTGTCGCCAGAAACTCGAACGAAGGGAACATATCTTTTTCTAAAACCTCGTACTTCGCAACGAGATCTACCGCACTACTAAACGCGATTGTGTCTGCTTCCTCGACTTTAGATATATAGACTTTGCGAACTTGTCAATCCGTGATTCAGAAGTTTGGGCGCTAAACTTTATATTCCGACACAGCAGGCACGCCGTCGAGCCCTCAAGGGAAGTCGACATCAAGGCGACACCATTATATGCCTCTTCTGCCACGACATTATCGTATGAACTTTCCGACAAAAGGCCTTAAGATTCAATTAGGTATCTTTCGTTTATATACTGTAGTCGCTCTCGGATATTTTGCTTCGTTTGAGGAGACTTGGAGAAGCGTTGGGAAAATGAGTTTGGAAGTGTAATATGCGGTGTACGTTTGTAAAACTTACAACATGAATACAGGATCGTATTTCATAAAATAACAAATCGTATGTGTACTTATATACGGATCAAAACTAATTTCGCTGCTGCTTCTTCAACGTTACAATAATATTTGGTTTGGAAAAGTTAATCAAATTATTTTGATTAATTAATTCTATGTGAACTTACAATAATTATTTTGTGTTGGGGCGTGGGATCTACTCAGTCACCATTTCCTACTTCAAATATTTTCAAAATCGTTCGATAGGAACCTAGTTTCTAGCGTTTTCAATAAAATATTAATAATGCCAAGTTACAATATAAACTGGATATCTGAATGTTTTTCCCAAACGTGATTGTGCTCTGACTGTTTCGCTGATCTCAGTTTACTCATAAAGCTCTCTAATTTCAGCATTTGTCTTTCTTCTCCATTTCTTCCCCTCTACTCTTAATCCTCCGAAAATCTTTCTCAGGACCCGCCGCACCGATATTCAGCTTATTTTCTGTTTCGGTTCATAATCCAACATTCACTTCCGTTAGTTACTGTGGGTTGTATTACCGGTCTATATAATCTTAGTTTTGCAATTCTTGAGACCTTCTTCAACTTCAGTATCTTCTGGAGGGCCCCCACTGTCCTGTTTCCTCTCCCCATCCGTTTCTCAACCTCTCCTTGTCCCTCGTCTTTCGTGGTTACGATTACTCTCAGGTATTCAACGCTTTGCCCTTTTTCGAAACGGTACTCCTTGCCCTGGTTTGTTCCAATCCTAAAGTCTTCTTTGTCTCCTTCTGCAACTTCTCTCATTTGTTTTATTCTCGCTTATGTACAACCCGTATGTTTTTTCCTTTTCCTCAATATCGGCATATGCGAAAACTCCACTTTTGCTATTGTAAATCAGTCCTTGCAAACACAGCCGATCCTGATCCGATGTCTATCAATATTTTTTCGAGTAACAGGTTGAAGAACACTGTCACGGTGTTCTCCGTTTCCCTTAAGGTCATTTTGACTAATTTTATTAGTTTGTTTGAGGCTCGAAGTGCACTCATTGCTTCATACAAACATGTTCTCATAACCGAGTCGACACTTAAATTAGGTAAACAAAATTTATTATTTCAGGAATTGAAGTAGTTTTGAAAAAAATTCGAAAAATATTACGCAGTGCTTTGACACTAAAAAGGGTATTCATTTTTTGCCAATGTAACCAATTTCGTAGAAGCAATAGTGGCCCACTAATTTGTATCACCCCGAAAGCTTTTATTCTCGTATAAATTTCTGTAGACTGATGCTCTTCAGCGGCTAAAAATTGAATAACACCATGCGATTGCTTTCCAGATGACTGTCTAAGAAATTTAACCGCTTACTACATCGATTTTTGCTTTGGCAGTTAAAAATTCGTTGCCCTTTATTCAGAAAATTAAAGACTTTCAGCTTACTAATAACGAAACTTTAGTGTTGCACATGTACGAGGCCTACACTATATATTGAGATATCTTCCTCAGGGGATTTTTCCAAATTTTGTTAAATTTTAAATAGAATAAACGATCCTTGTAGGTTCGGGGGTATCCCTAGATGCCCTTATGGCAATTTTTGAATGAATTTCCAACTCAATAAAATGAAATTAACGAATTTTAAGATTTGAAAAGTAACTAACCTTTAAATTTTTGAACGAAGCCAATGTATATAAACCCTCTGTTTATATACCCACTACAGGAAACTGCCTGCTCTCCATATTTAACCCTTTTCTCTTCTAATAAAGACTTTGAATACATAAACGAACACTTATATTGGGATTGGATTTAAGACACACTTTGATTCAACCAAGGCCGAATAAAGATTGATGAAAAATTATGGCGTCGTTCACCTTTCTTTTATTTTAAATCGCGAAAGACCGGCGATTGTTTTATTTCACAACCAATTTTGATAATTTAGCCCAACTAGAAACTTTTCGATGACTTTCGATCAAATGATATTATTTCTGCAAACAGCATACGAGAACGAATGCAGTGACTTAACCGGGAGGTTGTATATTGATGATTCTGTGATCCAAGCTGTCACCAACAAGCTTTAAACGAGAAAATCCACTGCTAATTTACAGAAACCTTTCAGATAAAGATTTAATTGATGAAATAGTATTTGTTGTACTTTTGAATTTATGCTGTTGCATATTTTAGTTTATTTTTTCTGTATCAGGCAAAATTTATGACGTTTACTTAGAAAAGCTTTTGCTAGATAATCACATAGATAGCTTCTTTGGAAAGGGTTTGGATGAAATAACAGTTCTTCGAGGTCAATAATACTTCTCACCAACAAACTGAAAGAACAGCAGTGTGTTACAGCCCATCTCCTTTGATGGCCAACTTCTTTGTGAGTAAATTTGAAACTCATCTTAAAAATACATTGGCATATTTTCAACGGTATTTTGCATCTTTGACACCGCCAAATGCCTAATAACAGATTATTTGGAACAACTAAATTAAAAACTTGCTTTTATTAAATTTATGCATGAAAAGAACAGGATTCCTTTCCTCGATATGTTAATAATAAGAAACGTACTAGTAATAATAGGTTCAACTTTCAGGATTCTAATCATTCTTGGGAGCATAAACATTCGGCAGTTGCGTTTTTGGAACATTATTTACTTAATTTTTCTTTAACTAATGGCAGGTTTCAAAAGGATAATAGCATAAGAATTAAAAATGCAAGCACAACAGAAAATGTTGACAATAGTATTCCAAATGATCCCTATCCAGGTATGCTCTTCAAAAAGTCTTTAAAGTTGATTTCAGAATTGTTTTCTCGTAAAACTAAAAGTTCTAAAAACATTTTAGGGCACCCCGAAGACCAAGCAGATAACATGAATAAATTAGGAATTTATAAAATATGATGTAAAGATTGTGATGAAGTGTATATTGGGCAGATAAAAAGATGAATCAGAGTTGGGTACAAAGGAAACCTGGTCCATCTTAAATTCAGAAGGTTTGATAAATCTGGGGTCGCACTCCATATGCTTAAAAACAATCGTAATATTAATATAAAGTCAATTAAGAAGGTAAACAGCAATCTACAATTAACTTAAAAGTATGGAAAAATCCTCGTTTATATGAGGTTATCTAGTTTTATTGAACGTTTATTCTACTTCTCCTGACATTTCCACCAAATTTGTTTTATCCAGAGAAGAGTGCTTGGTATACAAAAATATATTTATATCTATACGATGCATTACAGACATATGTTACCATTTCTATGAACAACATACAACCACACAGTTACATACTACCACTTTTCAGCACCCTAAATCGATTACGCCGCAACGGGGAGCTCGTCAAACGGTGAAAAATCGCGGCAGCCATTCGCAGAGGGCAATATTGACTTTGGACTCGTTGCCAACTCAAAATTTGATTTCCAGTTTCAATTAACGTTTGGACCGATCGCGGGTAAGAGGCGGAAAGGCGACTACGGGTGTTGCGCAGAGAAGGGAGTATGGGAGATGAAATGATACGCCGAAAAAAAAGGAAATCGCGAAATCAAAGGAAGGAAACGATGGAAGGAGAGTGAGCTTGTGGGTAATGGGATGGGGACGTTTTAGAAAAGTCAGTTTCGGTAAAATTGAGTTCTTTCTGATGGAGAGGGACGAAGATGAAAGAAAGTATGGAACGTAGGAAATAAAGAAGAAAAGCTAATTTGAGAATTCGAAAAGGTATTAAAGGAAATTAATCCGTTTTTGGACCAACCACTGCAGAGTAAGAATCTGTAGGACAACTTATTGCGGGCGCCACCTATAAAGAAAATTAAGTATCATTGTAAGTAGAAAGAATACCTTGAAAAGAGGGGAGATTAGGACAGCGTCGCCGGAAGAGGAAAGCACGAATGTAAAAACTTTAGTATATAATTAACGATAATGGTTTTACTTTGTTTCTTTGAACCACAAGATTTTCTACAAGTAAGTGACACAAGATGCACTAATCTCAGTGCGTTCTTAAATTAGTTTCCTGAACTCGGACCTATAGACAGAATTACTCTTTGCTGTTTTCAATAAATATAGTGTTGGCTTTACTTGACATTTTTATATGACGCCTCAACACCTTTTTATGGTGAGATACCAGACAAAGTACCTTCCTGATTCAGAACTAATGCAGCGATGTTCTCTCTAAGGAAGGGGCTAAAGGTAGGTGCCTAGAGGTCCATTTCTTCCGGGATCGCCACATCGGCATTACAATTCAGGCGTCACGACTTTCAGAATTGGGCAAAGAACTTGGAGTAATAGAAGCACTTGCTTACATTAAAAAGTGAAGCCAATATAAAAGCAAAATATTTATACTCAACCCTCCAAGAATGGGTGTATAATACGACCGAATTTTGTCAATTCGCAACTCGTCGTAATTTCAATCTTTGTCTAGTGCAAGGAAAGGCGAATCCAACGGTATCACATATGTTACACTTTCACTTAAGAAATATTGTGACGAACCGCTGTTCGACCCTGAATTTAAAAGAACAATTTTTGACAGACATTAATGAAATTATTATTATTAATTTCAAATATTATACTGAAACAGTTTACTAAAACCCTTACCACAACACTTAATTCGTACTGAAGTACAGTACGAATTACGTGTTGTGGTAAGGGTTTTAGTGAACTGCTTCGGTGTTCCAGTGCCACAGTTTTAGAGTACCCGTTTAGTTTTAAATATTATACTGCTTTTAAATTCTTTTGTAAATAATGTACATTTACTTTTGAATATACCTGTATATTCCGTATAATTTTCTCGTCCGAAATATTTGATGTGCATTTTTTCTTTTTATCGTTATATTTGTATCTAATGTGTTCACCTGTTTCCAGAATATATTTTATCGACTGACGTCTACATATAAAAACTTGAAATGTCATAGCCGCTTTCCATACAAATAGATGTCCGATCGACACACGACAGACACATACCACCGAGCTCGCTTTCGTAGACGGGTGCCTGTATGCCGTCCGAGAGTAGTATCTCGATAAATGTCTTCATTACTGATAGAGTTTGTATGATGGCCAGACGGGCTTCAGTCTTGTCTAAATCATATGATTTCTGTGGGTGGTGATAACATTTACAAAGCTATCGATTTGATTAGACTCGTGTTGGTCATGTTGATAGAACTTACTATTGGGATCTTCTTGATTATGTTCCAGCAATATACTAGCATCAATTATCAACTTGTTTTACCGTTTTATTTCCCCGACTTGTCGAAAGAATCGCAACAATTGATAATCCAACCCTGTGTTGATGATACTGTAATAATTTTGAAGATAACGAATCTTAGTTTTGAAATTCGCTCTCTGTCGAACCGAAATCAAGTGAGGCATTTTACCGTGATGGATTACTTGAGATTGAGTTTCACGAGGGATTGACGATATAACTATTAGTTGTCGTACCTCTGGAGATTCGTCGCAAATAATCTTATTTACCGTCCCGACCGCTACCGAAAACCGTGATAGTAGATAGTCTAATTAATTTCAAGATATTTGCGAACATTTTAATTTCAACAAAGAGTGAAATCTGTCGTCTTAAATTCTCATATGCAGACTCAAACTATAACTAATGCTTGTTAATTGAACTACAACTATTTTTTTTTTCTGTGTACAAAGTGAATGTATAAGTCTTCCTTTATTTTATTTGTTTTTCTTGCCAAAGAATTATTTTCATTTATGTGGATAGTTTGATAATAAAATATAGTAAAGAGACTTACGTCTTTTAACTGATAATCAAGAACTCCTGGAATTGAATGTAAATGAGTTGAGTAGATTTTCATTTATTGGCCCTGATGAAGCTTTAAATAAAAGCGAAATATTGGTGAAAATTTAATTTAATTATATTTTTTGAAACCTGGTCGTCATCCCGACAGTTTAGAACCACGTGTTAGTTTCTAACGACCGCCATACTCCTTGGTGATTTTTTATTCACTTATACCAGAAATAACTATTTTTTTCGGGTAAAACTTTGTTCATATAACATCAACTCGTATATGTGTACCAATCCAAATATTACCGTAAATTTGCTCTAATTATTCCATTCTAAATCAATACCAAACAAACATCATCTTAAAGTTAAAGCACCTACACAATTGCATGCTTATAATCCAGATAGCTATACACCATCTCAACATCATCTAGTAGTTGTAAGACGATCCGCCCTTATTCTCAAGCAGTCAGCTGTTATTCCACCGACCTAGACACCGAGATCGAACGATTAGCATTTTGATGATGAACGTTATGGATGGTTATTGTCTGAAAAGCGGTCCAATTAACCTATCGAGGTCGGCTCCGAACCTCACTCGACAAATCGGTCGTCGCAACCGCTATCACTTTACATTTTCTTGAATAGATTTGAGTGGTCTGTCGTTGTAATGTACAATTTCGAATTAAATCATTACTACACTCCGTTCATTAAGCCGAGTCAACAACAAAAAATTTGAGGTAAAATTTTTTCGAATGAAATTCATGTTATAATTCGAATGTAGCATAGTTTACTAACAAACATTGAAATATAAGGAAGATGTATCAAAAATATCATAATGGTGAATATAATGCAGGCACAGTAAATAAGAAATTCTGTTGGTCAAAAAACGGAAAATAGATTTTCTTGCAAAAATCAGTCTCTATTCAAGAAAATATTTTTATTTCAACACTATAAAAATGTATAATATAAGAAAATAATTTTCTTGAAATGTTATTTGTATTAAATAAATATTTTCTTAGGGTTAGAAAATCAAGAAAATCCAAGATAGAAAAATGTTTCTTCCAAATAATCATTTAGTTTTAAGTTAGGAAAATATTCATGTTGATGGTAGGAATGAAAAAATGGTCCAGATCTCATAAAGTTCTATTAATAAATTAGGCGGCCGGTTTTGTATTAAAAAAACACATCATCAGGCCAGCTACAAAGATATCCAATAAAAGAAAAATTACAATAACGGAAAAAAACATAATGTTACTAATTAAAATTAGGAGCAAGTGAATGAAATAACAAAAAAGTTTTTTTTTATGTTATAGTATAATTAAATTGTTTCTTTAATAATTAATGAGTTAATATTTAAGTTTATATACTATATTATTAAAATATTACATTAACCATCTTTTGAAAATGTTTATGGAAGGTTGTATGTTAAAGGTCATATTATTGTATGGATAAGTATGACATCTGTATTCCGGTTTCTGTCGCTATTATCTAGGAGGGTATGACTATATCTCTTGGTAGTAGGTGGCGCCAGGAAATATTTCAGTGCCGTTTTTAAAGATTAGTGGCATAAACTGAGAGACGAACAACAATGTGGGCAGCAGCAAAAAGCGTGAGTGCTTTTCTCTTCTCACGTTGTTTTTACCGGGAGTGATTCCACAAATATGGTATTGATGGAATCACAAAAAGGCTGAAGTAGATGTTAAAAGTGAAATTAGTGTAGAAATACACATTAAAAAAGTGTCTAGAAACAATAACCATCCCGTAGATAACCTCTACTTCAGCCTCTTTAAAATCACAAGCAATGCGAATAATTTACTGCATTATGTACAGATATGTCGTACTGTTTTAAACAAGGTAACTGCAATTAATGATGTGAATAAAAATAATATGCATTACAAGAATTCTAAGTAAACGTTGCTGCTTATGTTGTCAACCATGTGGTAACATGTTCTTTGAGCGCTTCATCGTTGTTGAATTTTTGACCACCAAGGAACGTTTTGGGGTGCAAAAAGAGGTGGAAGTCGCTAGGGACGAGGTCAGGGCTGTACGGACGGTGGTCAAACTGGGTCCAATGCCCGACCTCACACTGCGAACAAGAAACAACCACTCTTACTGGAGTAGCTTACTGGCTGGACCCAGGTTGACCACCCTCCGTACAGCACTGACCTCGCCCCTAGCGACTTTCATCTCTCTTTGCACCTGAAAACGTTCCTTGGTGTTCAAAAATTCAACAACGATGAAGAGCTCAAAGAACATGTTACTACATGATTGACACCACAGGCGGCAATGTTTTATGAGGAAGGCATACAAAAACTTGTGCCACGCTATGATAAGTGCCTACTAAATGGTGGGAGCTATGTAGAAAGATACGTTTCTGTATCTGTACTCGATTTGTTTTTATTACCAAACGGAACTTCTTCTCTGGACGTGCCTCGTAATTTAAATGTGAATAGTGAATGAAAATGTTTCAAAATTTCATTTTTATCATCTGTTGGATCATTTGTTGGTAAAAAATAATCGATTTCAGGATTTTTTTAAATAACAACAAGCGAATTTAGCTGTAGAAAGTAAAATATGTTTTACCCGCATTTCTTCGAGTAGAATACCTAGACAAAAATAGGGATTGCCATTTGAAAAAAATAATTTTTTAAAAGTTGAATACGTTAGTGTTTGAACTATGTTTTGGGAACACTCTGTATAACATTTTTGACATGTATTTAGAGAAATAAAGAGGAATTTATGCTGCCAATAAAGATCTCAAAGCTGGTTTACACAGGTAACACCGAATAGAAGATATTGATGTTTAAGTTAAACTCTGCACTTGTCAAATTTTTCAGAAAAAAATCGAATATCTCAAAGGTGGTATGTACCAGAGCACTGCACGAGCTAGGAAAAGCCCAGCCCGCTCGGCCCGCCCTCTTATCTTTTCATTGCGGGCCGGGCCTGAATTCGTACGGACCTGACGGGCCGAGAATGTTTTATTAAATACATCGAATGAATATAACGTATGCGGTAAATGCTGTTTTTATGTTATCGTTTGTATTAACAATTTTAATGTATGCAATGTTATGTTACATTTTCTTTTGGTTAAAGAAAATGTAAAAATGTTTAGAAATAGACAGTGCAGATAAAATTGCTTAAATAGGCTAAAATAATTTAGACGGGCTAAACGGGCCTAAATTTTTTAACGGGCGGGCCTTGTGCCGAGGTAATGAACGCAACGGGCGGGCCCACTCCATACTGCAACGGGCCGGGCCGTGAAAACTAGGCCCGTGCAGTGCTCTACTATGTACGTCCCACATCTATGATATTGTATATTGTTGGACTAGTATTTGAAAGGTCTGTCCAGAAGATCCATAATACACAAGGTACACCATTTCAAATAAGAAAGTCGATATCCGTTTCCGGTTTAATCAAAAGCGCCATGAAATTGAAAATAGTTTTAGAAAGTACATCACTATCCATTATATCGCCCAGCAAAATTTCAAAAAGATACTTTAATTATTTCCAGATATACTTTTAATCGGTCATCGTCGTAAATGACCCTGTATATAATTATACATGCAAAAGTTATTATAACTATTCTTAAGTAAAGCGTGAAATAGTAGCTAATCTTAAACAAAACAATCTGTATAACCCTACAACGTGACTCATTACATGCTCATGAGATATTCTAACGTATTCGGCGGAAAGTGATTCTAGCAAAGTGTATTCAAACCTGTAACAGCGGGACGTGACACGGTCACACTCAATTAAACTTTGTGCCATCCCAGTTGAGCCCGTTGAGCAGAGCATCGGATCGACCGAGCGTTGGAAAATGTAATTTGTTTTGCTCCGTGTAATAAAGAATCGATTAGAAAAGTTTTTTCCATCCGATGCTGTAATTAAGAGGTAATTGCATAACTTTCCGGAACTGCATGTTTGCATTTCGTTTCTATTTTGAGCAGGAATAGGATGCAGGGTATACGTTTGGAGCAATTCCAAGAGTTTTCTGGTTAAGATTAGAATTTTCGGGTACTATATTTAATTACCATCCAAAAATGTAACAAATTGTCCATCGTTATCTTTGGTACTGCCGCTCTATTTCAGAAATGCCTTGGAAACTCCAAGCTTAACAAGGAAATGTAGTAATGATGGTCTTAAGATGGAGTTCTGTGGGTTTCGTAATGGAAATTAATGTTTGAAATTTCTAATTGTCATACTGAATTATCTTCCGCGTTAGTTATCTTTTAACTATTTTAATGCTTTGCTCCTTATCTCAATATTATTTATCTTTAGATTTCGTTTTTTAAAACTAGAATTATGGCGTACTTTAGATGATGCGACGTCGTCAATTGTTTTTCCTGATTTCACCGATGACTTCTGGCAAACAAATTGTTGTATACTATTCAGCAGTAACTACTCTTCAATCTTCCAAAGCAATGCTTCCGGCATGTCCACTACAACAAAAGAGACAAGCAATCGTTTTCTTGGAGGTGCTTCATGAACGAACAACTGTTGTTGGATTTGGTTCATCTGGGAACACACGAACAGTTAATTGTTGCTTTGTTTCCGGCTTGTACGAATATATCCAAGTTTCGTCAACTGTTACAATGATGTATACGGATTTTTAACTTTTTCTGTCGAATTTTTTAAGCATTGTCTTATACCAACTGACACGAATCTTTTTTTGGGCTCGGCTCAAATTATAGGGAATTCATCGGGAAAAGATCTTTTCACACCTAAATGTTCATGCAAAATCGAATGCACTGCAGTCGTCGATATACCTAAGGATGTCTCTATCTCGCGGTAAGTCACATGCCGATCCTCTTCGATCATGTTGGGCGAAATATTGGTTGCTGTTTATAGTTTCGCAGACTCTGTTTACTATTTTCCTTATACAGTCTGGCTAGGAGTCCATAAGGAGTCTAAATAAGCAAATTTAGCACGTAGAACGTAGTAACCGTTTTCATGTCCAATTCTTCCTTTTGTTTAGCAACAACCCACTATCCTAAATAGCAGAATTATTATAATACTGCTGAAAGCATGTACAATTCTAGTACCAGATTAATTTTGAGGAGTGTCAGCATTTTCTCAAAAGAAAAAGTATTGAAATGCTTCTTACAATTCATCCATTTCCCAAACTAATGCTAAACCCCCGAAAAGACGTTCCTTAAACGTTGATAAATACTCGCTGGGGTCTCTGAACTAACCTTGTCGAAGCGAAAGATGTGGCCGAAATCAATTACCCGACTCTACAACACAGAATGAAGGTGAGAAGGTAAGACATAGTGAAAGAGTGGAGGATTTACGTCAGGCGGAAAGAAAGTCCTATATATTTCACATGCTGTAAGTCTCCCCTTTATCCCATAAACCTTGTTTCGATGCTTTTTTATGCATGCCGGTGAACTAGTTCATTTTGCGGCTGTTTTTCGTGGTCCTTTTCGTTGGTGTTTTTACATGCTCGAGCGTGAAATCTCCAGCATGTTGTCTCGTTGCGTTAGAACACTCTTTCTTCTCTTTTCACTGTTTGCAAAAAGGATTGGGAATCATTTCTTCTGAGAAGTTGGGAAGAAAATAAATAATATTTTATTAAAATAAATATATATTTTATTACCTATTAGATCACCAAGAGTATACATGTCATTTAAGAATAATATGGTAAAAAACTGATTAATATAACTTTATTTTTACGTCGATAACATGCAGACTTGAAAGTATTCATCCAACTTTATTAAGTGAAACATTGCACCACAATGTTATTCTTAGAAAAATCTTTCATAAAACGTCAAACTATATCGAGGAATAGTCAAGATATTTCTAGTTCTTATATTACATATATTATATGTATGCTACATCTATAAGAAAATCATCCACCTTAAATTTAAAGTGCACAAGCATAACTAAAATATTGTAATGGTTTTTTTATTAACAATTTACTTCTTGAGATAGTGTTTTGGTATTTTTACTCACTATCATTTACAATATTTACATTTTTGTTGCGAACAGATGTAACACACGACACTATGACAAATTTAAACTTAATTTATGTGTTACCTTTATTGCATGTAATATACCGTTTAATTTACGAGACAAGAAAGCATATGTCTTCTTTTGGAATAAATATTCGGACTGCAAATTACCAAGTCGGGTATCGTTACGAAGAATTATGCCATCTGCTCGTGAACATGTTGAAAAAAGAATTAAATCGGAGTTGAAAGATAAAAAACTGTGGTTATGTGTGGACGAAATAACAGATCGTAAAAAGCATTCTGTGGTTAATGTAAATGTACGCACAATGGAACCACATCGACCGTCACCCCCAATTTTACTAGCTTCCAGACGAATACAACAATGCACTGCCGAAGTAATTTCAATGTTGGTGTTAAATACATTAGAAAAGTTTGAACTTTCAACAAACCAACTGTTGATGTTCATGAGTGATGGAGCCGCAAACATGCTTTTTGTACGCCGGTCTCTTAAAAAACATTGTGCTAACTTGTTATATATTATGTGTAAAATTCATGCTTTCAGTCATGTGGCAGATAGTATTAGAAAATATTATCCTGAGGTAGACGCTTTAATAGCACATACAAAAGCAGCGTTTGTCAAATCCCCAAAACGTATCCGCAAATTTTACAGACTGTGCCCTCATATGCCTGAGCCACCAGAACCTATTCTTACACGTTGGGGAACATGGTTACAGGCCGCGTTTTATTATAAATATTTTGAGAATATTAAGAACGTGGTTTTAGAATTCGATCAAAAGGAAGCTGCGGCTATCAAGGAAAGCCAGTCAAGACTTCAAGATAGTCAGGTTAAAACGGATTTAAAAACTATTCAGAACAATTACTTCGGACTAGTGGAGGCAACAGAAAAATTACAAAATCGTTCGGTGTCGTTAATGGAATCTCTGCAAATAATGCAACATGTTCACGCACAGCTATGCGCGGTAGAAGACGCAAGAAATGTTTGTGTTCTAGAAAGATTTGAAAGTGTTTTAGAGAAAGATTCTGATTTTGGCACATTAAGACAAATTAGTGAAGGCGCGTCAACAGAACCGTTAAGTTGTTCCAAAGATTATTTTAATTACGCAAATATAACGTCACTAGATGTAGAACGTTCGTTTTCTGCATATAAACACACTTTTTCCTCACGCCGCACTCGGTTTGCCGAAACAACTGCGGAAACATATCTAATGTTGCAGATATTTAACAGACATTATTCACTTTGTGATTTCACGGAAGACTTTTAAGACGGTGTTTGAGCACGTATTATAGTTATAATTGTTAATATGATATCTTTTACAAAATAGTGTATATTTTAAATTCATATCTTGCATTCATATGTGCATATTTCAGCCGTTTTCTTTGCATAAAATCCTAAGCCTAATGATTAATATATACAATATTTATGTATTTTTATATTTTTTATATGTGAGAACTAGTTTTTATCTTTTTATGTTACAAACGGAACTGTTTGTTTAATAAATTTATTTGTTTATACCTACGTAGTGTGTTTAATTAAGACAGCAACTAAGTAAGCGAGCAAATATACTCCCTCTTCGCAAGGAAGATACCCCGAAACAGACGGCTAGTGGTATTGGTCTTCAAATCACGCGAACGTAACAATCCTTGACAAATCCTTCTTCGTAGACGAAGCTTGTTTTGTTATGGTGTGAAGTGAAAACCCTTATGTCATGATACAAAAACCAATGCATTCTGGATAGCAGCTTCGCGGAGAAGAATTATTGGTCCATTATTTCTTTGTCAACGCATTTAACAACATGAAACGACGAGTAAGAATTTGTACTGAAACAGAAGGAAATCACTTTTACTATAATTGTTTGCTAAATCCTTCTTTTACTTTTACTAGGAAATATTTTTTTTTATTCTGCTAGCTAGATTACCACATTGGCCATTTACGCTTTAGGGTGTGTTTATAGTGAAGCTGTGATAGTCGATAAGAGCGATGCGTTAGCAAAACGGACCAATCAGTGAGCGTTGTAAGTTTGCATAACCATGGCTACAGAAGCGAGCTGTGATACTCGATAAGAGCGGCGATAATAGCGAAGCGATGAGATACATTGTTTGTATGCGGGCGTTTATGTTGGAACTACGCGACATCTGTGGACAGCGATAGTGAGCAAATATAAGAGCATTTATAATTGAACTGTCAAATTTTATATGCTTTCATCAGTTCTAGTTTTAGTAGATATCGAGAATTTAATAAGCGAAATTTACCTTAGACCCCCAATACGGGACCAAAAACGCCCAAATCAAACAAGAAAGGGGCCAATGAAAATATTTTGACAGCTGTCCAACTGACTATTTTTCGACGCTTTTGTTGCTGCTTGTATCACAGCTCTTATCGACTGTCGCAGCCTCACTATAAACAGACTGCACTATAAACTAAAACAGAAACTTATTTCCATCATTACTGCCATTGTCAAATATGTCAAACGTAATTCGAAGTTTCAATCTTGGATTTATCTCTCAGATGTAATTGTAACCAGCATAAAAAATAATTGAGAAAAAACATGGCCCTCTCGATTACGTTTTTTTATCATATTGCAATAACTGCAATAGATCGACATGTTAATAGTTGCATAATTAAGCCTACAGTGCTGGTTAATGTAATTACTAGAGTAACCTAAACTTGCGGACTCGCATAGGCGTCGGTATTACGGGTTAATATAGGAATACGAAAAATTCATAAATAAACTAAACCGGTAGAGAAGCAGGCATGTAGTGTCGACCTTGAATATAAAACATGTTAAACCGCGCTGAGAGAGATTTCGTTTTAGTACCGGTTGAGCTGTTGCAGAGATTAGTCGAACGGTCAAGGTTATGTACTTACGTGTCGCTTTTGAAAATATAGCTGGTGTTTTTTGTGTGTTGTAGTATTATACCAAGTACATAATTAGTGTATCGTTTCATATAGAACTAATATTTACATACCTAAGAAAACAATGCCTCGTAATAGATTTGCTACTAATGTACATAAGTATGTGTCACTTTTTCCCCATTTAAAATATGACGGTAGTGCAGTTTTTTGCTTAACATGCAATGTTCGTTTGGCTGCATTAGGCAGAACTGATTGCCAGAGGCATGCCAATGGTATTAAGCATATGAGAAATCCAAGAACTGAAATACCTTATACACTATTCCTCATACATTTATTAATTATGTTTACCTCTTGTAATCTTCCGTTGTCATTGGTGAGAAAAGCAGCTTTTAAAACGTTTTGGCGACAATACGTTCCAAAGTACCCATTACCCTCACAAAACATAATTACAGAATCATTTGCCGCGAATGAAAGAGATGCTAGAAAATGTGTGTAAACGTGATTTGTGTTCCAAAAAAATATGGATTACCGTGGATGAGACGACCAATATAAAGAAAAACAGTATTGTGAATGTAATAGCTCGCATTTTATCTAGCGAGAACACAGCATCTCGATATTTGTTAGCTTGCAAACGTGTTCAACAATGTACCGCGGAAAATATTCAAAAAGTGATAATGAACGCTTTGAAAAAATTTAAAATTGCCCAAGATCAAGTTGTGATGATTATGACAGATAGTGCAGCAACGATGTTAAGTGTTGGGCGATCCTTAAAACATATATTTTCTAACTTAATACATATAACCTGCGTGCTGCATGCTTTGCATTTAGTTGGTGAAGTTGTTCGACAACATTACGGAAACGTTGATCGGATGATTGGAAGTACTAAAGCAGTGTTTCGTAAATCTCCTAAACGTTTAAAAGAATTTCGTAAATTTTGTCCACGTATTCCAGAACCTCCTGAACCAATCTTAACGCGATGGGGTACTTGGCTAACAGCAGCTTCTTACTATTTGATCCATTTTCAACAAATTCAATCAGTTATAATGCGATTTAATCGGAATGAATCCAAAGCAATTAGAGAAAGTCAAAGAGAATTTCAAATTCCTCAACTTTTAGAAGATTTAACAACAATATGTACCAATTATACAGTATTACTAAGAATATTTTTTCTTGTCGACGCACAAGGTTTAAAGAAGTAACTGTGGAAACATATGCAATGATGCAAGTTTACAGTAGTTCACATCCTGATGCCTCTAATTTGTTGAATAATTAGCAAGTAAGTTTTATTTATGAATTTTTCGTATTCTTATATTAATCCGTAATACCAACGCCTATGCGAGTCCGCAAGTTTTAGTTACTCTAGTAATTACAGTCGCTATCGTAATTTTTGTGTTTCTTTAATTCAGAAAATATAAATTTGGTGCTTCCTCTGTTCCATAATAAGTCCAGACATTACCGACTTATATTTTTCTCAAAATAAGTGAGCCATTTTCGTTTATTTTTTTTCCAAAATAAGTGCGCCACTATTAGTCGATTGAAAAGTAAACGAAATGTTCCAACCGTCCCTCCTACACTCTGTCCTTAGTTGCTCATCTTTAATATTGCAATGTGACCTTGCATTGTCATGCTCTATGATTATATTTTTGGAGAAGCTCCTTGGCCACTTTTCTTTAATTGCCGGTATCAATTTATCCATTGACATAGGTACCTTTGTAAACATCTTTACAGATATCAATAGGTTTGGTAACAATTGCACCTCTAGATCGATTTTTGCTATTTCATGAAGGGTTCTTGTACTATAAATGGCCATATTCCAATTTAGTCATTAAAGTGCTGGTTACGGTAACGATCGTACCGCGGTCAGGCAACAGCTGCTAAAAACATCACTTTGGTCATGTTCCACTTACTTTGAACTTGACGACTTGGTTCAACCTCATCAGACAGGAAATAGATTTTCTGGTTCACTTTAGTGATATAAAATCACTTTTCATCAATGTGAATATAATTCATTAAATCCTCAAACTCGCCATTCTCTTTCACAAACGACAGACAGTAATCCAAACGTGCTACTTTATTATCCTCCTTTAAAAGCGGTTCAAGGAATTGGAATGCTTCTTAATTCCACAATTTTTTAGCAACTTCCATAGCGAGGTAGGCGGAATTTCAACTGCACATGATAACGACCGCAGTGCCCCTCATCTTTTATAATCAACTAACCGTATATTGGCAATTTTTTCTATTCTATCAAGTTTTTTCCGACTATATTTTCCTTGATTTTTAGAATTAACGTTCGTAGACTTATTTTCATCAAAACCACAAGCAGAATTCTTACCTTGTTTCCATATTCTTTTTATAGTGGCTCTTGATCTTCTGAATTTTTCAGATACAACAATTACCGCTCCCTTCATCAACCGTCCATTTGTTTGATTTTTCAATAAAAAGGGAACTATAACCGTTCGCTCTTCGTCGTTTATTAAATTCGGTTTTCTCATCGTTTTAACAGTTTCAGTATTAGAACACTTTAACCTAAATATTCGGCTTTTAATTGGTGCTTGTGACAAACTTAAACTGTCAGAGATTTTGAAGGTTATGGCACATGTGATCAAAAATTTGGTGTATATTTAAGGATATGAAAAATAAAATTAAAAAAGTACGTAAGTGTCAATGAGTTTAAAAGAAAACGCAAATGGCTCACTTATTATGAAACAGTGGAGATATACTAGAGTAGATTATATTAGAAAGAATAACGCATAATGAATAATCCATCATAACCTCAAATATAGTGTTTATACTAGACATTATTTATTTATTTACAAAGGATGGCGCTCGTAATAAGCGTCGACATTTATGGCAGCCGTTCGTTCAGTAATTCATCCAAATAAACCTTGGCAAATTGAACGGATATAAAATTCTCCAATAAACATTTTTAACGCACGCAAATAGATATAAACACTCCGTTGCTTCTCTACTCGACGAAATCTTCCATATATTCAAACGAGACGCGTCCCATTTTCCACACAAATAACACTTGCCGAATCGCCCGCCTCCTATGAATAATGTAACAGGCGTACGGAGAGAAGGAACGGCAGAAATCGAGAGACAGGCGGTCGACAATCACCTACGACGAACATAAAAAGCGGACGAGTATAGATTTTCACAAGAATAACCCACGGAAGTCATAATACAAATTGCATGCTAGAAGAGAAACTAGTTTTCGTTTCGGAATAAGTAAAGTAATGTAGTTAGGGTGTTGCTTATTTGCTATTTAGATAGACAACTTTTTGCTGAAAAAAACTCACAAGAAAAATATTCTTTTAAGAATACTGCTAAAGAATATGGACATGTATTTAGTATCTGCTTACTTCCAGCAAAGGTTTGATATCGACTTATTTAAATAGTTCACGCCAAAATTGTTTAAATAAATGGATCATTAAGTCGGCAATTAATTCAATCTCCAAACATTTTTCTCAATCTACTTAAACGTCGTAAGAATTATGCAAACATTTTTCCTCGTATTTTAGTGGAAAAGAACGATTATTTACATTGAAACTACCCCATTATACGGGAAAATTCCTCGATTTTCCAATTACCCCGCCCGAATTCTAGTCTATAACTAGCGAACTACACTCCGCGCTAATACATTGTTCGGTCCCCGCTAAACTTGGTGAATTTGACGTCGATAGTCTTTTTATCATGTCGGAAATATTGCTGAAGTTGGAAACGAGTTGCGGGAAATGCCGGAAGCGGCTGGCGAACTTGCGACTAATATCTGGCGTCGCGTAATGTATTAATGCTCCCGATACTATTAAAACGGTTTCAGATTTGATAATTAATAAGATTAGAGGCTGCGAACCAGCGAAATATGATTCCATCGGAATTTCTCGCGTCTAGTTTAACGTGCAAGCAAGGTTAAAATTGAATGCGCTCGCGGAATGTCCCGGAATTAGATTCTATTACACTGTTAATGGTATGACGTTGTTACTGAACTGAGATAATTCTGAATTCGTTAGTCCCTTTCCTGCAAAATTATAATACTATTCTGCTTATTAAGTGTGGAAAAATCACTAATCACAAATTTCAGTTCAGTACAAAACGTAGCCGACACTGCATTTGCTTTTGTGCGTGTTTTTTGGTGCGTTAAAGCGTTTTATCTAAAGCAATATTTTGGAAACGAATAGTTGTTAATGCTCTCTGCTATATCTACTTTTAAAACATACTAGAAATGAAATTGTTTGGGTTGCCTATTTTAAACCGATTAAGGTTTCTGAAATTTAATCGGTTCAATTTAGGTAACTAAGCCGAATAAATGAATGCGCAGACGCATAGATACCGATATTTCGAGCTTTTTGGCTCTCATTAGTGTACGACACTGCAGATAAGCCTATCAAACACAACCCTCGCCTGCTTTGCGCCCATTTTACCAACAGATGTCAAAGGAAAATCAAGAAACATCTATTGGCGCAACAAAAAAGCATCAATTCTGTCTAAACGTTCTCGGTTTGACACAGCCAACACAAGTGGGCGTCGGTCGTGTGTAAATGGTCACTGCCATACGACTGAAAACTCAGTATGACATTGGTGCCTATAAACACTGCAAGCGAGCTATACAAACTCATATACCAGGTGATTGATTTATCTTGAAACGACTGAATAACTCAGAAACCATTTATTTAATCGAAAAAAAAAATGTAGATCGTATGAAGGGGGAAAATATTATAAGTGCACGTATAATTTTAGAAGTGCCATCAATGTCTTTCGAGTATTAAATTACTTTTTTCAAATAGAAACCTATATTTTTTTAATAAGTGTGTTGCAACAAATGAGCTGCAAATCAAGCAGGCTTCCATTGTTGTTGCACATCTTTCCCTGTGTTTCTTAGTTACTCTAAAGGGTCGCGCAAACCAACGCAATGGCGATGGCAGACGTATCAGTCTAGAAATCGTACGGAAAACACATGATTTTTGTACTTATCCTATACAAATGGACATTTTGAACATTTATTAAATTAATGCGAGTTATTTTAAAGCAAAGCGTTTTCTTCTGTTTGTTTTCATTATTTTATTAATGTTTATATCCGTAAATAGTTGTTCAATAAAAAAAGTATCAGATAGAAGTTATTTGTTTTTCCGTGGACAATAACATACTTATTAAAAAAATATAGGTTTCCATTTCAAGTTGCATTTCAAATTCCATTTCAAGTTGCTTTATATACTTGATAGATGAAAACAACGCAACATAACCTGATATTTTTACACATGACAACAAGTATATCCAATAGTTCGTTCCAAAATCCATAAAATCAAGATCCTACAATGTTACGAAGGCCACCAACAAGTATTGAGTTAAAGTTAGGTGATCTTTTAGAATATGAATCTTTAAGAAGGGAACAAGATTTAATCAAGGATAGCTCAAGGCCAACTAAACCTTATAACGAAGTTCCGAAATGGCAACCAGGACATAAGTCATCAAAAACAGTTTATGAACGAATAGGGTATCTTCGACCATCGTTCCAATATCAAGGGGCCAGTCCAGAATACTAAATATTTTTTACAGATTGAGAGTTGGTCCTATGGTCGCACCTATCTGTCGGAGTTGATCGGATATATTGGGAGTGGGAGAGGGGATATTCGTTCATTACTGAAATATGTATTATGTCACAGCTCTTAACTGTCAGTTGCTTAAAATTGACGTTTTTGTTTCGACGATTTGACTTTTTTATATTATACTGATTGTACGTTACATAATGGATAGCTTTTCGTTGCAACAAAAGAAATTTGTGATAAAATCCTATCATCTAGGTCGCTCTATTAGAGAAATTACCAGTTTATTTGGAACTAAATTTAAAAAAACTATTGATTTTGAAACAGCACGCCATATAATGAGAAATTTTGAAAATTATGGTCGTTTATATCCGTGCAAACACAAAAGAGGTGCAGAATTACAAAATGAAGAACGGGATCTTTTAGTTTGTGCTGCAGTAGAAGAGGCTTTTATGATCGATTGGGAATTTGCTTCGAATTTGGAGGTCGTTTCGAAAATTTATTAAATGTCAAATTTTACGTATTGTATTTGTGAACAAACCAGTTTTAAAACCATTCTTGTTAGATTTCTTTTGTTGTAAGGAAAATGTATCCATTGTGTAATACACGTAAAATTGGTATAATAGAAAAAAAGGTAATACGTCAATACGTACATCAAAACTCAAACGTCAACTGTAAATAATTGACAATTAACAGTCGTGACATAATACATATTTGAGTAATGTAATGAATCCGAACAAGATAAGTGCGACCATAGGACCAACTCTCAATCTGTATACATATAAAAGAAAACATAATCATAATCATTGGTACTTATTGTCATTACTAGACTTACTTTAGAATATTTCTAGCTTAATGAATGGACAATCATAACTTTTCAAAATATGCTCAGGAAAAAGCAAGAAGATTAGGTACATTTGAAAAAAGTAACTTAACGCTCGAAAGACATTAATGGCACTTCTAAAATTAAACGTGGACCTTACAATATACTTCCCCCCTTCACATGATAAAGTTTTTATCCACATTTTTTTTCGATTAAATAAATTATTTCCAAGTTATTCAATCGTCTCAAGATAAATGAATCAGATGGTATAAAGGTAAAATACTTTCACACGAATGAAACAAGCATTTCATACGTGTAATTTTACGTGTAATTTTCCTTTACATGTGAACTTGTATAAAAACAAAACGCTTTTTGAACGTTTTAAGAGTCTTTTAATAGGTAGTCCACATTAGCTTGAGCTGGTTGTATTTAGGAAACCGCTTACTTAAACATATGGTTATATTTTTAAACAATTATTTCTGCAGTCAAATCTTGTACAGGAAGCTTTTGTTAATTGTGATAAATTACTATAAGGGTAGCAAACATAAATGTCATTTTGAATTAAACATATTTGTTTTCATTACAGCCATTTATTCAAAAGTGATTCCATATAGGCAACTTTCCCCTAAATAGTGTAGAATAGTGCAGAATCAATAGCACTTTTTAGTGTTAAATATAACCTAAGCGATACACTAGTTAATATAAACATCACTACTGATTATATTATTAACTTCCACTAACTTTACTAATGCATCCTTTCCATTATCTGTTTACACACAAACGCTAACACCATATCCTGTCTGCATATATTGGTTGGTGTATAATTATTATCTTATTATTAGCTTTATCTTCATAAAAATATTCTTCTATGTTTAGTTGTTCAAAACGCGTGTCCAAAAACGATATACATAGTCGCCATATTATGCTGTACCACTTACAAAAAGAAAAGAAGGCCGCACCGTTATCCAGTGATCCGAACGAACTTTTTGATGAAGAAGCAATCAGCGAAAAGCAGTGTCACTTTAACGACACTGTGCAGTAATCAATTTAGATAGATGAGGAAGAAGAAAACTTGTGTTCTTACTTGCCTTGAAAGACAGACCAATACTGCCCCAAGCGCCATTGTTACAATTACTCTTCTATCATTTTAATACTTGATCAAGATCATTCGGCCGCAACTATGATGCACAACAAAACAATTGTAGAGGCTACCATTATACTACAATCAAATGGCGTCGTTGGGCAAGTCCGAAAATGGGGATAGCAGGGAACAAACACGATTGAGCCGGAAAACATTTCCACGTGATGCATAATCGTCTTATTGCCTCCAACAAAAATTTCACATTTATCGAAAGAGTTATCAATTTAAATTAACCCATTTATATTTTGTTCCGTTAAGCTACACGAACTGTAATTGGAACGGAAACATTATGCCTTTTCTCAGTGCAAAAACACAGAATGCTAGTATTTCAACTACAGCGTCTTAATCTCCTGTAGAATTGACCTTAATTACAAGTAATAATTTATTGTCTCCACACTCTCGCAGAGTAACAAGCGAACTTTACTTCACTTTATTCAGAACAAAGTTATTAACTTCGTATTTATGTACTTTACTTATTGTTATCCATGTTATCTCGCCCATATACTACCAAATAGGACGGGATAAAAAGAAGATCGAGTATTTGTATTTTTCATACCCGTGTTTGTGTAAATAGTCCTTACAACACAACATCCACGCTAGATGGCGTTCATATATTTGTATCGGGTATTCCCAGGAGCATTTTAAATTCAGGTCTCGCCTTTTAACGCTTTAGAAATATCCTCCTTGCTAAGGGAACGACGGTGTGGCGTCACGCCATAAATCTGTTCGATCCGTGTAAGAACGCGTCTCTCAGATTCCGATCGACTAACCCCGAAAAGAAGTAAGCCACGCTCATGGCGAAGGCGGGGGAGCGAATAACGTCGCTTGGGTGCTTTATACTATAGATTAAATGACGTGAAAAGGACCGTGATTTGACGATTCGCACTTAAATAGGTTTCGAAGGTGGGTAAGTAAACTTCTTCAGCGTCTCATCTTCCGAATGTTGAAAAATACAGAATGGTGGACATCTTAGCGAAAAGCTACTAATGTGAGTGTATTTGGAGTGGACGGAATTGAATGTTCACAAATACAATATACATCAAAATGGAAAGTTACAAGTCCATCGCTTGGGAAATTCAGGGAAAGTACTTCTATTTTATGTTCTTTTGCTCTTGACAACTGGTTGAGAATGTTTGTACTATTGAGAAGCTAGGAATTTACTAAGATTCTGCTGAAAAATCTGCTATCTCATTATTTGCAGTACTACATGTGTGTGGCGATTGAAACCTACCAAGAATTTTCAACAAAGATATTTTTGACGAGCAGTAAGTTGGGAGAGTTTTTACCAAAGAAGAAAGTTATATTACAAGCAACATTTTCAGTTTAAATATATTATTATTTATAAGTTGTCATGTTATTAAGTGTGACAGAGGCGTGCAAAAGACAGTTATACAGTCTGTCTATGAATGGACCTCATTACACCTACTTATAACAATAATAATAATAATAATAATAAAGAAATTTATTTTATGATACTAATGAAACACGTCATAAAAAACAATATCTATTAGTATAAAAAATTATCAGAATTTACATTTCAATTTTGTTTAAATTTTTGTTTCAAAGAAGTCAATAGTGTTGTACAGGCACTTTTCAACCAATTTTTCCTTTATTATTATTTTTTTTAATTTTCATTTCTTTTACTTTGATTTCACTCGAAATATTGTTGTATATTTTTAACACTTGTGTGATAGCACTTTTGTGTATTTGTGTGAATGTTCTTTGTGGTATGCGTAGGATCGATTTCTCACATTCGCGGGTGTTATAATTATTATAAAACTTTATAGTTTTAATTTCTAGAGGAAAAATCATTATCATGTTGATCAACCCTGCACTAAACTTTCTAGAGTTTATTATGCCTGAAACGCTTTAAAATCCTCCTGTAACCACGACACCTTATCGATGTTCTATTATTCTAATTTTCACTCTTTGCAGCGGTGTGGGATCATGTTCGAACACTCATTCTGCAAAAGAAAGCATTGTGAGTTATGTTTAATGTACCTTCGCCAATCGTGCAAAAATATTTTCAAAATACATAATATTCTGGCACTTTTCGACTTTTACATAGTTGAATGTCTATGTTTTGTTTATTGTTCAACACAAGTTGGAGTATATTGGCCGTAAATTGTTTAATAAATTTGCATTAGCCACTAGGATAATAAATAATTTTTATTCTTTTAAAAAGCAAATTAAAATTATACTCCTAAGTTTAAATTATTACAGTTTGAATGATTTCTTTTTATTGGTTTAACATTGCTTGCAACACATTCCTTTCTGCTTTTTTGACTTATTTCTGGTAAAACATGTTTTGAAAGTAAATATTATTATTATCATTGCTTATAAAACCTTTTACTTATTTTGGAAGGTCTTCTATGACAATCAGAATATTAACTAAATTTACAGGAAGATTAAAAATTAAGGTAACAGCAAATTATGTCAGGAGTATGGTACCAATTATTTAAGATTAACTTAAAAATAACATAAGTAAACGTTGTATCAAATCTCATTAGAAGTTCAGATATCAAATTTCAGCGTTATTTTTCACTGGTGATATTATTGCCTTATAGTTGGGCTTGGTTTAACAAACTGTATAGAATGTATTTCATTTTATATTTATCTTAATCGTTTGTTAAATTAAAGGAATCCATTTCGTTTTACAAGGTATTCTTGGATTTATAGAAATAGTAATAAATATACTATTGATTCTTTATAATCATTGTAATTATAAGACTTAGAATTGCAGTGTCTAGTCATCTCTAACATACATACGGTTATGGTCGATCCTAGCAGTACCTTAAGCCAACACGTTAACATAAAACCAGACCAAACTAAAATAAACATGTTTAACAATGAAGAATAACATCTAAATTTCATATCTCAAAATTGAAAACGATTCAAACAATAACGCAGCAGAAATTCCGCACCTGAGTAGGGAGCTAGAGAAGAAGGAACAAACTAACGGAATCCCAGAGAAAGATAACTACTAGGTAAATGAACGACAATAGTTGCAGTTGACTACGCCTGTCTACCATACTTCGACGGAATACATTCCAGCCTTTACTCCTTATTGAATCGAGCAAGGCATAATTTAGCTTTTTAGTAGTGTTGGGAATAATCGATACATTTCAATAATCGAATGAATCGAAATAATCGTTTAAAATAATCGAATGATCATTCGAAATCATCATTCGAAATTTACTAGCGATTTCGATTATTTTCCACGATTATTTGATATAATCCAAGTGACGAGTAAATTATTTCGAAACTCGAAACCTCGAAGTTTCAAATACAGATCTCGAATCGTAATCCGTTTGTGTGCTCCTGCGCAGTCGAAACTAATAATGAATGATTTCTGAACCATAATCGAATGATCGATTATTCGGGTATAATCGATACATCTCGATTATATCATTCATAATCGCCCAACGCTACTTTTAGTTTAGTTTTACTGCTGAGAATGCGACTATTAAGACGTGCGCTCAGTTTGTAAAATGCTGTGGCTTGCCATAGGTATTCATTACTATCCACACATGTTTACGTCTTTATTTTCTCTTAATATTCAACTGTTTACTTCTATTTCACACCATGACTTTCTGTGTAAAGGTAACTTATTGTTAGTGGAAAAAGTTAAATTGAAAAAAACGGGGGACGGGGTACCCGGCTCCCTCTTATTTATTTTTTTCTAAAACCACTTACCTGATCTTTGAGATAATGTAATATATTTCATAATAAATGAGCAAAGTAATTTGATATTAATTGTTTCCGATGTATTAAAAAATAATGTAAAAGCAAATAGGTATATGTTGTTGTTATATGATTATACCTTGCGAATCTATAAGGTTTTCCTAGTAATGAACAAATCCAATGATAGAATGTGGACAGGCACTGGTCACTGTCCACTAAAGAAGCATCTGCACAAAATAGGACTAGTCTCTGAACCAGTATACATAAGATGCGGTGAGGAAGAGGAAACCCTTATAAGCCACTGTGAAGCATACAGCGGCATAAGACACAGCGGCTTTGGGGCACGAAATGTAAACCCTGGAAAACTCTCAAATTAGAGCCAAAGAAAATTCTTGACTTTTTAAAGGCCACAGAACTACTACGGGATTAAGGAATTATTCAAAAGGCACAATAAGTCGTGTGATCGCGGTGCAGGAAACCGCTAGGGACCAGCCCGTTGTAAATAATACTCTACAAAATTTCATCCAAATCTGAATTTCTGGGTCGATGGTACGTAGTATTAACAAACTACAAAGTACACAGATCAAAATAATTAGAGGAAGACTTGTTCTCACCTCAGTAGCTTTTTTAGTTGTAATAAAATGGAGATCCTATGAAACCTATCTTAACAGTCACATTTTGTTGAAATAAATTTGGAAAGCAAAACATATTTTTCAAGATTTCTGAATTTTTGGGACAATAATACTAATGCAAAGAAACTACAACACATAAAGTGAAAGACAAGTATCCTGCTTGTAGTTCTTTTGAAGAATTGTTTGTCACTACTGATGTGTGTGTTTTCCGTTATCTTGAACTACTGCTTGACATCTCCGAGCTTTAGCACGAGCATTCGAATGTCTCCTTCGGGTATATTCTTCCATTCTTCGATTAGGAGATTATTAGCGATTGGAGAGTCTGAGATGGGACTAAGTGCCTCCGAATACGTCTCTCTAACAAATTCCAAAGATGTTTAAGTAGGTTCATATCAGGACTTATTGAAGGCCAATCCATGTTTTGAATCCCATGATACTACATTACGTTTTACAGCCATTTTTTGGATTATAACAAAACATAACCTGACTGTTAAAAACACGTTTGCGGAGCGTCGGAAGTAAACGTTATATTTGACACATGTTATGTTGTGAAACGAAAACAACATGCATTACCAAATGGTTACTACCTACTTCTTGTCGTACAGCATCGTCATCATTAACGAAAATATTATACGACTTTTGAAATTCGGGGCCAAATAATGTCACTTTCGTGACATTTTGACACGAATTCTGCATCCTTTGTGTTCTAACCTCACGCTGTGCATGTAACGGATAAACGGCAGGTATTCGATTTTATTTTGGAAAAACAAACTTTCAAAGCAAAAACCAAACGTGTAACCGAGCAGCGTTTTCGTGAAAGATGTATTTGTGGTGGATATTTAATCGACTAATTATTATTATTTGTAATTGTACATGTATTTGGACGAAACTAAGGTTGAAATGATACAGTAATTGCAATTTTATTCGAAATTTTGTTCAATTTGATGAGAACATTTACAGACATGCTATTTAACCAGTATCTTAAATTTCCTATTATGTAGTGTTTTACCTAGGTAATCTATCATTCCTATTATGTGGTGTTTACCTAATCTATCATTACTTTTCCCACAATCATTTTTAAGTACGCAATACGTTCACTGCTGTGAATATGACACTTGCATATATCAGTATCCAAAATGGCTACGTTCGGTGATATAATTTATTATTGTATTAAAACAGAACGTTTATTACATACATTTAAAAACATCTCTTCGTGTTCAAAAATAATTTTGTTAAATATAACGTAAGAATACAAAACTATTTGAGTAACATCTTCACGTTTTTTGTCAAATACAACGGACAGTTAGAGAATTGAGTTGGAATAGCATTTTTTTAAGCCTAGGATATTTTAAACTTACAGTAATAGTTTCACCGGTCCTTGAATCTGTAGCTTATTCATTATAGTTCCAAACGCAAAAGCACAGATAGGGCTTAATTTCTCGAATACTATTCAAAAAGATGGATTAAAAAATTCAATGAAATCCAATGCACTATTTTTAAAAAATTTAATTAAAAGACACGGCAAACCCGTTCTGCATATAACAGAAAGAAGAACCCAATACCAGCGCTAGTCGGTAAACACGAAACTTTTCCAATAAATTAATCCGATTTTTCCAGTCGCCTCAACAATGGAGACGAAAACAAGCCCATACCAGCGGCATTCTCTCCTCAACTCATCTGATATACCCCGGCTATACGGTCTTCGCAAAAGAGGTGTTCTTTGATAAATATGGGAGAGAAAGAGAGAATTTCTTTTGTGAAAAAAACCAGCGGGACTTTGCCGGGAAACATTTCATTATTCAGCATCGGAGAGTGCGGTGAAACTTTACTGTCGTCTCTATATACGTCGATTTTCCATGCTTTTCTCTCCATTTCCTCTGTATTTTTTCGGGAAAAGGGATTCGATGCTAGAGGAGGAGGTATTATAATGATGATTCCGCTATTACACCAAATCGTGGTGAAAACGTCGTTTTGCGATGGTTTAAAGCTTGAGTATATAGAAAGGGAATGATAAAAAAAGAAAACTGGAAACATTGTATTTCGAAGTTAGATTGTTAAACGTGCTATAAGAGGGTGAAATGTTACAATCTCTTCGACTAGTAAGCCGGTAAGGATAAGTTAATTGCTATTAAAATTGACGCTAACATTATTGCCTAACGTCACTTTCTTCTGCAAATTTCATTTTGTCTTGAAAGGAATCTTCGACATAACTTTCTGTTACACCTAAAGGCTTCCATCGACCACCATAATTTTTGAATCTTGCTGCATCTATGCTCCACACCCAGTCATCCCTTTTCCTATGACTTGTTTATTACATTTTCCATTCCGATAATTCAAAAGCAGCTTGGGGTTTAATCGGCATTCGTATTTTGAAAAAAAAAATGTTAATAATGATCTTTTTCGTTTTCCTAACTATATATACTTATAATTTTTTTTCCCCATTTTCCAGAGAAAAATCATTCTTTATAAAAAGTTTGATCAAAACTGCAGGATGATTAAAAATGAAAAAAACAGGGAATTGTTTCAGAGGTTTACTGAAAAAGCAATACGCAAGCTAGCTGATCCTGATCAAATTAATGATTATTTTATTAATGGTATTCCCCCCAATAATTTATCAGTTAATCTTCCCTCAAATTTCCTAGATACATAGCACATTTGATCGATTTTTTTGAGAGTCATCCCCTTTCCCAAGAAAAACGAAATCCATGAAATGGAAAACCTTAGACCAATAAGCAATTTACCTCTATCTTCAAAGATCTTAGAAAATGAAACGGATAAAAGAGTTTGTTTCAAATCACAAGCTTTCTCCAGACATTCAATCTGGTTTTAGGTCTGCTCACAGTGGCACTGCTTATAACTAACATTAAGAGTGTTAAGATGGTGGCAAAGATATCTCTGATAAATTAGTATGCAAAAGATGTTCAATGTATATAAAGCCAGCCAAGTTGTATTTTGAAAGCTAAAGGAACTTATGCATGTTGAAGAGGAAGGGAAGGTTTGCTATCGCAAAACATAACCTTATCAAGTGAAAAGGATGTAGAAATAGTGAAATCAAATCCTAAAATAAAAAAAAAAACTATAAAATCAAAGAAAATGAAACAATAAATAGTCTATAAACAAAAACCAAGTAATCTGGTACGTTGGCTTCCACGATCGTCAATAACACTGTACTCTTCGTTTTCGGGTTGGAACCGCGTCGTTGTCGTAGCCTCTGCCGACGTTTCGTCCACGCTCTTTCTTTCCTAGATGTTCTCCAACACCTGACGATGCGCTGGGACCGTTTACCGAAAACCTACGCGCGCGGATACATATCTCAATGGCCCCTCACGCCAGCCCTAGAACGAGGTTTTATCAATTCTTTTACCTAAAGAGCCATTACCATGGCTGAACCCAATTCGTTTCCTCGAGAACTGAACACGAGCGTTATATGCGGTTGTTGCATGTAGCCGGGTCCGCGCTGGCTGAGCTTAGACTTGAAACTGGCCACCAAATCCAATTTAACTCTACCAGCATCTTGTCTTCCAACTCTCACTATTATAGTAGAAAAATCCGAGAATCAGTGGAGATCTTGAAACAGTCCAACAAATTAAATCTCGAAGATGGCTACTTGTGGCCCTTACATCACACGTAGAAATCACAATTGAATAAACCTCCTAGCAACCGCCACGCTTCGTTGATCCATAACTTTTACACTCCATTGTCCCGAAACAATCTCTATATAAACTCCTCCGGAATGAATAGTCTCCAGTATTATACAGTATACAGTAGACAACCCTGCAGATGTCCCATAAGAATGTGGACCAAGCGTCGGCAGAACCTACGGCAACGACACGGTTCCAACCCAGAAACCAAGAGCATAGTGAAAAACAAAATAAATATGTAAACCTACAATGCAAGTATGATTACAATGATAAAGCAATTCCGAAGTTAAAGTCGAGGTTACTAAATTTGAACACCAAGAGATTAGGTCAATCTATGAAAGAATTCGAGCAAGAAACAGAATAAATAAACCAACATCTATACGATGAAGTAATAATTAAGGACCTTAACTCAGAAAAGGAGACCGACACTGATAATCACGAAGACATGAGAGGTAAAGCAATCACCATCCTCATATATGGCAAAGGAACAAAGGAAACAGCGCCTGTAGAAGATCAAACAAATAAACACCGCAAACAAATTGTAAAAATAGTTCAGATAGGCGACCAAATATGCACATGGTAGATACTAACAATAGGCCACCAAGTGTACAAAATATACAAAAATAACCGAATTCAACGAATGAAACGTATCAGTTCTTGTAGATATTTTGGCGCTGATTCCAAATCGGGCTACAGAATTGTTTTAGCGCATCAGAATTTTGAGATATCCTAATCTCAAAGTGCCAAAAAGACATCTTTCGGTGATATTCGAGGCTATGTTCTAAGACGAGCAAATTTTTTTGTTCAGTTCCGCTTATGCTATCATTTAGTACTATTCTTCCCCTTCAAAATCCATTTTAGTTTCGATCCGACTATTTTTTTTCTCGAGATATATCAATTTTATTCTATAGTACTTCGTAAGCATTAGACATTATCCAATGTCCCGTTTTTAAACTTTTTTAGACAAACTTTTCTTTTTGCTGATAATCTGGAAAAATCACTTAAAAAAGGTTACTCTGGGATTTTCGGGGTCGCTGATTAGAAATTTGCAATCAGAATATCACCTTAGGAAAACATTTTGAAGAAAATCTCTGCAAATAAAGTTTATAGGGATCAAAAATAAGGCGTTTAATCTCTAGATTTTATATGGCAATTTCACCCATTTAGGGCGACAAAAATAATTAAATTACAAAAACTAAACCTTTTGCTTATTTAAGGCACCTTGATTACTAAAGCAACTATTTTGAAACAATATTATGATATTATGCCCTAATTTACCTGAATTTCTTGAATTGGAGTATAAAGATAAACAAATAAAAAAATAGCGTGCATATTTATAAAAATTTAGTATGAAAATGATACAGTTGATAATTATAATAATTATTGTTCGTCATCATCATCATCCAAATCAGTCTCAACATTTTCAGCAGCTTTAACAAAGTCCGGGATCTCCAACACGTAGATAACTTCTTTCGAAAAGCGTTTGCTTTTCTTCTTCGTGGTTTTTCTTTGTGAAGATATTACTGGGTCTGACGAAATGAGCATCCAGTTCAAATATCGGTATTTGTCTTTACCCGTGATGTTTTTCTTGAGTAAAATAATTTCAATTTTTTTTGTAATCTTTCTGCCTTGCTTCTGAAACATCTTCGGAAAGCTGTCCGATAGGTAAAGGCAACGAAGCAATGATATCGCTTCCGTGTATTAAATTTTTATGTACAAATGCAGTCATGTTGTACCATCCACAGAGATCAAAGCACATCTGTGCCGTATCTAAACATTGAAACATGAATTTTATGCAGTTTATGTAGTGACCACTGGATACGGTGCTTAAGACGCTGCCGAATTTTCTTATCAAATTTTCATCGGGTCCAGTTATTGTTGAGACTGTAGACGGATACTCAAAGAATTTTCGAGCTGTATTGCCATCATTCAAGTTGCCCACCTTGCTTCGGTTGATCGACAACCAGTCCCATTTCTGTATAAAAAGACTCCTGACTTGAGTTTTTCCTGGGCTTCTCTTCCTCTTGCCTGTCATTGCTTTGTGTGTAGCTTGCAGTAAACACTCGAAGCACCTTATATAGGCATGCAATACTGGAAATCCCAATTTGTACGTCGATGTGCCACATGGCCTTTCTCTCCATTTCTTCGACAATTTTGATACAAAAACTTTCACTACATTTTTCAACAGTTTTTGAAAATCCATCGAGGGTTCGTAAGAACATAATTTAGGGTCTTCATCCTCCAGAAGTCGTGTCTAAGAAGCATCTTCAATCTGAAAAGGAGGGAATCATGTAGGAGTGCATTTAGAGAGAACCGTATACTTACCTTGCCTGCATTGTATATTTATGAATGTGCGTGTTTCGCGAAAAAAACATTACAATGAAATCCTAGCCGAATACGAAACTAACCATATCTACAACACTCGGGAATGCCTAAAAGCAACTCTTCGTGTGCCGCAAACAACATATGCGCGCATACATAAAGGTGTAGTGACGCAAGTTTTAAAAATTTATAATAAACTGCCACTTAAAGATTTTTAAAAAAATCTTAAAGAACTTCTGATTCAAGAATGTTTGTATCATCCAAATGAGTTCTTTTTATGAACTCCATAATTTGATTAGTAATTTGTCAAGCATAGCTTTTGTTTTCTTTATCTATTTGTACTTAGCTGGTACTCATTGTTGTTGACATGTTTCATACTTATTGTATACTATGAAATAAAGGTTTATTATTATTAATTATATAGCGGACCAAGCGTTCGGTACATTTCGTTGATGATAATTTGAAGAAACTTTCAGTTTTCAACACTATAGTTTTTGTCTAACGATAGTTTTTGTGGCTGTTCCTGGTTCATCACGTCTTCCTGTAAACTAAAGGTCATATTTTAGAAAAGGATTGTTTGGGATAGCTGTAATTTGTTACACAGATTACTTAAACACTAAACTCAGACTTAAAATAGTAAGAAAAGTAGTACTCGTTAGAACTTTTTTGAATAGTCTACTCTTTATAGTATAATAAAGAAATAAGAAATTTACATTATAATAAAGAAACAAGAAAAAAAATCCCAATTTTCTTTGATCATGTATTTAAGTGTAAAGAATATGAAAGAGAGAATGTAATTATATAAAACTGTAGTACATACCTAATGTAGCAATAATCATCACTAAGATGTGGAAGATATTTAATTAAATTCACAAATAAATCACTGTTACTCCGTTAAAGTTTCGGGCGCATCTGAATAGAACTTCTTCTACGAAGGGAAAGCTTTACTTGCACGCCTGCTAATGCTTTTAATATCATTAAACGATAGAATTAAGGGTGCACGTTAGGTAAACGGGTTCCCTAGAAATGTTAATTCATAGAAATTAGTGTTAAAAAAACAAAATATAATTTTCTTTTTCGTCGCCCTAAATGTTGGAGAGCAGAATGCACTAATCTTATTCGCACCCAAATGGTTATGGAGAATTCGGCGAATACTTGTTTCAGAAATGTTAGACATCACTGCTAATACCTTCTCTTTCAAACGCGGCGATCTGCTAATAACATTTCTTCAATAATTGAAACGTTTTGAGGCGTTATCAGTTCAATTGGCCGTCCAAGGCGCTCATCTTCAAGCGATTCTTGCCCCAAACGGAAACATTTTGCCCACTTTTTTACAGTGGAATATGAAAGAGATACATCCCCATAAGCGCTGTCTAAACGTTGTTTTATGTGATTAGACGTATGCCCTTCTTTTGTTAAAAACTTAATGACCGCGTGGTACTCAATTTTCGTTACCTGAGACACTTTCATGCACTCACGTTGTCTGGCTGGTTACTAAAAACTACGTTTCGAGCTGTAATATATATAGTGTTGACCTCGCACATGTGCAACTATGACGCACCAAAATTTGAACACCACTAATATCGGTGTTCCCCAAGGATCAATATTAGGTCCTGTTCTTTTTCTACTTTTTATCAATGATCTTCCTCTTAACATAACAGATAACTTTATCACTCTTTACGCTGATGATATTGCCTTGGTGGCATCTGATAAGAACGACCATAACCTATCAATTGAATGCAACTCTATGTTGGATAGGATTTATAACTGGTTTATAGAAACGAACTCGTTGTCAACAACTCTAAGAGCGCGTATATTAGATTTCACCCTTATCAGTTGCATCGAACTCACGAAGACTTAAAGCTAAACGATGAACAATTAGCAAGGGCAAGTCAATATAAAGTTTTAGGGGTATGGTTTGACGAGATACTTAACTGGAAAGTTCACTGCAAAAACCTTCTGTCAAAGATTAATTCTCTTTGCTACCTCTTTCGAACCCTGAAGAATATTCTAATAGCTCGACAGCTGCTAAGCATTTATCACGCGTATATAGCAAGTAGACTGACCTATGGTATTAGCTTTTGGGGAAACTCAACACTGGCAAATAATACTTTTATAACCCAAAAGAAGATTATCCGTTGTATTGCTGGTATTAAACCTACAGATTCTTGTAGGAATTCTTTTGTTAGCTATGATATCCTGACATTACCTTGTATATTCATTCAAGAATTAGCAATGTATGTTCATATAGATAGGCAGAATTATAGATCACATCGAGATTTTCACGATTATCAAACTAGATTCGGGGAGGATCTCCTCACTCCAAAATCAGGTTGACTATGTATCAGCAGTCGCCCGAAATTCTAGCTATTAAGATCTACAACAAACTTCCTTCACACTGGAAGAAGTTCAATTTATCTAAATTTAAACAGCAAGTCCAACATATGTTGCGTAGGAACGGCTTTTATTCGATACAAGAGTTTTTGACAAGTAATGTTACTTGATTTTAATTATCTCCGCCCAATTACCTTTTATTATTGCCTTTGTAATTGTAGGCTTACTTAATGTATTTTTTTAGTGTTATTACTGTAGTATTTGTGTTTGTATTGTGTGTGTCTTTGGACCATTTCCTATACTTTTGTAAATCGTTGGAAATAAATTGTTATTATTATTATTATTATTATTATTATTATTATTATTATTATTATTATTATTATTATTATTATTATTATTATTATTATTATAACACACGCGGAGTTCGAACCTGTATAAGCTTGCCAGGTCGAGAATTTATGGCGCTTACCTCGCATACTTATCATGGCCTGTTGGTACACTTTATCTTGTATTTATCACAATAAAGTCATTTATTATATTATTATTATTATTATTATTATTACTATTATTATTACTATTATTATTATTATTATTATTATTACTATTATTATTATTATTATAAGGTACCAGTTATTTAAACGTAACTTAAAAATACCATAAACAAAAATTGTTTCAAACTGATTTTGTTTGCTCTCCGTACGAGTACGGTGATGGGCGATCTCTTCTGCTGTGTGCTGTGCTCGCAGCAACATATCGAGAAAAGGAATCCTGTTATCTGTTACATCTTCATGAGTAAACTTAAGAACAAACTTTCAACATACTCGTTCCAAAAAATTCTTTATTGAACATTTGCTAGTGTCAAGGGTGTCATCAAACCTATTTGATCCAAAGACGTGGAAAGTATGTCAAAGTATTGTTAAGATTAGTTTTGAATTTTAAATCAATTATAAAACGTAGTGTAAAGATAATCTCCACGTAAATCCCATAACACATTCAATTTAATTTCAGAGCATAGTTTACCATAAATATAACCCTCAAACAAAGTTTACGCAAACTTGCTTATTATGTATGTATATTATGTACGTAGCCATTTCACTTCCACGGATCCATTTAACCACTCTCATTATACCTAATTAATGTACTTACTCGTACATGAAGATAATTTTCTCGACGAAACACATTATCCCTGTTTTAAAGGCACCGACGGAACTGAGAAACATCTGAGAAACCAGCTAGCTAAGGTATTTGATGGCGTATCTTGGCGGAATCCTACTAGTCATACTCCAAGTATGTATGCACATATCTGCTTACATCTACTATCAACGATGCTTCATACCACCTTGGTACCTGTTGTTTGGGTCTCTCTTATTGCCAGCAAGTTGGAATAATTCAGGGAAACAGGCAAACATTAGCCACTAACAAGCTAATTACGTTAAAATTAATATTAGCTCTCGTTGTTTTCGCCTAAATAAAGTGAATCCGCACGTTAGGATCGTACGTGTGTCACTGAGGTTATGTTTAGTGAAATAGTTTGATGGTACTTGAATTTCGTTAAAACGATTCCTGGATGTCAAGGAGATGGAACTTTACACTGGGAAAAAGAATAATGTTCAGCTAATAATTTTAAGACTTTTTACATATTCATTTAGGCAATAAAGCGTTTGTAGAATAAACAATTTATTTACACCACCACACACAGGCGAGAATTCAATAAAAGTCGGACAAAACTTAAAACATTGTTAATTATTAACCCTGGCCACGAGCGGTACCGCGCATTGGCGAAGAATCAGTTCGGACCGAGAGGAACGGTAGTATTACTTCGTCTGCGGAGCAGTACGGACATTTTCGCTGCTGGTCATTTGCGCAATTGTTTATCTGTCCTAGAAAAATTATGATTTCGTCAGCAAAACGACCGCGGTCGGACAAACTTCGAAAATTTATTGCAGAAATTCCAGACTTAATATATGAAGGTGCTAAAATTAAATGTGTAATCTGTAAAATCCCGTTAATGTGTTGGTCCAGACAACATTATCTACGACACGTAAATAGTGAAAAGCATGTCTCAAAAAGAAATTGCGCACGAGACAATGAAAAATTTATATTTAATTTATGCGTTACGTTTATCGCATGTAATATGCCGTTTAATTTACTAGACAAGGAACCATTTATCTGCTTTTGGAATAACTAATCGGAGTGCAAATTACCAAGTCGAACATCGTTACGAAGAATTGTGCCATCTGCGCGCGAACATATTGAACAAAAAATAAAATCGGAGTTGAAAGATCAAAAATTGTGGTTATGTGTCGACGAAACAACAGATCGGAAGAAACATTCTGTTCTTAATGTAATGGCACGCAAATTGAACCTCATCAATCGGCACCTTCAATTCTATTAGTCTCCAAACGAATACAACAGTGTACTGCCGAAGTAATTTCAAAGTTAGTGTTAAATACATTGGACAAGTTTGAACTTCAACAAACCAACTCTTGATGTTAGTGAGTGATGGTGCTGCAAACATGCTTTCTGTAGGCCGGTCTCTTAAAAAGCATTCTGCTAATTTGTTACACATTACGTGTAAAATTCATGCTCTCAATCTTGTGGCGGATAGTATCAGAAAATGTTATCCTGAGGTAGACGCTTTAATAGCGCATACCAAAGCAGTATTTGTCAAATCACCGAAACGTATTCGCGAATTTCACAGACTGTGCCCCCGTATACCAGAGCCACCAGAGCCTATTCTAACTCGTTGGGGAACATGGTTGCAGGCCGCGTTTTATTATCATAAATATTTTGACAATATTAAGAACGTGGTTTTACAATTCGATACAAAGGAAGCTGCCGCTATCCAGAGAACCGGTCGAAATTTCAAGATAGTCAGGTTAAAATGGATTTAAAAATCATTCACGACAATTACTTCGGGCTAGCAGATGCAATAGAAAAATTACAAAATCCTGCGGTGCCGTTAGAAGAATCTCTACAAATAGTGCACGTCAGCACAGCTATGCGCGATGAGACGCAAAAAATGTTTCTGTTCTAGAAAAATTTGAAAGTGTTTTTGAGAAAAATCTGATTTTGGCACATTAAGACACATTTGTGAAGGCGCGTCAACAGATCGTTAAGTTATTTGAAAGATTATTTACTTACGCAAATATTACGTCACTAGATGTAGAACGTTCGTTCTCTGCATATAAACGCATTTTTTCCTCATGTCGTACTAATTTTGCCGAAACAACAGTTGAAACATATCTAATGTTGCAGATATTTAACAGACATTATTCACACAAATTACTTGCGGCAGCAAACATCTCTATTAGCAGAATAACTCTAGTGGAACGCGAGGCCTGGTCGACTCTACGCTACTGCGCGGTACCGCTCGTGGCCAGCTTTATTAATTATGCAAGGAAATATATATAACATATAAACAAGTTGTCAAATTCCAAAAAAATTGAAACTTTGTGGACAAGTAGTCCACACCCCAAGATGTTCGAAGCCATTTTCCTTATTGGCCCAATTTCGTTTTGAGAGGGTGAAACCACCCCTGAAATTTTACTTGATTTTCGGTTTTTTTAAATAATTCGATAACGGTTGGACCAAATACATCAAAATTATATATCAAAATAATCGTCTCTTTGAGCTCTATTACATATGTGAAAATAACATAGTATTTCCATTTAAAAATTTGGTGGTGCCTTCCCCCACCCCTTCACGAATGAACCTATTCAAATGCCATATTATGGATGTTATACAGCCCTTCAAGCAGTTTCAAAAACGTACTTCACTTTTTGTAAAACAGTTATTAGAAAAATGGGAAAATGATATTTAATATGTCGTCTTTAGAGACTTTGAAGGAATGTAACATAAATTTTGATGTTTTTAGATAGATATGTTTTAGAAAACAGAAATATAGACAAAAATGATTTAATATAATAATATTGCATGCCTTTCGGATGATATTACAATTCATAGTGGTAGAAAAATTTATTCAAACTAACATATAAAATACATATTATGACATATTTTGTAATATATTGCTTATGTATACATGTGTATATATAATATATACGCTAGTAATTACTTAATTTGTATGATAATGCATTTCTTCATAAAAATACTTAAAGCACAAAAAACTGTTGCACCAGGAACACCGTATTATAGCACGCGCTCCACGTATGGAACATCCCGATGGAATTTGAAAATCTTCTGTGAAGGCATAAGTGACAGGATTATCGAAACGATTTGACCGGTCCGCAATATAACCACTTTTGTACCATGCGTAAGCAAATAAATTATGATATTTTGAAGAAGATAATTGGTTGTGCACTAAAGACTGTAATTTAATAATGTTGTTACGCGTATCCAAATTAATATCGTAGTTGTATAAGAGTATAATATCAGATAATTTCCTAACAACATTTTTCGAAACACGAAATCCATAGACGTCTAGAAGTTGTATCTTACCAGTGGTTTTCTTTGGTATTATGAGGATGTTCACATTCTTGTCGGCCGGTATATGGTCTTTTAAGTTAGATGGACAATGACCAGTCCACGAATCTAGCAATAAAAGAGATCCTGTATTTGGAAGATATGCCTTTGTGAACCATTCCGTGAATAATGCTGTTGTTAGTTTTCCGGATGATGAAGCAGTTATACAAATATTTTCTGCGTGGAACATCGATTCTACTACTCGTGGTCCAAATGTACCACTTTGTTCTTTCAAAACCATAAATAGGGACGACAACAAGCGTGCAGACGCGGATACTGTAGGAAATATGGTATAGCTGTATGTTGTAGCGAATATAGATTGCACAATACTTTCAACTGCTTTTGATCCCTGTGAAGCTAACGTGCGACCAGAGTGGTTCAACATTTTTATTTAGACGTTAACACTATTACCGAAAAAATTGTTTCAATAATTTTCTGCGTATTGATAAATACTACGCTGTTCCGTAATTGCACGCCACACATAATAAATATTTATGATGTTCTTTACAAACTTTTATTTGGCCCAACCTCTGCAAATTGAAAGAATCTTATGTAATTCCTTTACGTAAGAATAGCGGTAGCAAATTAATTATTAATTAATCACTCTACAATGACTGTCATTCGTGCATTTTACAATCTTCTGTTATCCGAGTCTTGCCTTTGACTGTTAATCGACCATAATTTGCAATTTAAATTGGTACGGTACACGTGCTGCTGTTTCTAAATAGTTTGAAAGTTTCCCGAAAGGAAGAAGTCAATTTGTTATTCAATTCAATTCAACATCAATCAACGTGTAGTAAAAATTTCATTAAATCCTCTAACGCACCTATCAACAGGGACTCAAAGAAGCATTTTGGGTCCAGTTTTGTTTTTAATATTTGGGGGTATGAGTTGACCATGTGTGCTGACGATACAAGCGCTGTTGTGTATTACTAGGGCTAATTCATTATTAAATCCTGTAACAATAATAGTAATAATAATAATACTGACATTATTTCTTAAACAAATAATACCAATTACGAGAAACAAAATATACACTACATTTGAGAAACTTGACGGAGTTCAGATCGTCCCACAGATGCATCTGCTCTTCCACTTGACAAACGTAATACTTAAAACTAACTTAGAGCTAAAAGAAAGGTACGTTTGCACATAAGCCTGTTGAATAGTTCAATTAGATCGCTGCTACCTATTTATTTAGATCCAAAGCAAAAGATCCAAGGACTGATGATTAACTCTGGAGCAGAAGAAGATATTGAAATAGTTTTTTTCTTAAATAACACTGCCGTACGAATGTGCGGGTATTTTATTGTAAATTTGATATTGTGAAAAATAGCGATGCATATATGGGAGGTGTAAATCTACCTTTGAATCTCATATTTAAGTTATACACATCAGTTCTGTATGTGACCTCGTTAAATAGATACGGTGGCCTCTCTGAAACTAGAATGTTATGAAATAATGTAGCTGCATGAAGCCTCCCATATTTAACCAACTCAATTTAACCAATTTATGAGGCACATACGTCCAGCGAAATATCCAACGAATGCATGAATTCTGAAGTTTTTGTAATTTACGGATACAAATATTTAAAACAAAACGTATGGTTTTCTCAAAATAAATTATTAATGCTGATAAAACCAAGTGTTTTATATTTCATAACTATTAATCGAGTGTGTACGTTTTTAGGATTATACAGGGTGTCTCAGGATTACCTTAAGTTAGTCGTATATCAGAAACTAAACAAGCTCCAAATTTGTAAATTTGCAGATTTATCTTGTTCGAGGGGGCTAACTTTTAGAAAATATCGACACGTTTAGTCAACTTCCGGTTTCCCCGGAAATAACGTACACTTAATTTTCTTAAATGGATTGCCCTGATTTTTATAAAACATTTGAATTCAGCAATTAATTTGACGATCTATTTCGACAGATCTAAACGGTACCGTTTTAAAGCTAATTTTATGAAGATTTAAGTAAAATCATCGTAGTACTTTATGGCTTATTTCCCCGGTACGCAAAAGTGTTGATTCATAATTGCTACGAGTTAGTTATAAACAGAGTTGCTCAATTTGCGCCAACAACCAGTGGCGGGCGCATAAAAGTTTACACAAAATAAATGGTCAGAAATAACATATAATACATGCTCAAACACTTACCGTCTTAAGAGTCTTCCGTGAAATCACAAAGTGAATAATGTCTGTTAAATATCTGCAACATTAGATATGTTTCCACAGTTGTTTCGGCAAACCAAGTGCGGAGTGTGTTTATACGCAGAAAACGAACGTTCTACATCTAGTGACGTTATATTTGCGTGATTAAAATAATCTTTGGAACAACTTAACGGGTCTGTTGACGCACTTTCACAAATTTGTCTTAATGTGCCAAAATCAGAATCTTTCTCTAAAACACTTTTAAATCTCTCTAGAACACAAACATTTTTTGCGTCTTCTACTGCGTATAGCTGTGTGTAAACATGTTGCACTATTTGCAGAGATTCTACTAACGACACCGAAGGATTTTGTAATTTTTCTATTGCCTCCACTAGTCCGATGTAATTGTTCTGAATAGTTTTAAAATCCGTTTTAACCTAACTATCTTGAAGTTTCGACTGGCTTTCCTTGATAGCCGCAGCTTCCTTTGGATCGAATTGTAAAACCACGTTCTTAATATTCTCAAAATATTTATGATAATACATGTAACCATGTTCCCTAACGTGTAAAAATAGGTTCTGGTGGCTTAGGCGTACGGGGGCACAGTCTGTGAAATTTGCGAATACGGTTTGGGGATTTAACAAACACTGCTTTTGTATGGGCTATTAAAACGTCTACCTCAGGATAACATTTTCTAATACTATCTGCCACATGACTGAAAGCATGAATTTTACATGTAATATGTAACAAGTTAGCACAATGTTTTTTGAGAGACCGGCCTACAGAAAGCATGTTTGCAGCACCATCCTCACCACCTCATAAACATCAACAGTGGGTTTTGTTGAAAGTTCAAACTTTTCCAATGTATTTAACACTAACTTTGAAATTACTTCGGCAGTACACTGTTGTACTCGTCTGGAAGCTAATAGAATTGAAGGCGACGATTCATGTTGTTCCATTGTACGTACCATTATATTAACCACAGAATATTTTTTACGATCTGTTGTTTCGTCCACACATAACCACAGCTTTTTATCTTTCAACTCCGATTTAATTCTTTTTTCAACATGTTCACGAGCAAATGGCATAATTCTTCGTAACGATGCCCAACTTGGTAATTTGCAGTCCGAATATTTATTCCAAAAGAAGACATATGCTTCCTTGTCTAGTAAATTAAACGGCAGATTACATGCAATAAAGGTAACACATAAATTAAATTTAAATTTGTCATAGTGTCGTGTGCAATTTTTTTTTGAAGAATGCTGTTTACTATTTACGTGACGTGGACAATCCCTTTTGGACCAACACATTAAAGGGATATTACAAACTACACATTGAATTTGAACGCCATTATAATTTAGGTCAGGCATTATTGGTCATTTTCGCGACGTAGGCAACATTTTTAAAACAAACGTAGAACTACGAAATAATATTTCCGGCAGCGTGTATGTATACACAACAGATCTGGTTGAGGCTCGCAGTTATGCTGAGGGGTGTATCGAACCTCCGCCACTGCCCGTTGGCCCTAGTGAGCAACTCTAGTTATAAACGTGAACTATTGAAAAGTATTTCCATTTTTGTACGAATATTATACAGGGTGTCAGTACTTATCGATTAAATATGTTAAACTTCAATTATTAATATCTATGTAATTTTAAATAGAACAGCCTGTATATTTTTATGATATTACATTTCTCTATAACTGAAATGAATACCTGGGCAATTATTCACAATTAATGTTATTGTATTCAAAAATTTCGTATAAGTACCTATATTGTCGATAAATTAACACGACAAGCACACTGCTAGAAACTTATTGCTAAACCTAATTCCTTATATTATCAAGTAGAAATTTGTGGTAGTAGTATTTAACTGCCACTGCAAATTAGCAATTTCGCCCATTACTACTAGGAACCAATTAATACTGTTACATAATCTAGCTCTTTGGATGAATGTAAAAATTTAATTTATGTCAGGCCAAACTCAATCCTTTCTTCTGCGTAAAAACTGCTCCGTGGTCTCCATTCGAGATGCTTTGGAAGATCATACCATTACTCGCATTTCCGGATGCCGAACATCGATAACCTAGATGTTAACATATGCCTCTAAAAAAAAAAACACCTCGACCTACTAAGAAATCGCAAGTAATGAAGACAATGTCCTTCCTTTCACGAAGCAAGTAGTCTCGTTGGCCTTTTTTTTCTAACAAGCGCCATACGCTAAGCAACTATGTACCTACGTGGAACTGCGGGAGAGAAAAAAAAAGAGAGGCACCCTCTTTGATTCACAACGACCACTCGAAAAATCTGCAGCGCTGCGTAGCGCGAGGTAATACGACCACGAGGCATCGGCAAAAATGAGAGGACGCAGTATAATCCTCAAGTACTCCGCAGCAGCACCAGCACGACCACTCCAAATCACCGACGTACTCTTTCTATACATCAGCCTTGTCGTTATATACAGCGATGGATATATGCTAACATCAAACAATCCTGAATTCCTTAACAAGCAGTTTCCATCGCGACCGAAACCCCTCTTCAATTACCCTCGAAATATATAGGGCTATCCATAAGAAAGTCGCACTTCGAATTTGCTATCACTTTTTGAGAATTCAACGATGAAGCATTTCCAACATACATATATTGATACTCCTAAAGCAATAAGGATTATTGCAAAACGTCTCTGGAGAATTCTTAGAAGATTCTTAAAGGTGCGTCTGGGTAAAATTTCATTTGAATTTGAGAACAAAGTCATAAATAAATTAAATACGATTTCGTTCTTCAAGACCTAGCAGAGATTCAGATGAATCTGCAGTGGTTAGACAATAATTTATAGGTTGGTAATGCAAATTTTTAATTAGATGGTGGTGTTATCCTACAACTCTCGAGGGACTGAAAAATTCAGCTTCTCAATACACTGAAATTATTCAACAAGATTATACTCTGAAGACTATTTTCCATATAACGGATCTTGAATAATTTCAATGTATTGAGTGCCAATTCCTCAATTGCTTAGTGTAACACAAAGTGCACTAAAAAAAAATGTTCAGGCAAGCAATATCTACTCGATCCAACAATTTCCAACATTGAAAAATTATTAATCTAAAATGGTTAGAATTATCATCTAGCTTTGTTGATCAATAGAAAGGAAAATATTCAGCAAGAAGAGATATTGCATTGCATGAAGTTCTTATGAAACCTTCACAATAACGTTGACAGCAAGTATCTGTTTTCGCTGGTGAGGTTCCGAGTTCTCAAAGCTTCTGTTACATATAAAAGCATATTTCATCTTTCGAATGTCCGAACCAATGCCTTACAATGATCGCAGATAAACATAATGTGTAAGACTGCCGATAAGTTGATTAAAGATGTATTTTTTAAGTTCTATAGAATGTTTACTCTGAGTTTTAATAGTTAAATGTTTTTACTTATACATACTTGATTTCTTGCCTTGTAAATGGGCATAACCTGTCAGAAAATAAAGATGATTATTATTGTTATTATATTTTTTCTACTCACATACTTTAATTGACGCATTACATGTGCACTACCTGTACTTTAAGAAGGTTCATTAAGATACAAGTTCATAACCAATAGAAATACAGCTTACGCCCATAAAAGTTGCCATGCACATCCGAGAAACAAAAAATTTGTCAATCTGACAGTTTAGATAACATTTTCGCAACATTTCCCCTAATTTGTTCTATTAAAATAATTAAAATCAGTGAAAATGTCCCTTGATGAAAGCGATAGTGAAAATTTAACACCACCTGAAATTACCGAACACGCCAACAGGACGACAAACGACTTATTGCCGTCAAAATCCCGGAAGACGTATGAAATGTTTTATTCCCAATTTATGGATTGGAGAAAGGAAAACAAGGTTAGCAACTTTTCAGAAAATGTTTTAATTGTGTATTTCGATGAATTATCCAAAAAATTAAAGTCAACAAGCTTATAGACTCATTATCTAATTTTTAAATCTAGGTTATCAATTAAACATAAAGTGGACTTGACGAAATATCCCAAATTATACGCCTTATTAAAAAGAAGATCTGACGGGTATATAACCAAAAAGGCTAAAACGTTCTCAACAAATAAGATAAAGCAATTTATTGGAGAAGCCCTTGACAATAAATATTTATTATCTAAGGTCACATGTATTTTCGGTATTATGGAAGCCTGCAGAAGAAATGAGCTGCACAAGTTGGAATATAGAGATATAAATGATTCTGAATCAACCCTTTTAGTCACAATTAAAGATACTAAAACCAAAACAACACTGAAATTTTCCATTACAGGAAAATATTACGAAATATGTAAGAGGTACATAAGTCTTCACCCAGAAAATTGTGTAACTCCTTCTTTTTTTATCAGCTATGTCAACGGTAAATGCACCATAAAAAACGTAGGAATAAATAAATTTGGAAACATGGGAAAAGAGATTGCCACTTTCTTAAATCTTCCAAATCCCAATTTATATACTGGACACTGCTTTCGTCGCATTTCTGCCACAATACTAATTGACGCTGGTGGTGATATAACTTCATTAAAACGTCACGGCGGATAGAAATCCACAGCAGTCGCTGAAACATACATTGATGAATCAGTTCAAAATAAAGTGAACGTGGGAAATCAAATTTTGAACTCAATTGAGTACAACGAAGCTACCAACGTAATCAACATCATTCCTTCAACGTCAACGACATCCACTCATAATATTACAAAATCGCCCATCCAATTGCATTTTAATAATTGTATAATCCAGAATGTCATTGCTTGCCAAAAAGAATAACATTTCTTTGTTACTGTTAAACTTCAAATGTTTTGATATTTCAGTTTGTTTATTTCGTTTATTTCCTTTGGTATTTCTAGTTGTAACTTATGAATAATACATTTTTAAAATAAAGGTCTTTCATTATTGTAATTGGTCGTAGAAAAAATAGCGTACACAACTCTCATTTAGTGGCCATTAAGACACTCGTATTCATTACGACACTCGCCAAGACTCGAGTCGTAATTCTCATACTCGTGTCTTAATGGCTATCATTACATGGTCATTGTATAATATACTAATATTAAACGTAGTAAACTATTGTATACACATTACTAAGGTGTATACACATTGAATTGTTATTATTATAGCTATTATTGGATTCTATCAGTTATCACACAAACTATAGGTTCTGAACAGTTACAAATACTACTATACCCAAGTCTTGCTTCTTGATGTTGTTGTGACGTTTTACACCAATAAATTCATCAAAGCTCTAGTGGCTTTTTTCCTGTTTGACAGATTTGCATTCTTTTTCATTTAAATTGTTTTGCAAGAGTCTAATTCTCGCGGTGAAATTACGTTCTTAATTAATTTGATGTTTTATAATATCATATCATGCCCGGTTTCGTTTATGTGTTGTGCTACGCGTCACAATTCGATCCTTCCATAGCAGTAACGGGCTACATGTTCTTTGACCAAGCACCAAATTCAAAGAACACCGCTCACAGACCCTAATTAAATTATTTCGACTACTATATAAACTGAAATAAGTAACATAGAATATAAATATATTTTAAATAATTTTATATGGATATGAGGAACGACTAGGCGTCCTCTGGTGGTAGTTACCGGAATCAACCGACTAACTTCGACTTCATTTCGTTCTTCGGAAGCGAAGAGCGGAGAACTGAAGCTATTTTGCGTTTCTTTTACACAGCCCGTGTTTGACAATAATCAAGGGCAACTCACGAAGCATAATGTAAAGTAAGCAGCTCCCGCTTGGAGAGGACGTCATCGTTAACTGTATTGTTTGCTTAGCTAATGATGTAGACGCGCGCGGCGAAGAGTTCGGTGGGGCAGAATAAGTTCTGAGGGAATTTTTTGAAGCGCTTAAAAAGCATGAATTAGTTTATTTTGGGATCGTGTGCTACGCCAGTGGTATTTTAATTATTCCATTAAGGTAAGCTTGTTTGTGGAAGGAATTTGGACTTCGTCGAAGCATGTAAACATCGAAGGCCAAAACGGCAATAACTATTTTTGAATTTTGCAGTGTAAATGTCCTGGTATATCCTTTAATAAATATAATAGATGGGATAATTGGACCATTCATTAATGTTTTGTCGAATAAACAACCTCGAAAACTAAACAATGCGATTTAATTTTGCAAGTCGACATCGACGTACACGCTAATACACACACAATATACCCATATATGGCATCTATTCCAGGCAAATACTGTAACCGTAAGCAAAACTAAAGCTCGGGAAATTATTTACGATCAATACGATGGGGTTTCGCGAATCGCGAACTCAAATTCGATCACTTCGAAGCTACACATATACACATGCATGAAGTAAAATCAAATATTCAATACTCAATAACCTAATCGGCTTTTGTAGAACGAGAGAGCGGCATATAGAGATGGTGATATTCCATATGCATTGAAATATGGTTATGTGGAATTAAAAATTCTTTGTTAATACTAATATAAATAAATTTCGTTTTCGTAATTAGAGATGATCCTTTGTCCCTTATTCAATAAAATTGAAAAATAGCTATTTGTATAACAAAGGAGGAAATTTTCTCACTTTCCTCCAGAGTCATACATACAGTGACAATAATATAAAAAAACTCATAACACATGGGCTGAAAAGTCCCGGGCCTGACAAAGAAAACACGTTTTTTTTTGTTCAAAATTAGCTTTATTCATCAACGTAATTTCCATCAAGAACAACGCAATCATTCCAGCGCCGCTCTAACATTTCAATACCACTTTTGTAAAACGATTTATCTTTTGCCTCAAAAATGCCTCAGTTTCAGCGATAACCTCTTCATTCGAGCGAAATTTCTTACCGGCGAGCATTTTTTTTAGGTCTGCGAACAGCCAGTAGTCGCTGGGAGCCAAATCTGGCGAATACGGTGGATGTGGGAGCAATTCGACGTTCAATTCATGTAGTTTTGCCATTGTTTTGATTGACTTGTGACACGGTGCGTTGTCTTGATGAAACAAAATTTTTTTCTTCGCCATATGCGGACGTTGCTTTGCAATTTCGGCCTTAGACGCTCCAGTAACGCTATATAATATTCACTGTTGATGGTATTTCCCTTCTCAAGATAGTCGATGAATATTACACCACGCACATCCCAAAATACCGAGGCCATAACCTTTCCAGCCGATTGTTGTGCTTCCGGGCGCTTTGGACGAGGTTGCTGTCCACTCAGATGACGATCGTTTTAATTCCGGAGTGAAGTGATGGATCCATGTTTCATCCGTTGTCACATATCGACGCAAAAATTCCGGTTTGTTACGTTTAAACATGGCCAAACACTGCTCAGAAGCATCAACACGTTTCCTGTTTTTGGTCAACAGTGAGCAAACGCGGCACCCATTTTGAACAGAGCTTTCTCATAGTCAAATGCTCATGCAATATAAAGCCAACACGTTCTTTTGATATCTTTACGATGTCAGCTAACTCACGCAACTTCACTTTTCGATCATTCAAAACGATTTTGTGGATTTTTTTGATGTTTTCTGGTGTTACCGCCTCATTTGGACGTCCACTGCGTTCTGCATCATCGGTGTCTCTACGACCACGTTTGAAGTTAGCAAACCAACGTTTTATTGTTGTTTCTGATGGAGCGGAGTCCCCATAACACTTTTCAAGCCATTGCTTCGCTTGAACGGTATTTTTTCCCATCAAGAAGCAGTGTAAAATTAAAACACGAAATTGTTTTTGATCCATTGTTTTGGAAATAACAAAAGCAGCGTCACTCTTAGCACAATAACTCACAAACTAATGAATAGAATATCATGAAATTTTAACAGCTGTCTTTTTAAGGTTAGTACTAACTGCAAAACAGGTGAATGCAATAAAACTAGCGCCATCTATGTGTTAGGCCCGGGACTTTTCAGCCCATGTGTTATGTTCTGATCCGATTTTCATTTGTTTTCAAGTTATAGCATAATTACAAATAAACAAAATTTCATATATTAACATTTTTTAATCATAACGTTCTTTTAATAAATGTTCAGAAATACCGCCATTGACTTCTGAACATTTTACGAAGGGCGCCTGTTGCTCTCTTAATTGCTCCATGTCTTTCTCTAATACCGGCTGCAGTATTTCTAAAACGTTGAATTATTGCATCTCGAATGTTGACTTTTTCCTTGTGAACTTCACTTTTGAACCAGCCCCATAAATAATAGTCTAGTTGTGTGAGTTCTGAAGATCTTGGAGGTCAATTAATAGGACTACCGCAACCAATTCAAAGCCCTGGAGATCCACCGTTCAAATGTTACTTGACCTGACGAGCGAAATGTGCAGGAGCTCCATCATGCTGAAAATGCATTTGCATTATGATGTTTACATGAACATCCTCTAGTAATCCTTGTAATTAATTTTGTAAAAAATTTAAGCAATGCTCTCTTGTGAGCCGATTCTCCAAAATAAAAGAGCCAATTAAATAAGTATGGACCATACCACACCACATGTTTACCGAAAACTTGTGCTGAAAATTACTTCCGACTGTTGTGTGGGGATTTTCATTTGACCATACACGAGAGCTCCGAGTATTATTAATGCCATCACGGGTGAGTATTGATTCATCCGAGGAAAATTATGTGCAACACAACACGATGATTATTATTTATCCACCTACAAAATTCCATACGCTTAGCATCTTCCGGTTAATCTTCCGGTTGTAGGTGCAGTAAACGCTGATATGGTATATATATAGGCCTTGCTCGTGAAGTGTATTTATTACTCTTTCTTGTAGAATGCCTAATTAAGTACCAATTCTTCGTGTGTTGATCGTTGCATCTTCTACTAAATCCAGAATACTTTTTACTTCTTCTAAACCTTGTCGAGTAGTTCATTCATATGTTGTGTTAGCATTGGGAAGCATTCCGGTCTCGCACAGTTTGTTGAAAACTCTGATAAATACGTTTTTTCTAGGATTTCTCTGATATGGAAACTGTTGACGACATTGCTTTAAAGGCTTGAAAACAACTGACGATAGTTCAATACCTGTGCTTCCAATTAAAGTCTAATGGGTGGGCATAATTAGGCCATTAACCAGGTAGTTCCCAGAAATAATTGAGTTTAAAAATTAAATAGTTCGCAACGTCCACTTATGACCAGGTTTACTTGTCCAATTCCCCACTGTGCATCGGCTAGTTCACTGGCTTGACGATTTTGACTGGCCTACTTGATCACTTGACATAGCCTTAATTACTGCCCTTTACTTTTACAAAACGACATCTTTCATTTGCAGATCTAATTTGGCAACCTTTAGAAATTTAATCTGTCATTTCTCGAAACTATTCCTCCAGAAAATGAAGCAAGCTTGCTTATCCTCCTCAACTAAATCCAATAAACTTTTTGCTTTCAGAAATAACGCGAAAGAGCTCCGTCTAAAAGCATCTAACAAATTAATAATTTCCATTTACGTACCTAATTCCCTTCTCATTCCCCGACTACTTACTCCTTTTCCCCTAAAACAATAAACGTCAACAATGAACTTGATAGAGTAAATTAAACGTTTCATTAAGGAAGTACGTCGCGTCGGGATGCGTTTGCAATTACAGCGTCGTCGACTAGATGGCGTTTTTACCTCGAAAAAGCTTTGGAGAGATCGCGCAGCGCGCCAAGGAAGATGCTCCTTAATTAAAGCATAGATTTCTCAAAGAAGTGTAAAGTCTCTAGGTATGTCTGCCCATACGTACGTATATATAAAGGACAATCGAGAAAAGGAACGTCTTCGTGTTAGATCTCGTGACTTGACACTTCTAACGCGAGAAGGAATTAATTGTGTTGGATGAGAAGAAATAACATTGTTTTCGCCACTTTACTTTGCTGCTAGCCACGACAAGTGTTTTCCTGGGGAATCTGAAAAATCTCGAGGAATCTTGTTATTAGATTATGCTATTGTTTAGTTATGTACTACCGTACTATTAGTATCATCCTCAGGACGTACCATCGCTTTCATAAAAATATAGGACAAGTGTACCAATCTTTATTTAATAACTGGAATAATGGATACAAAATTATGAATTTGATGACAATGACAATAAGTCAAAATGTGTCCATAGCCTGCTTACGACTTATAACACTGTAATAAGTGGAAAAAATTTAGAAGAACATAACGGAAGATTGCAGAAAGTTTTAACGAAAATTGAAAATGCTGGGTTTACCTTAAACAAAAGTAAATGCCAGTTTGCAAAGAAGAAGAATTTTTAGGACATGACATTTCTGAGCCAGGAGTAAAACCGGCTAAATCAAACCTTCAAGTCATACAAGAGTTTAGGCAACCAAAAAATATGGAAGAAACTCGAAATTTTTTTGGATTGGCGAACTTTTGTTCAAATTATATAAATAATTTGGCAACATTAAATGAGCCATTAAGAAGATCAGCCAGAAAACAAACAAAGTTTGTATGGGGAACAGAACAAGAAAAGTCGTTTCAGCAATTAAAGAAAGTTTTAATAATTTGCAAGGTTCTGAGCATTTTCCAGCAAGGGGTAAGTAATTACAGATGCCAGCCCATAGAATTAGGAGTCGTTTTGGTGCAGGTACAAGATGGAAAACAGATTTATTTCATGTGCAAGTAGAAGTCTTACGGATACAGAAATGAAGTATTCGTAAACGGAAAAGGAAGCACTAGGAATAGTTTGGAGAATTGAAAGAATGTATCTAATAGGAAATGAATTTGAATTGATTACTGATCATAAGCTTTTGCAATTTATATTTAGCGAAAAGAGAAAGCCCGCGGCTCGGATTGAGAGATGGATCTTGAGATTACAACCATTAAAATATAAAGTAATACACCAGCCTGGAAAAAATAATATTGTAGATACTTTATCAACGTCAACGTTGTCAACACCAACAGCCGTAACGACTAGAGGGATAGAGGAAGCGTCAAATAAAGACTTGACATTAATACGATTAAGGCGAGCTCTTAGACATGGAATAGAATTTGAACCCGAATTACAAGAATATAAATGATTTAGAGAAGAACTGTACGTAATTATGTGTTATGTGTGTAATTATGAATCAGTGCACATTACATGTATGAGTATGACAATGGCAGGTGTCTGCGACCAAAATCAACACACTAGCTGACCGAATTCAAAAAGCTGAGGAGTTAAATATCTTACAGGCACTGAATAAGTAATAACAGTTGGAAGATAGATATACACTGTAACTTGTGTGTATGACGTGTGTGTAAATTGTGTCGTGCAGCTTCTTAAATTGTTTTATATCATTGTACAAACTTACATAGAATTGAACACAAGATTAAAGTATTATTCTATGGTGTTTGTGAGTCCATCGCGACCAATATAAGTTTATTTTCAAGCTTCTATCAACTATATAAAGGTACATAAAAATGGCGACCACAAGAAGTCAAGCACGACGAATACAAACACAATCTGAGACACTTAATAACAGTTATTTTTGTATATTCCGAAGACGGTAATCCACGACATTGTCCACAACAAGCTTGACTACCGAAAAGTCTCTGCACGGTGGGTACCTAAGCAACTCACAGATGCGCATAAGAAAGCGAGACTTGCATGCTCTTTGGAAAACCTGCAACGTTACCATTGCGAAACGCAATGCCTCACACCACCAGAATCACCGCGGATAAGCTTCGTCATTTCGGATGGGAAGCCATCACTCACCCAGCTCACAGTGCGCACTTGGCTTGATGGATTCACAGAAATATTTCCCAGCGATACCTAGTGCCATGAGATGTAGTCATGCCGTCCAGCGACAGACACAGAAATATAGATGCCATACTTACCCATACAATGATGCAGCCTTTAACGAACAAAATTTCATACACATTTTCAAAAGATATCGGTTAATGTAATATTTTTTTTTCTTTTTATTACTATTTACCACGAGTACTAATTTAACTATAGTTTTTTTTTTAATACATATAAATAATAATAAAAAAGGTACGTACGTACGCTAAAAGTTATATCATTGTATGAGTAAGTATGGCATCTATATTCCGGTTTCTATATTCGCTACTCTCTAAGACGGCATGACTACACCTCTTGCCACTAGGTGACGCTGGGAAATATTTCAATGCTGTTTTTAGAGATTAGGGGCATAAGTTGAGATGCGAATAGAAATGAAGGCAAGAAGAAAATGCCATATTGTGCTCATATTGTGTTTGCCGGGAGTGATTTCATCAATACTGTGAGCTTTTATATATCAGCATTATCTTGGTTATTGTTTCTAGGCACTTTTTTCATGTGTACTTGTACAATAAGTACAATTTTGATTGAACATTATTCTGCTAATAGCATGAGAATAATTTGCTGCATTATGTACAGATAGGTCGCACTGTTGTAAACAAGAGGAATGTAATTAATAATTTGGATATAAATAATATGCATTTTAAGTATTTTAAGTAAATAATAGTTATAATGACCATTTACTTATACTAAGAATCCCCTTTTTCAAATTTTCTACTTTAACGACAATTTTATTGCAAGTGTATGGTAATTTACCTACAAATTTGTAGTACGTTTTTTACTATAATTTTGGAGTATTTTTACTATAAATATGGAGAACAGGCAGCCACTTCAAAAGACTGCAATAATAGGGTATTTTCTACTTACTTTGATAGCTGTCACTATAGTAACCATCGATTCTGGTAGGATACACTACAATTGTGGTATAATTTACTATAAATTTCTCTCGGTGTAAATTCTTATCTATATTACTTAGTATCGATGATATTAACAAACACGATATTGCTGCGTTAAAGTTTTACTATTTATTTATTTATTATTGGTTGCATTCACAGAGCAATTTGTTTTATTTTGTTTATGTAACAAAGAGGTAGTCACTGGAATAATAACTTTACTACACAAAAGTCGATTATGAATTATAGAATTTGCAAGGTCTTACATAGCACCTTTTACAATATAGAAGCGACAGGAAGCGCCAAACTACCTCTGCCAACGGATATCCAACACGTTACTTGAGTTAATTGCTTTCTAACCATTATTTAGTCAATTTGAAACCAACAGCGTGCGATTTTTTCTAACACTTCCACAATGTAACAATTGAACTTTTATAATCGTTACCTAATTTTATATATTTGTCGCTGAGATGCAAATTTTTTCGATGACAAGGTTCTGCGTATATGGGTATAAAAGCCGGTGAAGATTCCTAAAAAGCGTCAGTGATATTTTACTACATTTGCAGTTAGAATCTACGTTATTTCGGTATGAAGCAGTTTATTGTTTCTATTTTGCTAATTTGTATAATCGCAAAGGTATGTGAATATCATTTTATTATTAACATACGTTGTTTCCAAAACTCATGTTCATATTCGTTGGGACAACATCTATTGAACGGAATGGTCAAATAGTCTGGAACTGCCTATTAGTACTTATTGAAACATAATAACTAATCCAACAAATCTAACTCCTTTTGAAGACACTTCAAAATCAAGTGAACTCTTAAATAAAAATTGCAGAATCAAATATTTCATTTATCAAAATCATGAAACTTCAGATAGTTTTACACTCCTTGAAAACCAAATCACTTCCATAACATTGTACTTCTTTAATGTTCCCTCGGGAAATCCCAAATATTTTGCAGAATAACATCTTTGGACAAAAAAAATCATTTCTTTGAATGTTTAGGTCTATGCCAAACCGTATATGGCCGAAAAACTCGACCAATACAGAGAAACATGCGCTCAGGAAGTTGGTATCTCGTTAGAATCGGTAACACATCCACCACATTCTAGCGGTCCCCCACCAGAACCCTCTAAGGATATGAAATGCTTCATGCGATGTCTCCTGACGAAGGCTGGAATTATAGACAGTAGTGGAGCATTGCAGACGAGCAAGCTCAATCTTCCCGCAGACGCAGACAACGTTGATCTTAGCAAATGTACAAGCATAACTGATTCCGATCCCTGCCAACAGACCTACTTGATTGAGGTCTGCATCAGGGAACAATTGCCCAAACCCCATTCTAAATAATTTTGTAGATATTAAATACAATACTGTGTATTATTGAGTGTTTGAATAAATAATTAATAGTATCTATACGTGTTTCTATATAAATCTATCCTCTGGCCTTAACCAATATATTTTTCAGATCAATTCCTTCCCCGGGATTGACCAGTACTTCAAGCTATGTTCACAAAACCTAAAAATCGATACATCCACTTGGGAAAGTGAAACTTCAACATCAAATGAGGATTCCTCGCAATTGTATTTGAGAGAACCTAATTACGATGGTAAATGCTTGTTAAATTGCATGATGTTGATGGCAGGTGTAATCAATGACAACAGCACTATACAAGGGTTTTTTATTTATTTACCGGATCCAATTAGTTGCTCCAATTTCAGCGAGCCGGATGTTTGCGAAAGAGCTTACTTGATCGAGAAGTGTATTAGGAAGGAACTGCATCTTATACCTAGAATGTAATGTGATAATGAAGTATGTTTAGAGTCGTCTTTGTTCTCCGAATAAAAATAGGGTTTAGTAACTGCATCCCTTTAGACAAAGACGGCATTGTCTGCAAGTAAGTGAATCCAAACGAAGAGTATACCCATCCAGAAAGAGCGGCTTCCAACCAACCAAGGGAATCACTTTCTTCAGAAACTCAGGGTTACGGACCGTAGTGAGATTTTGGCCAGCCTAGTGTAACAATGGTGAACCATTACATGATACCGATCATTGATCAACTGTGTTCAACGTCAATGCATGTTTTTCCAATCACATTTTCCATGCAATATCGTTTTACATAAGGGCAACTTATCGCATTGTATTTCTGATTTTCGCAAATGAAACCGAAGACAACGGAATACTATTCATTAGGCGAACACGTTATTATTTGTGACGTTATATTATGTACAATATAACACGCGTATTCAACGTAAGTCAGTATCAGATTCACCTACACAGCTATACCCAGCTGTACACAGCGGACTCTTTGAATATTGACATGGTATATTGTCTATCCCCCAGGCTTACGCAAGCTTATTCCTGTAACCGCTTGATAGTATTCAGTTGTCACACCGCCAGAGAGGCGAGTTCGATACATGCAAAACGCTCGCTTTAGAGCTAGAGGGATCGCTTTTACATTCTATGGAAAGAGGTGGTGTGGGATACTCGCCAGCCCTATATCTCTAACGCAATACAAAACGTATTTATGTATTAGTCGCGTTTCATAAAGACACCAAACCACGTCTAACCCCTTTCGACACGCAGTAACGGCTTGTCCTTAACTTGCGTTGACGAAATTTATTCAACCCAAGCACTCACCGCAATTGTTCTACAACTTTGATTGTTGTTTGAGTGACAATGATACTCGTGAATATCGAATGTTGCTGTTTAGACTGTCACCAATTCGATTGGTGCCGTTTAGAGAAATTTCCGGGAAAGGAAAGTGTGTTAAGGTGTAGGAGTTATAGATATCATCCTTAAAAAAAAAGATAGACGAGTTTGAATAAGGGAATTCATTTGGGAAAGCTATTATAATTTCATGTAGTTGTAAGTAATCCTAAAAGATATACTTTTTAAATCTATCCCTAGTAAACCGCTCTCTGATAAACCTTCCCCAAACCATTTTTTTAACTGCACCCTTCGTCTCTTTAACTTTATGTACTAGAAGTTAGGAATACAACGGAGTAATCAGAAATTTCATTTAACAAGTAGCTATTAATAAAAACATATTACAAATTGTTAGTTTAAATTTGGTTGTACGTATAGAGTGTTCGAACAAAGAAGAATCAGATATTTATTTCGATTTGCGAAAATAGTTTATGTATAGTTAAGTATGTAGTTAAGCAGTGTTATGAAATGTTCTTTCTTGATCATTCTTCGATTATTCTTTCTAAAAGTTTGTAAGTTGTACATAAAAGGAATATTCCAAAGCCGAATCTATTTGGTACATAGGCGGCTCAAAGACAGAAACTGGAGTCGGAGCCGAAATTTTCGGGATTAGACCAAAAATAACTAAGTCGCTAAGTCTAATTCAAAACGCCACAGTATTTCAAGCCGAAATGGCAGCAGTGCTGGGGTGTATCAAAGAACTAGATAAGCAAGAAGGTAATTATCGATCTATTGCTATCTATTCAGACAGTCAAGCAGTGATAAAATCACTAGACTCCACACAGGTAAAATCGAAACTAGTGTGGGAATGCATGAATGCCCTGAATAGGCTGGGTCGCCTATCTAAGGTGACCCTGGTCTGGATACCAGGACACGAAAAACATCGAGGGAATGTTAAGGCAGACGAATTAGCCCCACCAGGCTCATCAAATGCTAACAGAAACCCAAAACATTCGGTGGGCATAACATATACGGTAGTGAAAGCAACTACTAAACAATGGAAAAATGAGAAATTTCATGACCGGTGGAAGAGTATCCCAGGTCAGAGACAGGCCAAGCAAATTCTGATTGGACACAGGCCTAAACTTACAGCAAACCCACTAAGCAGGGACAGAAAGTCTATCAGAATAATAGTACGCCTGCTAACAGAACACTGTGCCAGGGTGAAGAAGAGATTGCCGTCCACGTGCTGTGCGAATGTACAGCACTAGCAGGAATACGGCTTTTAGAAATGGGATCGGAAACCTATGCAGAGGGATCACAAGGCTGCTAGGTTTGGTGAAAAGGGCAAAGCTAGCGTAATTGATCTAATGATAGAGGAACCACAATAGATCTGAAAAGGTCGCAGTGGAATAGGTCAAGAACCACCTCGATATTAAGTCTAATCTAATCTAATCTAATCTAAGGGATATTCCCCTGTAATTACTACACTGAGGATAGGTGCAATTATCGCTATTTTTCTATCTTCTAGAATTTCTTGCGTGTCCCATATCTTTGTAATTATCTTGTGTAAATATTTTTTTCCCTCGCTTCTTAGGCATTTTATCATCTCTGGTCTTATTATCTACCTATACGGTTGGTTCTTCCCTGGATTCTAAACGTTTCACATAATATTCTAGCCATCTTGCTAATATTTGCCTGTCCGTTGTCAGTGACTCTTCATCTTCACTTTTAATATTCTTCAGTGGGTTTTCCCTTTCTCTTCTTACGTTTCTTAGGGTTCTGTACAAGAGTTCATAGTTCCCTTTCGCATTTTCTTCTTTTTGCCAAAGTCTTCCCATGTTTTGTCTTAGCCTCTTTAACTACTTGTTTTACTTTTTCTCTTTGCACGCTATACGCCTCATATGCATCTTTGTTTTTGTCGCTATTCAGATATTTCTTCTATTGCGAATATGAAAAACAGAATTTGAGAATTGATAAAGTCTAATGAAGGCCACACTAATAAGTCAAAAACTCGTTTAGTTTTTGAAATGAATGAAGATATTTTCCAATCTGTCAATCTCCTAGTGGTAAAGCACCTTGACTTTGTTACCAAGACAGCACAAATACCCCAAAGAGGAAATGTAAAACACTAGCAAAATATTCATTTTCTTCTTTCACATCTTTCCTATACAAAGAAGCAACAGAAAACGTAATTAAAATTTAATAAGGAACTTATATTATGTATAAAAACGCCATGGAAAAATAACGATGTCAGAAATATGTTCCTCTCACTTCAGTTGGTTTTTTTTCCACTTCTGTTTTAGCTGCGCGAACGCCCGAAGGTAGTAGCGGGATTCCACGTGCTCTCGCGACATGAAAAATGACAGGAACCAAGCGAACCGAAGGAAGAGAAGGAAGGGGGGAAAAGCGGAACCGCACGTTGAAAAGAAGGTAGACGAAAAGAGCGGAAAAAAATGTAATTCGTTTTCGGAGGTAATCGCGGGGAAATGAGGAATTTAATATACTGTAGCTACACTACAAAGGAAACTTTTGATACAGAGAAAAAAAGGAAGTACATATGTGCAATTTCGCCGGGATGGCAAAAAATTGTTGTCCCGATTTATAATTTTCTTTTCATTTATTTTCGTAAGAACTTTAATAATATATTCATCTTCTTCGATACTCATGCATATGTATATGAATGTTTTGAGATGTTTCATATAAAATATAAAATTGAAAATGATCACTAAGCCGGGCACAATCGATCTTCGCAACAGAATCGAAATAATCCCACGGACCGCGGATTATAAATAGCGTATGTGTACAGCCGACAGAAATGATTTGAAATCAATACCTCACGCAATAAAAATGTTTGGTAAATAAAGTGAATATATGCACACGTTGAAGTATTTTTATTGCCATTATTAGTTTTTTTTTTTTTGTTTGAAAACGGCATTTGCTGTATATGTAACGTAATTACCGAAAAAAGTAAACAAAGTAGTTTCTTCAAAAGTCTGTTGTACTTAATACCGTAACAATAAATAATAATATCATAAATAAACGTAACTTCTTAACAGTGTGGATAGGATTGCTGAAAAACTTGCACCATCAGGTATGTTTCCACATTTGTCGCGTTGAAGGTTGTTGGCTGTGATGAAAACATGTTCTTATATTTCGAGAAAGACTGCTCAACATCTACGGAAATAACACAGGCATAATTAAAAATAAAAAATCTGCAAATACACCATCACACATTTGTTTTAATCTCGTGTAATCGGAATTTTTTTTTAAACACTATCGAACTTTGCTATAACGCGACCGTTTTTTGCGTCGTTTATACCGTGTAACAATATATTAATTTCGTCCACGATTTTCACTGATTCTTGCGTCTAGTAATCGTTTATAATTTTTGCTAATACTTTTTAAATCTGTTTCAACAGAAGTTTCTAAAAATCCTTTCTGGCTCTCCTTAATAGCTGTAGTTCCGTCAGGGTCGAATTGTAAAATCACAGATTTTACCTCTTGGAAATGTTCAGAATAATAAAAAGCCGCCTGGAACCATGTCCCCCAACGCGTAAGAATCGGCTGTAGTGGTTCGCGAATACCGGGACAGAACCTGTGAAATGCTCGAATCCGTTTGAGAGATACTAAAAAATCGATTTTTTTTTTGAAATAATCATATTTGCATACAATTTTTTAACAATCAGAAAAGTTTACATCTATGTATATTTTAGAACATATAAAAATTTTATGAAAATAATATGATTAATTCAATAAAAATTAGTTTCTTTAGTATGTTCCCATTTTGGGAACGTTGGCCAAAAGGTGAAGTCAAATAAATAGTAAAGAAAAATATATTTGTTTCAAACTGAGGCAGTTCTTTAAAAGAAGGAATTGTATTATTGAATCAAACATATTACGTATATTAAATCAAACAGATATATTTTCAGGTCTAACTTGAGGTTAATTGTTTCAAGAGATCATATGTTTGAATCAAATAACGACGTCAACAAAATTATTTCTTTCAATTTTAAAAATATATCTTTGCCGCCATTTCAAATTGCGATTTGGTTGACTGAATGCATATTTTTTGAGTCAAGAACTTTTTTTCTCTGTGTAAAGCGACAGTATTATATGATGTCTCCCCCTTGCGACGACTAAATGTCGGTACTACCTTCCGCACGCTAGGCCGAGTACTTCAGTTCAGCTCGGATTCACTGGTAGAAGAAGAGCAGGAAAGGGCATTATCATTATTTATTTGCAAAATGTAAATAATACCTGCGAAGCCGAAAATAACCGAAGTACACGGTTTAAAAGAATGATGTGTATCAAGTAGAACGCTCGGCATAAATCATGGTTTTATCGGCCAGATTTAATACGTGTAGAAAACCAATTTCTTACAATCTTTTTATTCTAACATCAAGCACTAGAATTAGTACCAGTAGCAAGCTGCGTCTGGTGCAAGAAAAATGTACTTTACAATTCCAGATGCTACAAAAGTCCAATTTGGACTGGCAAAAATTTAAATACATACATACATATTTTATCTCTTCCTCTATACATACTTCAAATAATGGTACGATTAAAGCCAAAAGAAACAAAAGTATTATGACAGTATTCTGTAAGACAAAGATACAATAATTAACTAGGGAAATCTGGCTGGAGGAGCCACCAACCCTGTCTCACCTCGCAAACTTGCAACTACATGCAACATAATTGTAAAGATAAATGAACTAGATTAGCTAAACACTTTCTCATAAGATATTCAGTCACAGTAAAACCAGAACAATGTATCTCAATAACATTTCACATTAATTTAATTCATTTATAATTTACAAAACAATAACACCTCTGATTACCAGACCCCTTTATAAGTTATACTTCGAGTTCTATAGCAAGCCCAATTTTATGCTTTGCTTGGTCTCTGTCTGTTATGTGTTTGCAATCAATCAAAGCTGAAGCGGTTATGGTGACATTCTCATGTACATGTTGAGCATAGCTCAACCCAAGGCCGATTTCCTGGTTAATTTTGGCGCGGGCTGTTCCTTTAATATCAGGCAATTCAAATTTACCGCCAAGAGTACCATGCACAGCGTTGTCTTCTTTGGTCCAGCTCACGTCGACAGCCACGTCTAACTGGTCGTTGACCTTGAAGCCTACGCCTACACCTACGGTTTCCATATTCTCGATTCTTGCGGCAAGAGTAGCGTCATTCAGCGTATATTCGGCGGCGACATTGTTCTTCGTAAGCTTATTCTCGTTGGCATCGTAAGCTAATTGATAACCTCCAGCTAGCCCTTCACATTCCAAAGCAATCGCACCCTCAATTATAAATGGTCCTCCCTTCTTGACATCAGTGTCCACATTCACGGCAACGTGCTCGTCTTTAAAGGCGTTCTTGATGTGACCTCCGGTAATCTCTTGCGTGGTTGGGTCCACTGAACAATCGGTGGTAACCTTCAGGTATTGATCGTTAACACTTGCATCTGCGGTTACAAGATTCCCAGTCATTTTAGAATCTTGAGTTACCACATCAGCGCTGTACTTTAATCCGAATCCGAAATTGTCAGCTGTGCCTCTACCGCTCAGGTAAGCACCAAGCTTCTTCTCTTCGATTGTGTAGGCGCCACCGCAACCGACCGAGATCCCCTGACTGGCTTTTCCCTTAGCGTCCAGCTTGATTAATCCAAAATGGTAGCCGATATTGAGGATGTCCCTTGGCTTCTTGCCGATGTCCGCGTAGAAAGGCACCGGCATCTTGGTTTATTGGTTCAACGGAAAGAAAAACCAAATTAAAGCTAAAATGTCCAAATGGCAATTTTAAAAGTGATTATACTCAAAAGAAAATTAAACGAGAGATTGTCTAAAACTGATTTAGAGACAAAAAAATGCAGTACCATAAAAGTACAAAATAATACTGGACGTCAAAATGACAGTCGATAGAAAATGGTGACATGACGTTCCAAATGCTCAGTCAGGTATTAGAATTCCAAAAAAAAAAAGATGAAACAGCTCCCCTGGTTCACCTATTAAGCTATATATATATATGTTTATACTTTCCTCCGCCAAAATCTACCCTGACATATGTATCACAATGTGATTCACGTAAAGGTTAGGGTAAATCTTCAAAACGTGCCAATACCTACCACCCATATGCTCAACATCTCGGGATACACAAATGCACCGAATCCAGCCTTCTCGTGGTTTTAAATCGCAAAATTTATATTAACGATGGACGGAAATATCCTCAGTTCTATTTTCTTCACTTTCTAAGAGGACCAACAGTGATTCTGTAAGCCCCAAGTGTAACTAGGTAAGAGTAAATAGTATCTACAAGAAAAGCGGAATAGGTGAAATTACACCGGCAAGAACTAGACCATTTATCGCTAAACACGAATGGCAGTGTCCGTCTCGGAATAGTTAGCATACTTGCGGGTTCATATTTCGGCCGAGACGATTGGTTTTTAATTACGGATAAAAATCGGAATACACCTTCTTCTTGGATAAGGAAGTAAAACCGTAGGTCCCGTATCAATACGATGTTTGGCACGTTAAAAATCCCTACCGGTGGTTGGAACACCTCTGGATTCGGCAAAATTCTAATAGGATTGGCTAATGATCATAGTAATCGATGCCTTGAAGTGCGAGGTGTATTCCGTAACCTGATGCTTCGCCAAATAATACAACAACAACAAATGGCAATTATGAGTGCCGTTGCAATATATTTTAGCTACTATCTAATAAATAATATGTCAAATTCATTCATTAAAAATAGATTGGTTATTTATGCTCCGCGATATCCCCTGCAAAGTAGGCGCCATAAATTCTCTAAATTTTTATTTTTCAATACAATCTCCCCTAACTTCAATCTATTGATTACAACGATCAATTAATAATTCTATACCCTTGTAAAAATAATCTAAAGCATCATCAAAATGTTGTATTACAGCTGCTTGCAACTCACTATCGTCCTTAAAACGATTCCTCTTTGGATAGAGGATCATAATACAGAATCATTGTTTCATCTTATGACAATATTTTATGACAAGTTAGCCTCCTATCTCCCCCTCCGCCACAAAGAAAAATTATTCAATATACCATACCATAAGTTTAGTCATTTATCCTTTCCTCGAAATAATTATTAATCTCTCCAGTCCGACGACGAGCTTTTGTTCGACGTCCTCTTTCATTAATTAATTTTTTCTTGAATTTTTTTTTGTTCCTTTCATCTCTCAAAAGTATTAAGCGTTCCGCGTTTGGAAAATTTGAATATTTTTGACGCGTAGCGCTGTCTTGTTTAGGAAATCATAAATTTGCTAATTTCGCCTCACCTTTCTTCTCCATTCGCCCCTCTTTTTACTTCCTCGGACGTTAAAAAGTGGAATAAAATCTTGTCCCGAAAAAAAAAATGGAAAGCTTGTAGATTTTAATCACTTTTTTTCGGCCAATTTTGATTCTGCTAGCTTCTATTGCCGTCAGATTCGACCCATTTTGAATGAAAGCTTGGGAAAGAAGGAAAGAAATTAAATCCTTTTCCTCGTCAATGGCAGCGGCGTAGGACCGAGGGGAGAGAGTAGGTGAGTAGTGGTTTGAGGTCAGAGGGATTTCATCTTTATTCTGCAACGAAATTGATTAATTAAAAAAGCGGGTCGACGTAAGGGAAACAATGAAAGAAAAAGAGGAAAACTGGATGGATCTATGGAACTGGATCTTTCACGAATTCCAATTTAAGTTGGTAATAGGACGATTGGATGCCATCTATTGGATGAACTAGATTAAATGCTATTGTTTTAGTTTGTCGCGGAATAAGATTGATTGTGTCTAGTTTGTAAAAACGAGAAATTGCGAACTATACAGGGTCTGTATTTATAAATCTGACTCGCTACACAAATATTATTAATACCACAAGTGAGAATGCTTTGAACGGCTCTGAATCGATTCAAAAATAACAGAACACTTAACGACAATTGCTATGTATTAATCTTAAGTATCTTTTGAAATTGTATTAGATATTTCAGATAACATATTTTTATATTTTTTTATTATTTGATTATTGTTTAGAGTTATTGTGAAAATGAGCGCTTTTATTTTTGCTTTTAATATTATTGTTTTTGAAAATTATTTTCACTATATTTTGAATTTAAAAAAAAAACGATGTAGATAATTTTTATTATATTGATGTTTTACAATCGTATTGTAATAAATCTATAATCTACATGCACGTAAGATACATACACTTATAAATTTAATTAAGCATACCACAATATAAATACCAGTGTAAAACTGGATAATAAAAATTATCAATTGTAAAGTTAATATAATTATCTTTTAAAAACAATTACAGCAGTAATTTGTGCATGTCTAAAAACCATTTTGGCAGTCATTTTTAGTTATGTAAAAAGAGAACAAACGGTTTTTTTAATAGCGTTTTTATTTTTTACAAAATTATAAATATGCTTAAATGTATTGAATGTAATACATTTGAAATATACACGTATATAAATTTAATTGTTTTCTTTTCTTACTTGAATACAAAGATCTAATATTTAACGTTGACAAATAATATATAATTTTTATTTTAGTCTAAATAGACTAAAATGAAAATTGTATATGTATTTTATGATCTATTTTTTAAATAAAAATTAGATCATAAAATGCAGGAATGCAAAACATATTGTTTACATTATTGCACTATAGAGTTCAATCTAGGAATATAGCGGCACCTAGTACTCAAATGGTCGAACCTGGTACATTTAAAAATGTTATTACGAATGATTTTCGGGCCTCTAGGATCTGGGGCGAGATGGCGCCGAGTGTCGAGTAGATTTTGTATAATTTAAAAAATTATTTTTGATTTCTTAATCTGTCAGATAAGCTTATAAATAATGAAAAATATTATTTATTTACATTGCCTTTTTTATATAACAATAAAAACAGGAAATATCTGCATAAGAAAAGAGGAATAATTAATTAGAATATAAAAAAATAATAAATTTCACGTTTTGCCTAGACATGGACACGCGCCCGACGTGTTTTTTTCTACTACAGCGTTACTATACTTGCAGGTCCCCGTTTCGAACGAATTTACGCCTATTTTATAGGAAAAATAGCCCTCTTTCGATTTTCGTCGATTACGCGCCTCCATCTCGCTCTTTTTCTCAAGTCCCGTGCAATTTGCTCCTTTTTGACCCTCTTTCCCGTCTTTCTCGCGCCAACGGACTACCAATCTATAACCGAGGACGTAAGAGAGGTTACGTGTTTTTCACAGTCGCATATTACATATATATAATGGCCCATCTCACTAATAATAATTAATACCTACAACTGAATAAATTTGGACGACAAATAAAGAAAACTATTGCTTCTCAACGATACTAATTTGTGCGAACATCACTGTAGATCATCAACCAGCCTTTAAAATTACGCAACGCAATTTTATAAGCACGCAAGCTTCAGCCATGTGGCGACATCATTCGCGAACATCGTGCGAGCCTGCAGATAGGTGTTATTACGCAATTATCTCCAATTGAATCCAATCAGGACGAATTAAACGAGGAAAATATGAGTCCCCGAATGAAGTTAAGTGGCTCGGCGTTAGATTTCGTTCCGGTCCGTGATCCGATAAGCCTCGCCAATTACCGGGACTTGGGCGTCATCGTTGGGTAGGTAATTTCCACCAACAGCTAACCATTGCCACGTTGCAGACGGTTTCAGGTTAAAACTGACCTGCGTTTCTCGTGCACAGAAGTACAGAAGGAATAAATTTATTACATGGAGGAGGCATAAACGTTAGCTAAATCGGATAATTCGGATATATGTATATACTACCGGCCACAATTATTTCCCACATACATTTCTGCTTGGATTTTAGAAAATTATGTAATTATTATTATTTAAGGCGTATAATTATTTACCTATAAGTAAAAGAAAGATATGACCTTGAATAATTCCCCAAGAGACTCCTCTGATACTTAGTTATCGACTGAATCTCATTAATCCGATAATTAGGGATGCAAGCAGTGTCATAAAAAATGTAATACAATTATCCTTCACCGATAAATATTTAATGTAGTGCAGGTAAAGATTAAAATTTCCTATTTACCCCAACTAGAATTACAAATTTAGAATTAGTAATTACTATTCTTTTAAAAGAATGAATATCGTTAATAAAATTATCTAAAATTAATATTAAAATGTCGAAAACAAGGGAGTTGCCTTTACAAACCCGCACAATGAAGTAACGACAAAAAAAGTAACGACATCAGCGGAAGATCGAGTAATTATAACGAGTAAATCGAATAGACGAAAAACTGCACCTGAAATTACGAAATATTGAGCGTGAAAAACGTTTAACCACCGTGAAATGGAGGTTAAGAGAGGGTGATTTATTTGGCCAAATAGCGTTACATAATCCACCCTAATGCAAGCAAAATAAGATAAAACAGCTTGCAACCGGCTTGAGAGCATCAGCATTGGACAGTTGATGAGAGAGAAAAACATTCGTTCAAAGGTCGAAGGAAAACGAGCAGCAGAATCATGTGTAGTGCTTACAGTCAAGCATGGGGGCGAAACACACCTCCCATAGAACTTTTGTGGGAGGAATTCGATAGGTAGGTGAAAATAAATACTCCAACTCCCAAGGAATCGTTGTGGAAACAACTACAAGAAGCCTGGCTTAAAATAGAACCCGCTGCTCTGACGACATTGATAGAGAGAATGCTGCAAGTGTGCGCCGCAATTATTAAGAGTCGAGGTGGACATTTTGACGAAACAAAGATTTATTTCTTTTGTGTCAAATAAATTTTATTATTGAATAAAGACTATCAATTACTTTGTTTTAAGACTATTTTATCAAATGCAAAACCACAATTTCTTTTCCAGTTAGCACTTCCTTTGGTTATGCGAATTTGTTTGGGTAGGCAAATAATTTTGGCCGGTAGTGTATCTGTATGCTTCGTTAAAATAGATTGTCAATGGAATTACAATAAAATGGCATATTGAAGACTGTAATACATTCGATTTTGCATGAACATTTAGGTGTGAAAAGGATCTGTTCCCCATGGATTCCGCATAATTTGAGCCAAGCACAAAACAACTCGTGTCAATTGGTGGAAGGAAATTCGACCGAGAAATTTCAAAAGCGCGTTGTTTAATGATTATTTCTTATAGATATTTTGCAAAATACCTCTCTTAAATACATATTTTTGAATGGATTTTGGTTAAAGCGAGAAAAACGCAGCACTTTAAAAAATCTCCAACCTTAGGTTGGCTACAAAATGTTCATATCAATATCAATTTTTCAGCGCAAAAAGCAGAATCTAAGCATAATACCGCTACGCCATATCTGTGTCCAATGTTCCCGGATAACGCCTCCCCCAATATAATTGAATTTTAATTCCCATGAGTGTTCTGCCTCGCCGTAAATATAGATCGTATTTTTTGCGTCTCGTCGATTATCCGTTGAGGATATTTCACAAACAAACATTAACCACGTTTTCGTGAGGAAAAGAACAAAATTGGAACGCGGTGGTGGGGGAAATTTGTTGGAAATATCGAATTACGCTGCAGAGGATTCGATTTTGTTAAATAATTTACAATAATTTTGATATGAGGTTCCGAATTTGGACGAAATTTCGTCGCAGAAATTGAATTTTAATAGCAAAGGATAAGAGGGGAGTGATTTGGAGGATACATAATGGGATTTAGGTTTTCGGGGGAATGTACACAAGGAAACTGAATCATTGTAATGTTGCTTGTTGTTTCGTGAGTATTTACATTGCTTTTTATGAAAAAGCTATTCTCTGCTTTACTTGTATCAAGACTGTCCGCCTCAATTCAAGTCAATTACTATTTCAATTATCCGCAATACAATAACTATTTTAAATCAAAAAAAAAAATATTTTAACGTTTTTTTTCTTCGCTTGAGAGAAGTATATACTTGTAATGAAATAATTGCATTTCTTTGTTAAAGACATTTGTTAACTTGATTGAAGAAAATCCTGCAGAAAATTTGAAGAAAGCGATTCTTACTATAAGTAAATGGCCGTTATAACGCAAAACAATATTTTCTTAAGGATAGTAAATGATTTTCTGAATTCAAGAAAGCACTTTAGGTATTGTTCATAAATCAATAGTTTGATTTTCTTAAAATAAAGCATTTACTTACTTGGAATTCTTGAGATGCATATTATGTACATTCACATTATTAATTACACTTAACTTGTTTAAAACAGTACGACATATCCGTACATAACGCAGTAAATTATTTTGATTGCTTGTGATTTTAAAAAGGTTAATGTAGAGGTGGTTATTTACAGAATAATGTTCAAACAAAAGTGAACTTAATGTAGAAGTACACATGAAAAAAATGCCTAGAAACAACCAAGATAATGCTAATAAATAGCCCATTGTATCGATGGAATCGGCATAAGCAATGTGAGAAGAGAAAAGCATTAGCGCTTTTTGCTCCTGCCCACATTCTTGTGCATCTCTCAGTTTATACCACTAATCTTCAAAAAGAGCACTGAAATATTTCCTGGCGCCACCTACTGCCAAGAAATATTGTCATGCCGTCCTAGATAGTAGCGACAGAACCGGAATATAGATACCATACTTACCCATACAATGATATAACCCAACGTACAACGTTTCATAAACATTTTCAATACATAATAAATAATAATAATAATCAAAGGGATAAATAAACTTAAATATTAACTGGTTTATTATTAAACTACATAAAAACAATCCCCATTTAGTTACAAAGCACGTCGAGAAACTAAGTTCCGTTTGGTAATAAAAGCAAAACGAATACAGGTACAGAAAACCATTTATTACAAAAAAAAAGAACTACAAACCTTAAACTATCTTTCTTTCATAGCTTTCTTTCCACATAGCTCCTACCAAGTTTTTGTATGCCTTCCTCATAAAACGTTGCCGCCTGCGTTGTCAACAATGTGGTAACATGTTCTTTGAACTCTTCATCGTTGTTGAATTTTTGACCATCAAAGAACGTTTTCAGGTGCAAAAAGAAATGGAAGTCGCTAGGAGCGAGGTCAGGACTGTACGGAAAGTGGTCAAACTGGGTCCAGCCAAAATCCTGTAAGAGTTGTGTCTTGTTCGCAGTGTGAGGTCGGGCATTGTCATGAATCAAAACCCGTTTGTGAACTTATTCTGTATTGCGCGACGCAGTTGTGTCACCTGAAAAAGTTCCTTGATGGTCAAAAATTCAACAACGATGAAGAACATGTTGTCACATGGTTGACAACGCAGGCGGCAACGTTTTATGAGGAAGGCATACAAAAACTTGTGCCACGCTATGACAAGTGCCTGCAAAATGGTGGGAGCTATGTAGAAAGATAGTTTAAGGTTTGTAGTTTTTTTTTTTTTGCAATAAATAGTTTTTCTGTATCTGTAGTAGTTTTGTTTTTATTACCAAACGGAACTTAGTTTCTGGACGTGCTTTGTACATTATTAAAGAAATAAATTAATCGTACTGTAAATTTTTCATTAGTTCATTCACTTGCTCCCAATTTTAATTATTAACTTGAAGTTTTTCTCCATTATTGTAATCTTTCTTTTATTGAATATCCTTGTAGCTGGCCTGATGATTTGTTTTTTAAATACGAAACCGATCGCTTAATTTCTAAGTAGAACTTTGTAAGATCTGGATCATTTTTTCATTCCTACCTTTAACATGAATATTTTCTTAACCTAAAACTAAATGATTTACTTGGAAGAAACATTTTTCTGTCGTGGATTTTCTTAATTTTCTAACCCTAAGAAAATATTTATTTAAGAAGTTTTCAAGAAATTCATTGTATGGTGTAATAAACATATCACCAAGAACACTCAGATTACCAAACAATTCTCTATTTCTGTTGTCAAATGTTTGATAGGTGCATAAAAATGACATATCCAATTATATCGGCGCATTGGCAAATGATATACACGCAACACAAGTACATCTTTGCAAGCATTTGTATAAATTAAATATAAACACTAAAATATTTTGTTTGTCAAATTCGGAATTTCTATGGTCGGTATCAGTCCTTATAAATTCAAGATCAAAACCCTCGCTTGTGTGAATATAAATTTTCAGTTTTCAAAATTTATTTTATCCACTTCCTTTAGAACATCAGTCAAATTATCTATGCAATTTACTCCGAATATAAAAGGAACTTCATAAAAATTTCTCGTATTTTCACGTTGTTCCGCTTCCAAGAAAGGTATCCATACAATCTTAATTTAGTCTTCTAGTGTAGAGAATGGGTTTACCAACTTACTCCCAACAAATAAGCTGCTATGTATGTATACAGATTGAGAGTTGGTCCTATAGTCGCACGTATCTTGATCGGATGCCTTCGGAGCAAGAGAGGGAATATTCGTTCATTACTGAAATATATATAGCTTCGTTCCAACACAAATCGCAAACTTAGTCAAAGCCAATCATATGCAGCGAAATCAGTTAGAAAACATTTTCGGATTTTTTTCAGTCAATCAAATCGCGTCTGACTAGTTTATAATTGAAGTTGGAACAAGCCTATTGCGTCACGGCTCCTATCTGTCAGTTATATACAGATGACGTTCGAGTTTTAACGTATTACCCTTTTTATATTATATCGATTGTATATTATACAATCGATATCCTTTCTTTATAACAAAGGAAATTTGTAATAAAATCTTTTCCTCTGGGCCATTTATCACCCAATCTTGTATGGGTTCGCGGCTATTTAAACGCTGCGCTGGACATGAGCAAGATGTTTATTAGTTCGAGACCCATATCGTGACACAGATGTATGATGACGTCAATGTATGGCAAATGAAGATTCATCAGAAAACAATACATTTTTAATAACATTTTCATCATTGTTACACCGGTCCATAACTTTCATTAGTCTTATTTAATTTAAATGAATGATACATATTTTTTTTTATTTTACACACAGTGAAATATAAAATGTTTAACTGCCTTACTATTTTGAGAAAAGGTAGTTGTGGTTATTCTTCTACCGCTACACAAAGTGAGAAATCTCGTTCTTAATTTTATCATTGCGCGCCTCTTTTATGTGATATAAACAACCATAATTTTCCAAATTTCTAATTTACACCGTAAGAGTGAGCGTACTATAATCGGCCAACATAATCGGCATTTTTCGGAAATGCCGGAGCGAAGTCGTGTCCTACGTGTACGTGAACGAATACACCATTTATAACGTGAGCAAGGTGTTTTCGGAAATGCGAGAGTGATGTCGTGGCCGGCACGTGTTCTTATGCAAATGAATTATATATTCTATAAAACTGAATTTTAAATGTTACCGTTGCAAGTACCTACATTATGTTAGTCAGCAGACGCCGACGCCAAAGTCCAGATCAGGCCCAATCGTTCAGTACGAATGCTCTTAGTTTAAGTGCTTCCCTAAGGGAAGTATACAATGTTCTGGCTTGTGGTACCAATACCTCATGCCGTACTGTCCGTTATATTTCGCAATAGGATATCCTTTCTTAAGCTTTTGTATATAGGGCAAACAAACAAAACGTGTTGGAGACTTTCGCTGTATAGGCAATTCCGCAAGCAGTACCAAATCGTGGGCGAACATCAGCATTCTCGCGTTGGTGGTTCCTTCTCAACATCGCTCACCAAAATGGAAAACAGCAAAGGGCTCAACGGGTCTCCCTGTAATACTCCCTTACTTATAGGCACCTCGTTTGAACACCCGCCATTACATTCTACATTGTAGGACCGCTGATTTATACAGACTACTGATTTAAGTGAATTAATTTAAAGAAAAAGCGAACGAAGGCTCTTTCCTCGTAAGAAACAAGTACCTATTAATAACAAAATTTATTAAAACGCAAAAGTATAAACAAAATATTAGCATGTATTATTAAAAGTAATGTAAAACTTGACGAAATTAATAAAATATTGTGTAGCGCTTAATTTAATTGAAAGTGATGATAATGAAAGGAAGAAAAACCTGAGGTAACAAATGTTCAAAGTGCCTTCCTTCTTGTTGCAAACAAAGATTGAATCTATTTATGAACATTCTCCGAACTCGCCTTAATACTTCAGATGCTATGCTTCGGAAAACGTTAATCATTCTCTGTTTAATGTGCTCTATTGTTGTTGGAACCTCGCATACACAATTACAGAACCATTCCTTCCCAACCATCATTCGGGATACGTATTATTCAGGTAATTTCGTACAGCAATAGAATAGTGTGGAAGTGCTCCGTCATGCTGCAGCCGGATTTCAGGACATTTGCCAATAATCGTGGTAGTTCATTTTGTATGAACTCCAAGTATATAGATCCACTTAAATTATTTTCAAAAAAATAAGGTCTTACAATATACTCCTTACGCCTATCCAAACGTTAACGCTCCACTGATATTGCTGATCCTCTTGTCCAAAATTTTAGAATTTTCATCTGCCTATTAATGAAAGGTATGTTTATTTACCGAACCGTTTTTGTGAAAAATTGCTTTGTCAGAGAATAATACTTTAAAAATAAAATAGGGGTATATTATTATAGATGCGTGTAATTCGATATGTGAAACAATTTTTAGAAAACTGCGTTGCATATAAGGAAGGTGTAAGCGTACCTTTGAACCTAATATTTAAGTTGTGCACATCAGTTCTGTATCTGACTTTATATAAATATGGTCGCCTTCCTGAAACTAGAACATTATGAAATAGTGTAACACCATGAAGTAGTCTCCGCCTCTTCATATGCAGCCATCTCAATTCAACCAGTTTGTGAGACACATGCGCCCGGCGGGTAACTCCAAAATCAGTCGAATGCATGAATTTTGAAGCTTTTGTAATTTACGGATACAAATACTTGAAATAAAAGAGTCGTACAGTACGTCAGAGTAATTTGTTTGAGACAAAACTAAGCTTTCACATGGTAGTTTCCTTGTTTTCTAATTTAACATATTTCTATTAGAGTATATAAGCTACAATGATACGTACGCTCGGCGAACAAGACAATTTATGTGTTCATTAAATTTCAATTCAGAATCCAATAAAACCCCCAAATTTTTTACACAGGACTTTAAAACAAGTTTCTGATTATCAACGGTAATATTAATTTTACCGCAAAAGAAATTATTGTCTCATATATTTTTCGGGTAAAATAAAATTAGATCAGTCTTTTTGGGGTTTAAATACAATGACATTTGCTCTGACAAATTCTTCAAACAATTGATGTCCAAATTCATCCGAGCGCACGTATCCTCAACCGCCGACTCTAGAAAGGAATAATATAATTGAGTATCATCGGCATATTGATTACTTTTACTATGACGCAAGCACCCCACCATGTTAAAGGTGTAGATAGAGAATAAAAGGGGTCCAAAAATGGATCCCTGGGCAATGCCGGAACTAGTAGCTACTGGCGCAGAGCGACGACAACCGACCATAACGCTCTGACTTCTACCAATCAAATAGTTGTAAATCAACGAGGTTTTAAACCAAGATGAGATATATCCTTGACTGTAAATTCTACTGGCTAAAAAAGGATTCCTTTCTGTTTCGCCCAGTATGAAAATAATAGTTGATTCTAATAAGAAATTGTGTAGAATTTATCCACTGTGTAAGAAATTCGACAGAAAAAAGTGATAACCTGATATGCCATGCTGCCAAAGATCATTTCCCCAAAGGATTGATGACAATTTAATTTTATTATAATTGTTCAAACAGCTTTTCGTTTCCCCGAAAACGCAATACCTCGTCCCACAAACGAAAACCTTCCCAAAACTGAGCAAAAAATCACTTAGAAGCAATAACCGGGTGAAACCGACATAATTACATGAAAAAAGATCCCTTCATCGCTGAGGTAGGTCACTAAATGGGTCCTTAATAATGTTTTAGTGACGGGAATACAATACCCACGCCATTATAGGCACACTTTAGCTGGATTATCGTTCTTGTCAGTGAGAATTAGCGACGCCTTTAGTCGGGTCGACGACGGTGGACCCTCGTCAAAAGTGAAACAAATGGACATCGTACACCTCATTAAAGCCTTTCTCGGAGTACCTAAGCTCTGACCGTCCTTCTAAACAAATGCTACCGGCCGCGTGGTGCGTCACATCTTGATGTGATGTCTGGACAAAAGTAACATTCAATTTTGGAATTTCGGCCGAGCTTTTGCGGCAACCACGATGCCCCAACGGATCTTTGTAATTCGGTGACGACGCGTCGATGACTCAAAGCGGTCTAGATGGCACTGTTGTCGCAAATCTGGTTGCTTACGAGAGAACGAGACCTCATCGGCGGAGAGAATTGCTTCTGAAACTGGCCCTCCTAAGAGGAGATAATTTGAATTGCGGTTTCATAAACACAAAGCTGTAATACTATGACAGATTAAAGAGAAATTGTAAATTGTTTACCTTGGTTTATTCAAATTTGTTACACACTCTAAAAAAGGATTAAGTAAAATTACATGTAAAATCGATTGTAACTTTTTTATCAGCGATTTCACCATTACCACTAGATGTGAACCTAAAATATTATTAAACAGTCAATAACATGTAGAGTAAAGTTCACCCAAGTGTGGTCACGCAACCTATATCAGAGTGATCCTCTTTCTAATCCGTTTTCAATTATTCAGCGGTTTTTATAGGCCCGTGCCCCCTTTCCTTGTCCCCGGCATTTTATTATGTAAATCTCCAGCCAACGATAATTCCGGAAGAATGACTAAATAACTCGTCTTCCCTTCATTTTCACATCGTAATGTTCGTTTTTAATGCAATATTTTCGTACAAACAAGTGCAGAATAGATCCTATTTTGTCTCAATCATAGTTTCGCACACTAAATATTACTTGGTAGTAGTCATTAAGTCCGGTAGTAAGTAGAGTAACCGATACACGCAAATGTCAAATCCTTAAACATTAGATTGCGAACTCGCATAACATATTACAAACTAAAATATGGTATTTTTAAAGAAAAGAAATTTTGGTTGATTGAAAATTTATTTGTAAGAATATGATATATTGTTTATTTGAAATGTGTATCGTAGTTGGGCTTGAGTTTTGACAAATGCTATCGTTAACGAAGAGGCGAGGAGACGCCACAACAATCTGCCTCTTTAGTTCGAGTCGCTTTTGAAAGAAGACATATTTGTCCAAGTGACTAATTTTCACATATATTAAGAATTGGTAGAAAACACGTAAACTGTTATAATAAAACATCATGGTGGGTTCAGGGAAGGAGGAAGTATCATTGACCAATTTTTACGCTGAGAATTGCAAGTAGAAAATTATGAGTTACGAGTATGAAGAAACGACAATGGTTCCTTTTGTACACTTTAAACAAGCCTACCATAAAATTAAAAAGAGACAACTTTATGAAGCCTTAGAAGAATTGTGGGATAACTAGTAAACTAAGAAAAATGACACATTACGGGGAACAAAAAAAATATGTTCAAAATGTTATTGTCAGTGGGTGGGAAGAAAGCGACCGAGAGCATAAAGACAAAATAGGATCTATTCTGCACTTGTTTGTACGAAAATATTGCATTAAAAACGAACATTACGATGTGAAAAAAATGCAGCGAAGACGAGTTATTTAGCCGTTCTTCCGTAATTATCGTTCGCTGCAGATAGATTTACATAATAAACGCCAGGGACAAAGAAAGGGGACCCGAGCCTATAAAAACCGCTGAATAATTGAGAACGGATCAGAAAGAGGATCACTTTAACGTAGGTTGCGTGACCACACTTGGATGAACTTTACTCTACATATTATTGACTGTTTAATAATATTTTAGGTTCAGTGGTATGGTGAAATCGCTGATAAAAAAGTTTTTACATGTAATTTTACTTAATCCTTTTTTAGAGTGTGTAACAAATTTGAATAAACCGAGGTAAACAGTTTACAATTGCTCTTTCATCTGTCATAGTATTACAACTTTGTGTTTACGAAACCGCAACTCAATTATCTCTTCTTAGGAGGGTCAGTTTCAGAAACAATTCTCTCCGCCGATGAGGTCTCGTTCTCTCGTAAGCATCTAGATTTGCGACAACAGCGCCATCTAGCCCGCTTCGAGTCATCGACGCGTCGTCACCGAATTACAAAGATCCGTTTGGGGATCGCGGATGCCGCAAAACTTCGGCCGAAATTCCAAAATTAAATGTCGAATTTAAAAGATGGGACACTAGATAAGACGGAACAAACTAACGTGGAGGCGGGGGAACGAGAGGTGCTAAGGAAAATATTTGGAAGTAAAAAAATTGAAGGTAGATGGATGAAGAACAAATCAAGAATTAAAAGAACTGTACAAGGAAACAAATATACACGAATTATAAAAGCACAGAGACTTCTTTGGATTGGGCATGTAGAAACAATGGATATAACACGGGTACAGAAAATATTATTGTCAGTGAGTGGAGAGAAAGCGACCGAGAGCGGCATTTTTTAAGTGATCGATTTCCTAATAGATGGATAGGCTGAAACGGACCAGTACTTTGGTCTACCCGATCACTAGACTTAACCCACGTCGATTATTATATTTGGAGACGTGTGAAAGAGCTGGTTGGTGAAGAAATACTAGATAGAGACCATCTTGTTGCCAGAATTAATGAAGCAGCTGTAATAATACAAGAGGAAATGGGGTTAAGTGTAACCACTATGCGCCGAAGAGCTCGAGCCTGTCTAGAAACGATGGTGCACATTTCGAAAATAAATATTCAATTCATTTTTGTGTTTCAAGTAAATATTTAATTTAATTTTGTATTTTGTTTCAAATAAATACTTAATTTATTTTTGCATTTTGTTTCAAATGAATATTTAATTTATTTTTATATTTTGTTCTTCAGAAAAAATGTTGTCGCTTTGTCTTCAAATACATTTTTGTTTTGAAAATTTGCAGATAATAATTAGAGGCAGACATCTCGAATGTTTTTAAACATATCTGAACGTATTTTGTATTGTAATCTTTATTCATGGCTTGCTAAATCAAATATAAAAAAATACATTTTTGAACTTTAAACGACCCCAAATTTTTTATCACGTGTAAAATGTACGAAATGATTTTATTTGATGGAATGGATATCAAAGACTATTAAAATAACAGTTACAAGGAATTAGAAACTTGCAACAGTATCTAATTATAATTCATAGTAGCAAAAATCGTTGGCTTTATCTCAGAAACTATGACACTTTTGTATAATAGTATTTTTAGTTAAACAAGTTCCAAACTGACTCATCTGAGCCAAACAGCCAGTATAATAGCTACTACGCGATATATACCAGTAGTTTATGCCCCGTTTCACCCATGTTCCTCACCTTCAATTAGTTCTCTTGTATATGTCTTTGCTGCTAATGGCGATATGACTCCTTTGCTGAAACCATAATCAAAATTTTCGTTTTTTAAATGTCATGGTTCCTTATGCCCCGCGGTGTGTCCTACTTTGCTTTTTCCTTTACGAATATACAAACTGTTCAAAGTTATTCATAAATCAAGAAAATCAAAAACGGAATTAAACATGAGAATGATCTTTTGACAAGTCCAACACGTATTCCGCCACTCACATCAACTCGGAACAAGACACATACGTCGCCCAAACACAATAGAATAGAAAGCAAACGTAGATATACATACGTACATACATACATACATCGAGTCCGGAGCTGGGAAACTCGACGTTAAACGTTATCTAAGAGGCCTGAACGTGACGCTAACCCAATTTCCAGACAGTCATGAGCATCTCTCCCTCCCTTCCATCCCCAACACTGCGGTACCTGTACTATATTCATCAACATAGACCAAAGCCTTCTCCATATACACAGAAACGGGGACTCGTCTTCTCGTCGGTCGTGGCGTTACTCGGGCTGTATTATCTAATTGATCTGGGAGTAGTGGCGTGCCTGTGAGCTCTATCCGTTTGTCTCACTCTAGCGCGCCCCAGCATGGTAATAATGTGACATGTTTCATCCTAAGGGATCTGGGGTAAAATACGGGTTGCCGGGTAGATACCAGCGTTACTGCTGACGCGGCATCAGCTGGAAGATGTACGGAAGAAATGAAGGTAGAAATATTATATACAGGAACCGCCCAAAAAATACCAACAATTTTTAGGGATTACGGAAAATTATAAGATGAACACATTTTCGTAGTAACTTCGCCCCCTGATTTTCATCTGTGAAAAGAGGAAATATCGCAGGGAGCCAAGTAAGACGAGTACATTGGAACACTTGCAGATAGTTCAAATTTAGCTTGGTGTCTGCCACAGAAAAGTTTAGCGAAACTCCTAAACTAACGATATTTTAGTTAGCTTTTTGAAAAGACAGATCTCCAGTCACCTTTATGGTTGCCGACATTGTATACTTCTAAATAACCGCTGCATATAACAGATAAAAAACAATATACCACGTAGAGCACTTACAGAGCAAAGAGTAACTAGAATTAGAGAACACCTACAAGAGCTCGATTGGGAGAATATATTTCAGGGAGAAGACCAAAACAAGTGCACCTACTTGCTAGTCTCGGTTTTAGATAAGCCTTATAAACAAACATGTCCTGAGGAAAGAAAAAGTAAACACACAAAATTCGTACAATCCCCTTGGTTAAATAATTAAATCAGGAACAAATGCCAGATAAAACTCGAACTATATGAAGAAGTGAATGCTAGTATAGATGAGAATATCTAATTAAAGATACTCTAATCTCTGAAAATATCGAAATTACGAGGGTGTATCAAATATAAACGGGGCTCGTTTTTTAAAAAATTCTAACTTTATTTAACTAAGTTTACAAATATATATTGTTTTTCTAGATACTCTCCCGCACTAGAAATACATTTTGCCCATCGGATTGGGAGCTTTTTTATTCCATCATCGTAAAAACTCTTCGGACTTTCATGTAGCCATTGGAGCACAAACGCTTTCACCGCTTCGTTGTCGTCGAAACGCCGTCCTCCAAGCGCTTCGTTGAGGGATCCAAAAAGATGGAAGTCACAGTGACAAGTCTAGACTATAAGGTGGATGTTCCAGCGTTTCCCATCCTAATGCATCCACTTTTTGCATCGTGGGGTTAGCCACATGAGGCCTGGCGTTGTCATGCCAATTGCTTCCTCCTTTTCCTTCGAAATGACAATTTCGCGGCATCCAGTACTTCACAATAATATTGCGCATTAATTGTGTTCCCTCTATGAGATTTCGAACCGCCTCTCGTTCTCGACCTTTTCACGCCCTCCAGAAATTTTTTTGTACCATGCAAACGCACGGATTCTTGACAAAGTGTTGTCCCCGAACTGTGCCCGCAAAATTTCGGTTAGGTTTACCCCCTCCTTGGCCAAAAACTTGATGATAATCCGCTGCTCCACGGAGACATACACTTCTTTCTCGCTCATAGTTTCTTTTGATACTAAAGGGACCCGAGAGAGTTGCGGTCGGTTTTCCCCTCTACCTAACGGAACGTTTATATTTGATACAGCCTCGTAATAGTTATATCGACCTCTACAAAAGCAAGTAACTCGTAATGCTCCACTTTTCTGTGAGGGTAGCAAGCTCGACCAGTGGCTTAACCTGCCAGAGGTAATTAAATAATTAGATACTCTCACCCATACCAGTATTCACTATCTTCGTATACATACAACAATTTCAAATGCATCTACCAACTCCACAGAAGTACGCTGATGAGCCGTGAGACGGCGAAACGCGCGGTGATTGTTAGAAGTTGGTGTCATTATTATTTGCTATTGTCTAAGTGTTCTTTTACAAGCGACCAGTGATTAAATTCAACGTTAGTTACGAAGTGAAAGTCAAGTTTGACAATTTCAAAATACGCGGGCTTCGTGTATAGAGAATAATAAACATAGCGTTTATATTGAAACGTCACAATTTGAGGTTAGTTTCCTCTTTTCAAATTTAATTCTTTTAAAACGTAAACGAGGTTAATTCATATTTAAACCGCCGTACAATTAATTAATTAATTTCGAGAAATCAAAATTTCTCCCCCGTAATTACCAAGGTTGGTAGAATACATTTACTCTAAAATGGTCTCAGTTTAAAAAATAGCGTGCGCAATGACGTCAGTGGTAGTGGAATATAGAACATATGAGATCCATCAATTTAAACGTTGTTACTAACAAGTATACACTTTGTCTATTTTCAGCTTTTACCTACGTCATCAATTTTTGTCCGTATGAAACAAATCGATACATCTGGGTCAAATTAAAAACCGTATAAACAGTTAAACTTGAAAGTAAATTTAATGTATATAACAAATTACTTTTGTTTGAACACAAATTATTTTTGCTTTAATTTGTTAATGCCTGACAGTTTCTATTTAATGAAAAGAATATTTACTTGCTTATCTAATATGTAACCTGAAATAGGTTAGGAATTTTAAATGACGAATGTGTGAATTGATGTTATAACAGATTTTGGTAGAATTTCTATCTCTAATAAATCAAATATGTTCTCAATTGCAACCGATGTGCATATAACACAATATTCATCGTGCACATATCATAATGCACATATACTGCAAACTGATAAATAATGATTTTTTTTAATAAAACAAGATGCATCGTCTTCATTATTTAATAATATATTAAGGTATAAATAGAACATTTCAGACAATATTCATAATAAACAAGTAAACATTAAATAAACATTCACTTATGAATCTGTAATATAAAAGCTGGAATCGAAGAGATCAACAGTCCATTTCTTCTTCGGAACTTGATTCATTGGGGTTGGCAATTATTATGGGCTCAATGTCCATATCTACTACGTTTCGTTCTCGTTCATACCAATTTCGTATTAAATTGTTTGTGTGCCTTACACAATTCTCCCAGGTGTTAGGTTGGGTGTGCAATGTTCCAATGCTTCATTCCACATACTCAACACATTTTGATCACGATAACCATCCCTACCAATATTTTTATTATAATACCCTTTTGCCTTGGCCCAGATCAATTCAATTGCATTAAAGTCACAATGATATGGGGGAAGTCTCAGCATTTCGTGACCATGTGCTTTTACGAGTTTGTCAATAGAGTATTTTTTTTTCAGGTTTATTCCTTTTAACCATATCTAGTAATTCCACTTTGGTTAACTCACTTGAAAAACTTATATTATTGTTCGTTAACCAGTCTGCGATATCTTGTTTCCTCGACAAGGTATTTGGGATTTTATTAATCACAACGCTATGATAAGGAGCATTATCTATCACAACAAGAGAATTTGGTGGTAAGTTGGGAATTAGTTGTTTCGTTACCCATTCTTCAAATTTTCTGCTATCCATTGCAGAATGGTAGTCTGCAGCTTTGGAATTTGAGGCAAATATTAGGCTTGCACCATTAATAAAACCATGTTCACTTCCAGCATGTACAATCATAAAACGTTTGCCATCATAGCCTTCAGGTTTGCGAACACTTTTAATGGTGTCATCTTGCCAAGACTTAATTTTATTGCCCTTAGAATAAATCCACGTTTCATCTAAGAATACCACTGGTCTCACAGAATTCGACATGAGGTTGGCCATATATTTTTTAAGAAAAACACTTCGCAAGAATGCAATGTCATGTTTCTCTATTAAAGCTTGCCTGTTGTCTTCTTTTCGATATTTAAAGCCAATTTCCTTCAACAATGTACTTAAGGATTGTTTGCACAATTCAACAATGGCTTTGGTTTTTAGTTCATCGTTTAGGGTTCGTAATGTAACATGTTTCCCTAAAACAACATTTTTATAACAAAATTGTAAACCATTTATAAAACTGTTGTTACTTTGTTGATACATGTTGTAAATAGCATTTCGCACTTCCACTTTTGTTGTCTCTCGCAGATCCCTTGTTTTTGGCTTAGTACGAGGTATCTTAGTTTCATGAGATGAACGAACAGGAATTTGCGATTTCTTCTTTTTGATAGCACAAATAGTTTGTCGGGTCACACCAAGTGCTTCGCTTGCTCTCTGTAACAATATACACTTTGTAAATATAATTGTGAGTGTATTAGAATATCTACCTTGTAAACAGCACTCAAAAGTAATAAAGGACCCCCATTTTCTTTTTCCCTCTCAAAATATGCCAGAACATTAAGCACAAGCTCCTGTGCCTTGAAATCCAACCGCTTTCCATGCATTCTCTGTAATAGTAAAAACATCAACTTCTGTTTGATGCATTGCCTTTTTTCAAAATAACTTACTGAAGACTTTGCAGTCGTACTCTGTGTCCTGAAAAGAACAATTTTTTCTTGCGATATGCGAAAAGAATGTAAAAAACGGACGAGAAAATAACTAATAATAAACTAAATACGAAAACGGTGATAAGCTACATTTGACAACTGACAACGCACACTAAAAGGTAAACAGTGCACTAACAACTTGAACAATGCAGTAGTATATATGACTATCCTTGTCTGTCACTCGCATGAAAACAAACCAGCTACATCCTTGTCTGTGAGACAAGCCCAAATCTTGCTTCCTTTTTCAACAGTAGTACTTGAGAAAGATAGTGAAATTAATAGATTGTTTTTACCCATACGACAAAACAATCACGTAGGTAAAAACTGAAAATAGACAAACTGTATCTATACATTACTACCAATGACGTCAACATGTGCGTCCTTCAACCCTCCGCCCATAAACATTCGGTCAAGTATTGCAAGATAGGAACTGAGACGACCTTTAGAGTAAATGTATTCTACCAACCTTGCGTAATTATTACTGGTAATTACAAGTTCGAATGTAAAAAATAGATTTTTAATTTAAAAACGCTTTTATAGTATTGAAATTTACAAACACGAACAAAACTATCCTCGTTCCTTTAGAGGAAGATGCAAGCTGAATAACCTATATTACACAGACACCAACTTCTGCAAGCTTTCTGTTTCAAACTTACCTGCATACTCCAATTATATCTCGTTATAATCTCCTAGAAAGGTAACTTTGCTGTTAGAACTAACCCCCGGAACTATACTACCTAGATACATAAACCGCATACTTTAAATCTAACCGCACAGGATCCGGTTTAAACGTTAGCGACTAAGTCTAAACAACAATATGTGATGTATGTGTTTCATAATAGCGTGTTTCCCGAACAATATCCCGGCGACTAAATTGAATCTGAGATATGCGGTAGGTGAATTCCCGGCCCGGCGAATATTACAATTTCCGGAAACGTACGAATCTAGAATGCATACTGGAATTCTTATGAAACAATAAAGATACGTATACATTTACTCCATAACTTTGTATTTCTACATTGTATCTGTAGAATGGGTTCACTGTAAAGTTCATGCCGACTACACACAAGGTTATTTTTAATACGTGATTATATTTTAACCACATTTTGAAGACCTGAAGTTAACTAATTAGGCTTAATAAAGCTTATTTGATTGTACACAGTAATTTTTGTTAACAGTAACATTTTAAGTAATTCGCACATCTGGCATATTATTGTAAATTAGCGGTACAGCCGGTAAATATTCAAACGTATTGTAAATTTACAATTTTTTCTTCCAATTAATGTACGTGTAAATTTGCCTAGTTGTTGTACAAAGAATGCAAAATTCCTTAAAAGGACTACTGTAATAAGCAAAACGCAGTGCCCTTAAAATTAGTGTTATATTAATATATTTTAGCTTCCGTCGGTGAATTATGAAAATCTGTAACTGCCTTGGAATTTCCGACGTAATTAGATACTCGTATCGGTAAAGAATCGAACCTGACACCACCCGCTTGCCGGACGGGCGTGCTAACCACTGCACCACATATTGAAGATGTATGGCATAATAGCGACGAAATTAAAGGAGCAATAAGAAGCTGCATTGGCAGTTTGCCAAAAAGAATTAAGGAAATAATAAAACAGAGAGGAGGAATAAGCAAATATTAGTAAATATATGTTTAAATTATACTTACTTGTATGTTATATGTAATTAAATAATAGTATTGCCAACATTACCAACTGTTTTTATTTAATTGTACCCCAAAATCATATTGTTAAGTGATCCTAATTTGATAGCCATGCACAGTACAGACAATGTCTATGCCAAGTACACTAATTAATAGAACCCTGTAACTGGAGAGCAATCGCAGCGGCGGTGTCATCATCACTCGGTTCAGTTTAGCATTGGATAGCGGATAGGGCGTGTTGATTTTATTGATATAGACGTAGTTATTAATTGTAGTTATTATTTAGTGTAGTGCGTTTTGATTTTATTGATGCAGACATTATTAATTGTAGTTTTTAGTGAACATGTCGAAAGCTAAAAAACGACCCTTTCAAGACATAGTAAATAAGTTTATTTCTGACTTTCCCGATTTGTTTTACAACGAGAGTAAGATAGTTTGTAAAGTGTGCAAAATACATTTGATGTCAAATAAGAAGTGAAGCTGTACAAGACACGTACATTCCGCACAGCGTAGAAAACGAAAATTGGGCATGCCACCGAGAAGTGCATTTTTTTATGTAATTTTTATGTTGATAATCTGTAATTTGCCACTAAGCTTACTCGATAAACAACCGTTTAAGGACTTTTGGGACAAATACAATCCCGAGTTGCGGTTGCCAATGGAGAAAACGGTACGTAAGCATGTTGCATTTGTATGCGATGACGTGGAAAAGAGAATGAAACACATATTGAAAAAACAGTTTCTTTGGTTATGTGTTGACGAGACAACAAACTGTAAAAAAAATTCAATTGCAAATATTATGGTACGCATACTAGACCCTAGTAAACCTACATTACCACTGCTACTAGCTAGCCGAAGACTACAAGAGTGTACTGCTGCAGCAATTACGAAGGTTGTACTTAGTACGTTGGAAAAATTTCAAATTTCAAAAGATAAAGTGTTGATGTTTATGAGCGATGGCGCAGCGATAATGCGTTCGGTAGGCCGTTCTCTTCTTGAACATGGTTGCAAGTGTCTACATGTTACGTGTAAAGTGCATGCTTTACATCCTGTTACAGAAACCATTCGACAATGCTCTCCCGAGGTAGATGCATTAACAGCAAGCACTAAAAAAGTATTTTTGAAATCTCCCAAACGCCTACGATCGTTTCACACAGAGTGTCCTGGTATTCGTCAACCACCGGAGCCCGTTCTTACACGTTGAGGAACATGGTTGCAGGCAGATTTTTATTATGCTGAACATTTCAAAATAGTAAAAGCTGTTGTTGCACAATTCAATCCTGCCGAAGCTGCAGCTATTAAGGAGAGCCAGTCGAAATTTCAAGATATTTCCGTTGAAATAGATTTAAAAAATATTCGTAGCTACTATAAAGGATTAGCTGACGCAATAGACCAATTACAAAATAGATCGTTATCACTATTGGAATCTCCGCAAATTATGGACGGAGTGCATACACAGTTACTGACTATAGATGACGCAAAATATAATCGCGTTTTAGAAAACTTCGAAAGTGTGCTACAGAAAGATCCCGATTTTAGCACACTAAAACAAATTTGTGATGGTGTATCGAATAATCTACTGACTAAGTAGAAAGAGTATTTTAATCATGCGTGTATAACATCGGTAGATGTTGAACGCTCTTTTTCAAAATATAAACTCATTTTCTCACCACGGCGAACATCGCTCACCGAAACAACTGTGGAAACACATCTAATGGTGTCAACTTTTTACCACACTTATCCATATGATGTTAATACTGATAATGGTGCTTCTAGTTTTACTGTTCCGTAGCCAAGGCTGCTTAAAAGGGTGAGTGTTTCACTACTTTTCACGTATTATAATTATGTATTAGTTCTGTTATTTTTTTTCTATTTTCTTACGATTGTTTTTGTATACTAGGCAGGTACGGCTATGGCGCGGCTCCCTGTTACCGGACTCTACTAATTAATTAACATATTTTGGCTTCCGTCGATTTAGCATGGCCGTCCGGCAAGCGATACATGTTTCACTGTACTGTAAATTCCATGTTTTATAACAATACTGGCTTTATATAATTAGTATCGTTATTATATCTTATCGTTACTATTATATGCTTGTTAAATTATTGCACAATTAGTACGTTTATTGGGATAAAGCACCAGTTGTAAAAATAATTTCATATTTAACAGATCGATATAATAATAATTTAACATATTTAGTATAGTAATATGATATTAATGGCGTATTTCATTCTATTACTGCAATAAAAAACGTCATAGCATAGGGAATACCTTCGTAAACATGTGTACATCAATTCGATAAAAATACAGAATATATTAGATTTTAAGGCTCGGTAATGTTTGAGAAGCGATATACATAGGTAGAGGACACTCTGGAACATGCTTTTTTCACTCACGCCGTTCTAAAAACCCCTCAACTAAGGATTTCACTTCGCAGACACGAAAATAATAACCATCCTTTCACCCTCGACGATCAATCCTCCATCATCTATCGAAGGATAAATACGATAACGTATTCTTTGGCTGTTACACTCGCTTGCATCCCCTCCCTTTTCTCAAATCCCGAATCTGCACATACGGCCAAGTTGAAGTGTTACAATACGCTCGGTACACACTAGCAAAGTGAAATTTATATCCCGGTAAGCTGCGAAAATTGCGCGAAATCCTGCCCTAAATCCTCGATAGAACATCGACCGTTTTCGTATAACAGCGACTGTCGGATGTCTCGCTTCTCGATCGTCACGAATCCAGCTAACCGGATATGTAGATTAACGTCCTCCGAAAAAGATGAGACACGTTTTTTTCGCTCGAGGGTTGGCATCCCTGCTTTTCTTTATTCGGGCTTCGTTATTTTTTCTATTATATTGGATATTCAAAGTTTGTTTTTTAGTTCAGAAGATTTTCCGTGCGCCTAAACATATGCTATGAATCATATGAAGCTGGTAGATTGATAAATTCTGTTATAAGTTTTAGATTAACTAATTTTCTTAGAAATAAATCACTTGAATCTCAATAGATGATACTATATGTTAATATTGACTTAGGGTAAATGTTTTCAGTTATCTTTCATTGAAGTTAATGATTTTGGTGTTCCATTATTACATTCAAACCATCTTACCAACCATTTAGAGTTAAAAATGAGGAAATACCAAGCAAATCAACCAAAGACATTACTAAACAGGTACTCTAAAACTGTGGCACTGGAACACTGAAACAGTTCACTAAAGCCATTACCACAACACTTAATTCGTACTGGACGCACGTTTCGATAGCCAAACTATCATCATCAGCAGCAAGACCGAACTTCAGTCTTGCTGCTGATACCGTAACTTTGCTGATAGTAAAGTCACTGACAATATTACAATTATGTTGCAAGAACCAGAAGATTCTAGACCACCAGTTATTGAGCCAGCTGGATTTGCACTTGAACGTCAGTGGTATTTATTAGTGCTCTAGGTACCCGAAAAAACTGGGATCTGGGTATCCAGGTCCAAAACTATCCAGATATCCGGATCCGCTATCCGGTTCTGGGATCCAAATCCGTTATTATTTTGCAACATAGAAAGTGTTTAATCAAGGGAACATCGAATTTCTGTTATATGGAGAAAAAGTGCAATAGTTTTTAAAATGCGTGCATTTAGAATAATATTGAATTTCCACGCGCACAATTCAAAGTCACTATGCATTACATAAGTGTTCAATAAAGCTGGTGATTATTACAGCTACATTGTTTGATAATTACTTAACCTATTGCAGGTTTCCAGAGTTTACTATGAAACTTTACGCTGTTTACTATTTGCTCGACAATGTTATCGAAGAACGTGGTTGGATCCACGTTATAAAATAATCGGATAAAGAATCCGAATTCAAGATTTCGGATGGCGGATCCAGATCCCAGGTTTCGGGTAATGGATCCTGATCCGAAATTTCGGGTAACGAATCCGGATCCGATTACATCCGGATTACATCAAGATCCGAATATCCGGTTAGTATATTATCCAGATCCGAATAACAGCTCTAACATTTATATAAATAATAATGTAGAAACGCTCCGCACAGACCCCAGTAAAGTCAACGACATATTCCCAAAGTCTACGCAAAACATAAACAAAAAGAAAAGAAAGACTCTCAAGGATTGGTCCACATGCAGAAAAACGTTTACTTGTATCAAAACTGTCCGCTTTAATTTAAGACAATTTCAATTATCCGCAATACAATAACTGCTCTAAATCAAAAGAAATATTTTCTTAGCGTTTCTTTCTCCGCTAAAGAGAAGTACATACATATATACTAGTAATGAAATAATTGTATTTCTTTAAGACATTTGTTAACTTGATTCAAGAAAATCTTGCTGAAAATTTAAAGAAAGCGATTCTTAATATAAGTAAATGGCCATTATAACACAAAACAATATTTTCTTAAGGATAGTATATAGTTTTCTTAATTCCAGAGAGCGTTTAGGTATTGTTTATAAATCAATAGTTTCATTTTCTTAAAATAAATCATTTTTACTTAGAATTCTTGAAATACATATTATTTATATGCACATTATTAATTGCGCTTATCTTGTATAAAACAGTACGACATATCCATACATAATGAAGTAAATTATTCACATTGCTTGTGAATTTAGAAAGGCTAAAGTAGTGGTTTACCTACAGAATAATGTTCAAACAAAAGTGAACTTAATATTAATTAAAGTAGAAGTACACATGAAAAAAGTGCCTAGAAACAATAACCAAGATGATGCTAATAAATAGCTCCTGGTATTGATAGAATCACTACCGGCAAAAACAATATGAGAAGAAAAAAGCATTACAGTTTCTTGCTCCTGGCCGCATTGGTCGCCTAATTTCTCAGTAGAACTTTGTAAGATATGAACCATTTTTTCATTCCTACCTTTAATATGGATATTTTCTTAACTTAAAACTAAATGAATTACTTGGAAGAAACATTTTTCTGTCTTGGATGTTCTTGGTTTTCTAACCCTAAGAAAACATTTATTTGTTCCAAATAAAATTTCAAAAAAATTATTTTCTTATATTATACATTTTTATAGTCTCGAAATAAAAATATTTTCTTGAATACAGATTTTTGCAAGAAAATCTATTTTCTCGATGCAAGAAACCATTTATCTGCGTGCAAAAGCGAAAAGAAGGAAAAAGCAAGCAAGCGAAAAGGACGAAATTAAATTAATAAATAGGGCCCGGTAACAGGGAGCCGTGCCATAGCCGTACCTGCCTAGTATACAAAAACAATAGTAAGAAAATAGAAACAAAATAACAGAATTTTCTTACTATTGTTTTTGTATACTAGGCAGGTACGGCTATGGCACGGCTCCCTGTTACCAAGCTCTATTAATAACTTGTACTTTTGTTGTATTCTTGCTTTATTATCATTCTACTTTTAAATGTCGTTTTATCAGCAACAGAAGTGCGTTTCAATCTTGGACTTATATATACTTTAAACGAACGTTTCTTAATTCCGCGACACATATACTGTTTTCTTCAATGTTTACTAAACAAAAGCAAGTTTTAATGAAGATCACCAATGCATAAAAAAGAAATAACTAATTATTTAATATAAACAGACCTGTACAACCGATCCTGTTATCTTTAATCTTAAACCGATTTAATGGACATCCTCTTCTCATTCGCCCGATTGCAATCGATAACCCGGCATTCCGCTAACTAATTAATCAAATTTCCAGCCAACTACGCGACGATCAATTTAATAAACAACAAGCTTGGAATAACAGAATAATCGGGTATAAATTCGCTTAAACAACGGCCAACGACCACCATCTAGCGGAAGATAGGCGATACAGCATAAATATTCATTGACTTTCGGCGAAACTCGATCCGTACGACAACTACACGGCCTAAAAAGCTAATCGATAGGGGCTGCAGACTGTATATGTACGCAAAAAAGTAAAGGGAGAAGAAAAGCTCTCAATTACATCCATATGAAATGTGTTCTAACGATTTGTCTGCTTCGAATAGATAGATACGAACAAGCACATCTTCTTTAAAACGATATAATACTATGTTATAGTAGCTCTTGAGTATAGAGGAAATTAAATATTTTTTAAATACATTTCTATCAGAAAATACTGGAAAACAATTGTAAAACTTGGATAATGTAAAAATCTTCAAAAGGGTGATATTAATGTTAATAGTGTTATCAATTACTTATCGACAAGTATGATCAAGGATCAATTCTCTGCTTTTGCCTGTTGCGAGCTTTATGGCTACATTCACGTAGGGAAGTACGAAATTAGTATAAGAATTAACGTGAAATTAGTGCAATGTTTTGCACTAATTTGACAGGTGACACCGATGATACTCTTTATCATAACATAACCTAATTTTATCTATTTTTCTTTTGCAACGCACCGAATTACAAAGAAACGTTATATGGTATGTTTATTAGCAGTTTCTGCAATAATCATTTACAAATTCACAAATTTAGAGACAAATGCAAAAAGTAATGACGCAGGGGCATAATAGCGTCAGAGTTTGACGTGTGTACATATAGGTCTTAATCCTGCACTACACCGCTGTGAACGGTCCTACTAATTTGCATTGTGCAAACTTATTTGCACTATCCTACATGAACGCCACCTTTAAATTTAATTTTCCTTCAAAATAAATCAAATTTTCTCTAATTCATCACAGTATATTTGGAAATTTGCCACGATTCATAAGTTTTCCTCCTTGGAAGCTAAAATTTAAGAAAGAAAAACAAAGTGTTATCAAAATTATTTTATGGACACATTAATCAAACTTTTATAAAATAAATAAATTTATAAAGGCTATAGTAACACAAAACACATTTTCCTGTGAAAGAAAGTGAACTGCAGCTGATATATGTGTTCAATGTTCCTCCTTTACTCAAAATAATTTATACCGTCTCCCTCGGGAGCGGTAAGGAATCGAACATCTCCCGTTTGCCGGACAGGCGTGCTAACCACTACGCCACGGGGTATTACGCCAGGAACGAAATCACTTTTTAATAGCTATTTAGCATATTTATTAATTAATATAAGTTAATTAGTGTACTTGGCACGGAAGAATATTGTCTGTCGAAGTATTATAATATATTTGCAGACAAATAACATCTAGGTATTAAAAAGTAAGACTTCGTGGTGTAATTGTTAGCACGCCTGTCCGACAAACGGGAGATGTCAGGTTCGATTCCTTTCCGGGGGAGAGATTTTTTCAAATATTTAATTACGTTGGAGATGTCAAGAAAATCTCGGATTTTCACATTCCATCGATGGATTCCAATATACAGGGTATTTCACGATGACCGTCGGTTAAAAGTATATGGGGAAGAGAGTAAAATAGAAATTTGAAAATTTACATACACAAGTTATCCTTTAAATCTAGCTCAACCGAAATATTTCCAACTGCCGGTATCTCTCTCTCTTATACCGGAAGTAGCGTTCGACTCCCATATTTTAAATGGAACACTACCATTTTTATGTAAAATTTGGATTCTGTGTTGAATTCTAAAATTATTTTATGCAACATACCGTATCTCTAGAATTCACTCTTAAAGAGATATTGCAACTTTTCGAAAAAGTTTGACAGATGTGGTGCATCACAGGCTTTCAAATAACTTACAACTGTAATATGCCAAAAAAATTATTCTGCTTGCTAGTAATTTTCATGAAACGATGGTTCCATATAGCAAATAAATTTGCTAAATTATACAGGCTGTGCCAATAAGGAGGAGACAATATCAGAGATATTTAAACTGACAAATCTCGATTTTTTTTTTAATAACAACTCCTAATTTTCTAAGCGGTATTAGATTGTACGTCAAAAATAAAGTAAAAATGTGTAGCAAGTGCTATTGCTAAAGTTAATAGTTTAGGAGATATTTGGTGAAAACCTTGTTAATCTTAAATATCGCACTGTTTGATATCAGTTTCAGTTTGTAACGTTTAGTTTAACGAAAATGTCTCGCTTAGGATTTTCAAATGAAAATTATTTAAATTTAATTATAATTTACCGCAAGTGCAATGGCATTATCGATAGAACGTGCCGAATTTTCGTGGAGAGATATCCTGCTCTACCAAAACCTACTCGAAGCATTAAAAAAACTGTAAAAATTTTGGTTCGTTTACGAAAACACCAAAAAGTACCAAACCTCTGATAGATGACGAGCATTCGGAAACTACGGCATACCCGACTAATTCGATCCATGATGCAGAACGGGCGCCTAGAACATCGTCCAAAACAATTCACAGAATGTTGGTAAAATAAAAATATGAGATTTGCGGACATTAAACGTCGAAGAGAATTCTATGAACGGTTTTTGGTTCGAACACAAGAAGATGACGGAACGCATAACTGTACAAATTTTCACTTTTGGGCTTCAGAAAACCTGCACGTGGTAAAAGAACGAAATTTTCAAGATTCTTAGAGTTTTAACGTATATTCTGCGCTTTGAAGAACAATAGAATTCCGTCTGTTTACTTTTATGAATACAATTTAAATGGATCGCGTTATGAGGAAATTTTACATAACGTTATCCACAAATCATTACGTCTTCGACCGGAAGAAGAACCGCGGAATACATGGTATCAAATGAACGGGGCTTCCCCGCATAACACATGTGGCATATGGACTATTTTTACTGAAATGTTTGACGATTGATGGATCGATAAGAACGGTCCTTTAAGTATCCACCACGATCGCCAGATTTAGCCCCACTAGATTTTTTCTTGTGGGGTTATATTAAAAATGTTGTATACAGAGATTCAGTTGGTACAAAAGATGACATGATTGATAGAATAAGAAGAAACTTCAACGAACTGGCTGCAAGATCTGTTCAACGTGATACTCATCAGGAATTAATGAAGAGTAACAGGATGCATGGAACAAAATGGTAGTGTTTTCGAGCACCTATTATAGTAACGAAATACGTATTAAATTATTTTGTCACTTGTACATTTTGTTTGTGTTATGCTTTTTTGTTTTTTCTGTTTATCAATAAAAAATGATTTTTTAAAGTTCTATTTTTCGAATAATTCTACTGTAGTTTGAATAATTGAGAGTGAATTGTGTTGGCTAATCTAATACCGCTTAGAAAACAACCGAGATTTCTCAGTTTCAATATTTCTAATATTGGCCCCTCCCTACTGACACACCCTGTATAATTAAGCAATTTATCTGTCGTTACTATTGAAACATCGTTTCATGAACATTACCAGAAAGCATAATAATTTTTTTGACGTATTATAATTTGTGAGTTATTTTGAAACCTGTAATGCGCCACATCTGTCAAACTTTTTCAAAAAGATGCAATATCTCTTTAAGAATGAATTCTGGGTATAGGGTATGTTGCAAAAAATAATATTAAACTTTAATACAGATTCCAAATCTGACATGAAAGTTAAAAATATTTTGGCTGAGCTAGCTTTAAAGGATAACTTGTGTATGTAAATTTTCAAATTTCTATTTTACTCTCTTTCCCATATACTTTTAACCGACGCTCATCATGACAAACTGTATACGTATTAGTTGCTATTTGGTTGCAAATTGACACCATTTTAAATAGCAATCTTAATTTTAAGTGTTTTATATAGTTAATTATTTTTAATTCACTCCACTTGCTAATCCATAAACATTAACCCCTCCAAATGCGTTATTGTTGTATTCGGTAGAAAACGAAAATAGTAGCACATTACATTGCAAAGCCTTTTCTTATTTCTTCGTTTCTTTGAATTTTGATAAAATCTTCCCCGCAAAATGAGAAATTTCCGACGAGTTGACGTTAGTGGCTAACTTTATCTGGAGATGTCTAATCTTTTACACAAATTCGAACAACAAATTAAAACAACAAGATTGTTTATAAACATTCTCATTACATTGCAGTACCAATTTAATTATATTCAAACGATTTAGTTTGGACAATTTACAATTCACAAACGATTCCAAACAAGTTACGCGTATGTCTTCTCAAAACCCACGTTTCCCAATAACAGAACGTATTAAACCATTGAATCGAAAACAAGAAGTGAAATAAATCACCACAAACGCTTTCGAAACCGCTAAACAAATAACATTTTTCAATAAATAACGCCTATAGGCACGTGTTGAGACAGTTAGAATGGCTCATTTGGAAGAGAAGAGTCATGTATAAAATAAATGTCGGGCTTTCGCGATATAAACACGGCTAGCGTAATGCCAAAGAAGCCCGACACTATTCTATTTCGGTTTGTTAATTAAAAGGATGTCGAATAATTGCAAAACGTGGTCCGAAAATAGTACGAAACCTCGTTTTTATTAGAGCGTTTGAAGTGTATAAATTCTAACAGGAGGAAATGTTGTTAAATACATTTTGAATTTAATTTGAAATTTCTATAGGTGTTCATATGGAATATATATGGCAGTCAACAACAATTGTGGAGGAAATCAAAATGTCACTATAGTCTTATAAAAGTCCTATAAAAAATTATTATATGCATTTAGTGAGTGTACAATTATTTCTACTCAAATCCATTATTTCGAACTCAAAATTGTAAAGAATCCTTATATTCTAAATTAATAAAACCACCTTTTGCATCGCTAGTACACACCGAAAAAAAATCACTTAATAAAATGTACTACAATATTGTAGGAAAAATATTGTAGCAGTCATTAACACAATTATGTAACCCGACCGCAGATTTTTGCTAATTATTACATGTTGTCACAGATAATACGTACTTCGAAATTATGGTCAAATTTCTATTTTATTGTTTCACGTGAATGTGTAATTTTTTCCAACAACCTTTCTGTCGAGACGTGCAGAACAAAATTGTGGCAATTTCTGACATAAAACTTCCTAATTTTTTCAAAATAAATAATAGAAAATGAGTAAGTTTATTACTTATCTGTACAGACGATTTTATTATCGAAGCCTACCTAAATGCATGAATCAAGTGCCTTAGTATTAGATCAAAATAGTATTAGTTATCCACCAATAGATGTCGCAATGAAAACTTAACTTTTTTCTAATAAATCATCTAGTTTTATATAGCCAAATCATTTTATCGGGTTCTCAATTCTATTGAAATAAAGTCTTCCGTCGCTTATCTTCTTACTCTAAATTTGTCGAGTGTTTGGAGGGATGGTGGTATTCACATACGTGCGAAACAGCACAAGATCTTGGAAACATTCTCGTGGCTGACCAATGCTATTTGTAAATTGGGAAGCTGTTGGAGAATGGAAAACATATGAGAGTAGTTATTGTTATTGCATTTTATTTGTTCCTTCGACCATTATAATTATAAGAACACTGCGTATAAATTGTATTATGCAATATAATCTTTATAAAAATATTGGTCCTCTACTGTTAATAATTTTTCTAAATGATATGTTCTTGTCAACTTGTGCTACCGATTACACAATAATAACTACAGGGCGAGGCACGGGAACCAAGTGGTTTTGGATTAATTATAAAATTTTTAGATTTTACTGTAAAAGAAATTTATTAGTAAAAAAATCTTTGTAAGTACATAACATTTCATTATTATTCACGTTCGGAAAATTAAATCTGGCATGTGATACATTGTTGAAGGCGTTGAAGAAAATTGGTTTCCACTTTTTCCAGCAGGTCTCTATTGATTTCGGTGATTTGCTGACGGATCGCCTCTTTCAAGTCAATCAATGTACGGGGCTTGTCATTGTAAACATGTGCTTTCAGGTATCCCCATAGAAAAAAAGTCACATGTGGACAAGTCTGGGCTCCGAGATAAATAGTTTATATTAAATAATTTAGTATCAAACAAAGAAAAAACGTGCGTAATCTTTAGAAGTAATACTATTACATATATCAATATCAGATGAAATTTTCCTAGGCAATAATACTTGTAGAATAAGTGACTCCGGTAAGTTCTTGGGGATTTTTATAGATCAACACCTTGGATGGAGCTTACATATAGACGAACTCTGTAAGTCATTAGGAAAAACTTGTTTTCTGATCAAAACTCTGTCGCACGTGTTAGAAATTGGTGCTTTAATGACTGTATATTGCGGGAATGTTTATCCCAACGCCAAATTCAGCATTATATTTTAGGGCCAATCAACCGATATCAACAGAATTTTTGTTCTACAAAAAAGAACAATAAAATTTATCATTGGTAAGAACTATCTAGAAACTTGTAGAGGACTTTTCAAATTAGGTAACATTTTAACAATATACGCACTTTATATTTTGGAATGCATAATATTCATTTGCAAACATAAATGTAGTGTTAGTGAATGCTTCTTTGAGCATGAATATTCTACAAAGAATAAAAATAATTCAGAAATATGTCTTTTGTTAAAGAATTAAATGTTCCGCTTTCATTGGGTCACCCATTACAAGTATTTCAGAACGCAAGGTGAGCATTTAAAATATCAAATAAAAATTTCAACTTAAGGGAGAGTTCATTTTAGGCAAATGTTAAAAATTCAAATTTGTAAGAGTGATATTTTTTTTGCTTCAATAAATTTTATATTACTATTAGATGCCGCTTATTTTTGATTGGTATTTTAACTTTTCTCTGAAAGAGACTCAATTCATTACCAAAGTACAGGTCTCGCATTCTAGGATGGCGAGTTCCGGCGGTGTCCGAAGGTACTGTCGAACATCGTTCGGGAAAATTCAAGTTTGAATGCAACATGCAGTGGCGTAGCTCGACTTATTTTTTAAATTATGTTAGCATAATAAAAAACGACTATAAAATAAAGTCTTGTATTTCCACCGCGCATCTGAAGCGTTCGCCATCCTATAACGCACAAACTGTACCACCGATCAAAACTCTTGTCGTTTCTTTAAGAACCCAGTATCCATACCGTTTTGACATCATCTCGTTTCGAACAGAATAAATATTCCTTAGACGAACAAGAAAGCAGGATTTATGCCTCACAATCGAGCCGCGGAACAGCCGCTACATCATTATAGACATTACCGGTGCGCGTTACATAACCGTTTTTAATCTCGGCCTTCTAGATTTATATTTCCTTTCATTATTCGTCGGAAAGTTGAACCCCTCGGTATACCACCTCCTCTTCTTCCTCCTGCTCCTGTTACCTAAATTAATTTCGCCAGGTTTAATGCGCAAAATGGGCATAAATTTTCATTAACAAAAAGAAATTTTAATGCACATTGTAAATTGGCTATTAGTATAAGCGGTTGTTGGAAAAATGTTGCGATCTCGGTGGTTTAAAGCGTGGTGTATTAAACGATTTGATGGTTCGTTAATTGGAAGTTAACATTTGATGAAATCAATAACAATTTCTAGAGTAGACATTTTTCATTTTCGCGAACAATTTAAGTTGGTAGTTCCAGTAATAAATGGTATATTCGCTGATATCTAAACGTAGCACATACGAATATATTCTTTATTGTCCACGAATTTTAAAAATGTTTGCTTAGGTTGCCCCAAAATGCAGAACAATTAACACCGTTACGTTTTGCATGGCGTTATCACCCTATATCTTTCTTAACAACATATCATATCAATAATAGAATCTAATAATTAATGCAAATCTTTAAATTTAGATACATGTGAAATTATGTATATAACAATATTTATTTCCTTTAAACCTCAAACAGTTCAAAATCATTCAGAGCTATATTCGTACCATAAAGGACACACACAACTTGCAACAAATATCTCCAGTGTTATAGAACGGAATTAATTAACTTTCCGAGTATTTCTGATAAATTGTTTTTGTTTTTCTAGCAAAAAGAAACGTTGGAAATCTGCTATTCTCGTATTACTGCTTTGTTACTGTATATTTATTGCCATTGTTGTCAATAATTGATCAAAAAATTCTCCAATAGAATTTAAGTTGTATTTGTTTCAATTTTTGTTTTTCATATATTTTGTACTCATTTTGCAGATATATGGAAGCTTTCACATGCAACACAATATTTTATCATCAATAAAATTCCCAAAAGAAAAAAAAAACAATCGTCAATACGTCAAAACTTTGAAATTGCCAAGAGGAATTAATTAATTAGTAATTTGAAATGCCAGGCAACAATTACCAATTCAAGGATTTTGCATAAAACTTCGAATATTTTACATACCTTTCCATTTAAATCTGAATCGAATCATACACAGATTTAAATCGGATCCCCCTGAAAATATATTTCTGTTGACTAATTTTTACACTACATCAAGCTCACAAATATGCCGCGATGCCATGTCTCAAACCCACTAACGTTATAATTAGATGTATTAATGAGTTCATATCGAGCGTTAGCGTCATTCAGTAACAGCACAACGCCGTGTGCTATTTACTGAAAAAAAAATTGGCATGCCCGGAAAGAGGTATTTATTCCTGTATTAGCGACCGATCCAGAAAGGTATTTGTTCTTTTTTCTCTCTTCTCTTTCCGACGCTATTCTTACGTCTTTTCTAGAACTAGTTTCGCACGTTTCATCTTAATTTAGAAAGCGAATTGTAGAATGTAACATGCGCGTCGATTTGAATAGTTCCCGCGTTGAAAACTCCATTGCTGCACGCGTCTTCAGCGTTCGAATGGCTCTGCGCGGTGGGAATTTTACGCCGTCGCCATTGGCAGCATTGTCGCATGAAGCGTTCACGGTGCATAGCTTGGCGTTTAGCCGACCGTGAAAAATTATATATTTTAATAAAAGGGTCCGAGTAAGCGTATTGAACTTAATTTATTCCGTTCGTAGTCGTACTAACGTAAATTCGTAATCTTTTTGCTGTATGTTCTTAATGTGATTTCGCGTATAGGTTATTGAAAATAATACGCAATCAAAGCAAATCGTAAGGTAAATTAGAGGCCATTTGACCTGTTCCTTAGTGTGACTATGCAATAGAAAATGTGTTCTTTAAAACTGTCATGGAATCCCCTTGATACCTTGGGTTATCCGATTATTTTACTGAATCATGAATTGATTTTTTTAAATATAACTTATGAGGTATGTATTTTAGCATAAAATATTGCGTTTCGTCTATTCATTGCCAGAATTGACCCAGCTTTAACCTACCTGAACGTTAAGTCCTTATTAAGCCGCCAAAATATCACAAATCATGGACTTAGACGGTAAACATCGACTCAACGATGACCAAACGTTTACCTGACCATTCGATTGCTAATGCAGAAAAGTAAGTACCAATTTCATTCTACGTTTAGCCTTACGTTATCTTTACTAACATGCATGACTATTAAACTAACAATCGCATTGGTTGAAATAATTAATATCGATATTTAGTTTACATCTTATAAGGAAGCCTTACAATTGCAAGCTTTTTTTATGTGCCGTCCATAATAGGATTGCTATCGTGATCCTTTCTAGTCCTTTTAAAAGGATCAACAAAATTACTTTTCTGTAGTTGTAGTGCTTTTCACAAGGAAAAAATCCGTTATACGTTATCACTATCATGTTCGGCTATATATTTCCTTTATCTTCAATCCGTTACTGGTAGTTGTTTTATGTAATCATAGTAAAGTTGTAAAAATTAATAAATAAATGCGTGATGAATACAGTACTACAATTAAATGTGAAAATTTCACGAACTTATATGTGGGGAAATTTGAAGTTTAAGGCATAATAGCGCTTGTTAGAGATCAAACAGATACTGTGTTTTGTTATTTAGAAAGTCAAATATTTGAATAACCACCGTTGGTGACTTGATTATGTGCTAGTTTGATAACTATAGGAGTAATAATTATTTACATCTAATAAAAAATTATGTAATTATGTAACTGTGATTCAATTTTTTTTAATTTTGCATTTACACTATTGACAACCACAAGATAATATTATTTGAAACAAATTCAACACTCAAGGGTATTTTGATGGTAAACAAATATCTGTTACCTTTGACGTCAGTGTCGGGATATTACTGGAGTGCGGAATCTGAAATACTCCAGAGTAGAATTATGGTTTTTCAAAATTAATAAGATTTTTGCCCTTGAGAAATGTTCTTAATATAATAAATTACGTTGTTTCTTGTATTTGCTATTGTTTTTGCAAATTCTTAATGCCATAAAACAATAGAAAAAAAAATTACAGGTAGGCAATGATAGGGGTGAATCTGCTAAACTGGTTGATGGTAATGAAAAATCCAATACATTTTACTTAACTTCTCCAAAAACATGCAGACTTAATGAATGATTCGCTATAGAGCCCGAAAATCCCTCGACCAAAATCCAATTTATTTAGATTGCGTTTAATTTTACTTTGCCATGTTTCCGTCCGGCTTATGTCCTAATCCTTTTCATGGCAAAGCGATTGTAGATGGACAACGGGTGAGTATTTAAGAAACCGCAGGACGCCTGACGAACTTGTCTTCGAAAAAAGACACGGCGTCTGTACGAGGTCGGGTCGCTCGACTAAAAACGTGAAAGTATTCTCATAGGATCGAGTTATATACGAGGATTATTCAATAGAAGCAGAGGCCGTAAAAACCATTTTTATTTGATGGTTTTAAGACAATGGGTTCTGGTAAACTTCTATCTCGGCGTTTTGAATTGAAACCACCTCTTTGTGCGATTGTTTAAAGTGCAAAAGCATAGAAATCGCACGGACTGCTCTAAGACTTTCCGACGCATATGAACAAGCAGATTTCTGAACCACTCGAGCTATACGACAACGAGCATCATCATGTGCAAGAATGAAATGTTTGGGAAGTTCACTTGGATGTAAGCTGTCTGTACACATCAGTACTGCTATTGGCACTAGCGTCAAAATATCTCCCGAAAAAATTTGCTGTCCCCCCCCCCAAACTTAGGGATAACTCTTATAATATAATATTTTACTAAATCCAACAGTTACAATACAACTATGAACTAATGAAGCGAACTTGGCTGCAGCAAAAAACAGACAGTAAAACTCGTACATTGTTGCTTTAACAAGCATTCTTCTGCCCAATTTCAACTAGTCGCAATAGCAGCAGTTATTAGGTATTTTAAAGAAGTAAATAATAAATTGTACGAGGTAGGCGCCATAAACATTCTCGGCCTGATATAGAAACAGATAAACTTGATAAAATATAAACAATATTATGTTTAAATGTAATGCTCCCCTAACTTCAATACTTTCATTACAACGTATTTCCAATTAATAATTCTATACCTTGTAAAAAATAAACTGAAGTTTTTCCCTCAAAATATTGTATACAACTGTTGCAACTCACTACGTCCTTAAAACCGATCCTTTTGGATAGAGGATTCATTATTACAGAACCATTGTTTAATCTCCTGTGGACAATGGACTCCAAAAACAGTTTCGGGTCGTGTATTAAAAACGAGCGCGCACATTCGACCCGTGTTCATGTGGAGAGCAGAAAGGAAGAATGCCATCTAATCTTATTCATACGAAATGATTAGGGAGAATTCGGCAAAATACTTGTTTCAGCAAATGTTAGACATCATTCTAATTCCTTCATTTCAAACGCGATCTGCTAATACCATTTCTTCAATAATTGAAATGTTGAGCGTTATCAATCTAAATTGACGGATTATCATCTTCAAGGGATTCTTGCCCCAAAGGGAACATTTTTGCCCGCTTTTTTACGTGGAATATGAAGGAGATAAATCACCATAAAAGCCGTCTAAACGTTGTTCAATGTGATTAGGTGTATGCCCTTGTTTGTTAAAATTTAATGCCCCGCGGTACTCAATTTCATTGAGACACGTTCAAGACTAGTCACGTTGTCTGGCTGAATACTAAAAACTTACCTACTCATTCGGAAGTAGTAATATTTATAGTGTACGCCTCGCACATGTGCTACTATGACGCAACAGAGTTTAAACACAGCTCGACACATGTGTAGGCCTGTCAGGCCGAGGAATTTTATGGAGCCTATCTCGTAGTACGGACAAGGTGGATTCAGTAAATAATTGTAATAGGTTGTATAACTAAACGTAGAGAAGTACAGTTTAAAGCGGGGAATATGAAAGTTTAATGTTTCTATTAAAATAAGGATTATGCAAGGGAATTCTAACCAAGAAATCAAAGCATTCAAATTTCCTTCTATAGTGTAAGGATTTCAAATCAAAGCTCTAGCAGCAGAATATGTGTATAACATGTGCTGAACAGGATAATGGCCGGGTTTTTTTTGTTGTGAAGTAGATGTAATACTTTAAAAATTTCTTCTGGACTGGCTAATAATTTATATATTTTTGGTACACTAGATCCCAAAAAAAAAACTGAAACAATATTCGAACTTACTGCGCAACCAAAGATGTATAAAGGATTTTCAAGAATGCGTGTTCTGAATCCTTGCAGTTTATGTGATCCGCATAGATCCTTTATATACATATGTTACGGAAAATGAAAATTCTTGCCCAAAAATCTCTCTAGACCTTTAAATTGAAGATAATCCGTTCAGTGACCAATGCTTCAATACAATATTTGTCATAATTTTACAAATTCTCTTATTGCACCAATCAACAATGTGTTTATATTGTGTTGCAAAGTCACGCAGTCATCAATTAAATGATTACTGAAAAGATCTTACAATCCACACACAACTAAAGTTTCCAACTTGAAATCGCTATCCCATGTTATCATGAATGCATAAGTGGGCCGACAGTGCAGCCGCAGCCTTCCAGCCAAAAAAACTCATGTGCCCCACAGCTCGGGGTATAAGGTGCACGCTATTTTGCGTGTAGTTTTTTATACTAAAAAAAGAGACGGCACTAGGTTATTATTGTACAATCGAATAGAAACTAGTATTGCAGCAAGCCAGATGATAGTATACAAACAGGAAGCGCAAAATTTTCACGGCATGTATTTCGTACAAATCAACCTCTCTTATTGAGGTGTAAATTTATTACTTCGTTTACCAAAATATGCAGAATTTTCCATTTGTTGAACAGCCATCTCGATCATCCTCCTTCTCCTCTTTTTAGTATTTTGGTAACCTCGCCAAACGGTGGTCAATATTTATATTTTTCGTTGATCTAATTTACCTTTGGGATTTATACAAATTTAAATGATTTTAATATGCATAAGGGTGTTACAACGCGGTATAAACGCCGAAGCCTCAGGCACCGTATCGATGTGGCTAGAGCGAGACGGAGTGATATAAACGTAGCGGTAAGCTATTGTCTGTATACGTCCAGATATTATTTCACCTCTGACCTTATGTGCGAAATTATAATATGATTTTGTTCAGAGCATGTTCGCTCCAAAAACGTAATGATACAGTTCGTCTTCGAAAAATTTGAAATACACGCCACGTAAATGGAATTTCGAAGTAAATGGAATAAAATAAATAGAATATCGAGAAGTACTCGAAAATCTAAAACCCCTCGACAATATATCCTGACGTTAAATGATGTCTCTTCTATCCCAAAAACGGAAGGAAATTTAATGATCATTTCCCGGGAAAGGTCTGCTTATCCATGGCGGTTTTGTGGAATTCGCGGAAACCCTGGAGAATATCTAAAATCTGCGAAATTCGGACTTTGTATTGATTTCCAAAGCAAATTGGTAGACAAGTTGCATTTAATAAACTTGAATTCCCTAAATTAAGGATATTTCAATTGATAAAATTTTGAGAAGTCACCAACGGAAGAAGAGCATGCTATGGAATGCCCAATTATAACGAATTAAGCAATTCTTATATCTTAAGCTGACCAGTTCCATTTTCAATTTGTAGAGGTGCGTATTTGTAAAACGCCGCATGCCCTATGTACCACTTGTGATCCTAAAAACGAGTAGTTATTAATTCTGATATGACTCCCATGTTTGCGTTCGATTGTCCAAACTAAAATTCAGATTAAGAACACAAGAGATGAAGTTTAAGTAGGGTTCAATAAACCATGATGGACGGATTGTAACCCCGAATGACAGACAGGAGTATACGTCAATGGTGTACTCAGGTATGGTGTACAATATCACCTTGTCAATAAGGACAGAATAAAATGTATGTGTACTGCATTTATTTTTTTCTTTATTAATATTGACGTATTTTATCCATAAAGTATGGGTCATTTTGATATCCCACTCTGATGTATTGTAAATAAAAACAAAACTTATTATATCTAAGTATTCATTTGAACAAACCGTCGTAGTCCCATTACGAAATCAAATGGGCCACTTATCCAACTTGAAATGCATGGGAAAACCTGCCTGGGAAAGAGGTTATTAAAATAATTTGAAAAAAGTACTCAGCTGTATGAGAACAAGTATACTTACCAGTCCTCGTATGAATTTCCATCGAATCACATCCTTCAGCCGCCAAAAATTGAAAACAGTACGAACTTAAACACAGCTAATTGAAAGAAGTAAAGAGCACATATTTTTGACAAAAACGGTTCACGTAGTACAACATAAACAGCCACATTAGTTGTCATAGCGATGAAGTTCTAATTACAACAAATTTTCAATTAGAATGCATCTTATTACTATATTTTTTCTTTTACATTCGTCTAAAAACCCAAATCAAAAATTTAAACAAATAGTGAATAGCACTCCAATCTGGGTACCTTCGCCCCGCCCTGCCCTGCATTTCTCGATGAAATATCCTGTATTTCAAATTGACACCCTTCGCCTGTCGGATTTTTCCCAAGAATCATGAACCAGGCTGCGATAGATGGAAAACGTTAACGGAGACAAAGGACCCGCCCTATATCACCGTGCCACAAACCGCGGAGATTTTGCCTCTTCTATTAAGTACATTTTATTTAAATGAAACGTACTAGAGTGGGGAAAATTTAGTACGGTATTAGTTTGCAAATTAAAAGCAAGTGAAATATTATGATTGGTACTCTCGGATGTGGTTTTTAATGTAACTGGTGGTAGAATTAAATTACCCTTTAAAGTATTCTAGCGCGTAATACTTTGCAAAAAAAAGATGAAGACGCGGCAGTAATATTTCGCAATTTAGTTGGAAATTTACCTTGGCTTATTGTAAATAATGTATTGAGGTCATTAATTTTATTACAATCTAAAGATTAATGTTAGGATTGTTATTTTTGTCTAACCATCTGGCCAATAGACGAGGATGCCAGCCGTATTGAGTAGAACGATGAACCACCAAAAAGTTATTTTCTTACTGATGTTTGGATTCGCAAGCTTGACAGAATGATCAGCAGATTATCCCAACCTGCATAGCCTCCCTTTTACCCCACAATTAACATTAAGTCCACGTCATTTTCGTTATCAGTATAATGTTGTTGCTTTGTAATTCGAACAAGCATAAATCCCAAAACGGCATATCTGGTCGCCGATGAATCGTCTGTGTTTCAAGTTTATTTATTAAATTATTCCAGGAGAACTCGCAAAGATAGACATTCCCAATTAGCGGGTTAACACAGGAACGTGATGAGAATTACACTCGAAACCGCCGCCCCGGTCAAACTGACGCTGATTAAAACTCAATTGTTGTTTGACTGTTTGTTCATGTAACATAATTTGTTTTGTCATAAAAAATGTATATTTATTCACAAAATTATAAAAGTAAACTTCTAACTTAACTTTGGTATTTTAAATATCGTTACAATTTTTGCAATAAGTCAACTTAAAATAAACATTTCCACATATGTTCCTGATATTACAGTTCTTACATCTATGGTAAGTCTTATTTTCAAAATTTGTCTGTTCTTGACAGTATGGACGTATCCTTGGAGCGAGACATTGCTTACTGTCTTGATCCAGCCTGTAAGTTCTTGTTGCATTTTTGATTCGATGTTCCCACTCCTGAGGGTCTCTTCGTTGTTATTGGATTGTTGCGAGAGTTCTGCCAATTGCAGAATGGACAATCGCACGTTTATTTTTTTGCCAGTGATGTCTTTGTATACAGCAACCGCATTAATTGCCAGCAAGTCCAATATATTAGTACTAAAGAATAAAACATGACTGCCAATCACAGAGATCCTTGAAGGGAGAAGCCTTCACGCTGTATTTCTCGGGCCATTTGATCTACGTACAGTCAATGCGAATTTTGTGCTATTATAGTATTAAAACTGTTTCTGTCTTTTTCTTGTACCAGCATCAATCGAAAACTGTAGGATGTTGGCGTACTTATGAGCAGGAGTGTAATTATTTGTTTATTTGGCATTGAGCCAGGAAAGCGACGCAGCACATGTTGCGTACATGGAAACGAGAAGTTAGAGCAAACAAACATCTTTCGCTATCTGTACTTGTGAATACAAACTAAGGTTTCATGACATATAAAATCGAAACCACTTTGCTTTTTTGAGAATATACTTCATGGGAATTTCTTTCGCGACCTGTTTCAATCAGTAGCTGACAGCACAATTGTGGTGTTTAGTCTTTCATAATTTCTCTGATGACTGTACACAGATTCCCACTCTCAAACGACTCATAGAAAGAGGGTTTAGTAGCAGTTATCCACGGCAGTAAAGAGTAGCCCATGACAAACCAATAATCGACCATACTTCAGCACTCTGGTGATGTAGTGCCATTACATACAAATACAATTTTGTGAGAACGACGTATTCACCGACTAGTGGTAGCAAACACAATATTTAGCTTCAGTGTCCAATCGCAGCAAGCCAAAATTTAATGCCAAACTTATCGGTTTATTGTTGGACATATTAGGTAATCAACATCTTGCTTTTGTAGGAACCAAGTCTATCTAGTAGTACGCAATGATATGAGTTATGTTTTCGGGACACATAACATAATTTTGCAATTGTAAGCAATTTTTTGCCATATTCAGAAAATAAAGCAATCTTGTCATGTCTCCAATCTTTCTTTCCTGGTAGACTTGAGATCGATCTGAGATAGTCGCATGATTTCTATAAATTGTTTCTAGAAATCGTTGTGAACTAAAAAACGATATTCCCCACTTTTTAGACCACAAAGGACACCTAATCTAAGTGACTGGAACCCTGTGAGCACCATGCGTATAGAATGGCAATAAAGGATCAGATCTCCTAAAGTAATTAGCCAGTCTGACTGTCTTAGTTGTCTTCTAGCTTCAGCCTCGGTACATTGTTTTATGTGTCACAGCATCGAGTCATCGACAAATAATCTCCAGAAAACTATTCACAGTTTCTGCAGTTATCTATTTATTTTGCATAGCTTGTATGACCCTGGATGGTTCATGAATATATTGTTGGGTTTTTAGCTGCACTGTAGTAGACGACCGCAAGAAACTTACTTTGCCATTGGGAATTGTCTCTTTTGATTTGCAAACTGTACACCAAGATTAAAGAAACATCTCCTTTTTCTGGTTTCTTTGATGGCGATTAGACGAACAGACGTTTTCATCATGTTATCACTGAGAACTAGCCACTAGTCACTGCAAACCGTTACATCACAAACTGTGTATGGTCAGATTCATTACTATGTTGTTTATTTTTTCATCTGTCGTATCCAACTGATTTAGAATATTCTCGGTAATTTCCCTGTGGTGACAAATTTTTCAGTTCGTCTAAAGTTACGCTAAAGTTGTGCAGCCGAGAGGACCACATTACTGTTTAGTCTAACAAACAGGACGAATGACTTTCAGAGTAACTACCGATCTTTTTATATCTTCACAATATAGTGCAGGTTGAAAACTTGCAACAACAATCTTTTGTAAACGCATGCGCTAAATTAAGTAAAAAGGAGCACGAGTAGAAAAACAGGTTCTTTGCTCAGAGAGACATCAGGCTGATCAACATGTCGAAAACAAGTACGAACAAACAACAAATAGGTACCAAGCTCTGGATCGGTTATGAAGTTATATGCCTTGTTTATATGTAATAAACTGCTTGAAATTATGTATATAATTTACCTGCTGTTACATGCTGAAAATGTTTAGTTCTTTCAAATGTTGGCACCCAAGAAAAAAGAATATGACATTAATAAAGTTGTCAAAACATGTTTTTCATTGCAAAACCTAACGGTCAATTTGACGGGGCCGGCCGGTTTAAGGTTAAAATTTGCCCAGAACACCGCTTAGAGTTCGTACAAAATATCAGATGTTTATGAGAGCATGCCAAACTATTTAGATTTAGGAAAGTTACATGATATCAAGATCAGGCTCAAAATATAATTCCTTGAAAAAAAAACTTTAACAATTGAAAGACGGTCAAATTGAATGGTGCGGCGGTTCTAATGTTAAACACAAAAAATAAATAAACCACATGAATCAGTAAGCTGATAAACTACATATAAAGTTACCACTGAGCACATATTTTGCACTGGTCCCGCCAGTCTGCAGAATTTCAGCTTTTGTAAAAGCCCGAGAACCTTAGAAAACCTCGCTGGGTGAACTTCTGGGAATCGCCAAAAAAGATGGTATTCGGGTAAAGAAATGTACATGGCTAGCCTAGAGTAGACCGTATTTGAGCGATAAAAAGATGAGTGGATTAATCCCACATGTACCATAAGTAAAAAATTCAAGTCTTGGAGTGTTCGACTGGAACTGACCCAGAATTCCACAGTCAGCTTATTAAAGTTATTAAATTAAGTGTTTCTCAATTGACAGCATATTATAAATTTGTCACATTCCTCGAAATAGAAGTTGTTTAACCGTAAATTACAAACAGCGATATTTAAATAATTACAAGACATGTCTAGAGTGTATATCCCGTCAATATTTTATAAAGCATGCACAAATCAAAGACTTTCCTACGAGTATATAAGGTGCTCATCCTAAGTAAGACGCAACATTATGTTATATGAGCTGTGGGAGCGATTTACACTGTGCTAAATTTAAAGAAAATACAAAGTAATCTGGGTTGAACGGATGCCATATGTAATAGCATTACTGTAAAAAAAAGGATCCAGTATACTAGAAGCAAATCCATAGGATTGTCTTATGTAAGCGAGTAATCAATAAGTTCTTGTAATGCCTAATGAATGAACCCAAATTTACTGTAACACATTTAAGGGACCAAAATTATGAGTATCTAATCTAGTTTAGACGTTAATCCCTCGTCAAAAAATTACACCCAAATTCCCGAATAAAATGTAATTCTGTTTCACACTACTTGTTGTTGATCGTATAATTAAATATATGATTATATTACAATTGCGATTACAATAGTTAAAAGTTCAGGTGGGTGACTAGTCCACCCATCTACATCGGAACAACAAGTCTATTGTAGGCCGGCAAGATAATTTAGAGAGTCGCCGAGTAGACCTATCCCGGGAATTCGAAGCGAAATTCTTCCTCAGACTCGTCGTTATAAAAACCCCGCCAGGCAAGGGAAAATCAAATCTGCAGCGCAGGACAGCGGCAGAAAATGTAATAACTGTTTCCTCCTGTTCCAACACAAATGACACTCCTCGTCTTAGAGTGTATTACACTTACTATGTAAAACTTACAGTCAGTCAAAATGTGTCGTGCACTGTTCCCGATATTGTTCTATTATACTCTGCACTGTAGAGCGCGGCTTTCCGGTAAGTGTTTAAACTATTTGGAAAATAATTTTGATTTTGTGTAGTTGTATAGTTCACCCGTATCAATGTATATGTGTTTTCCTGATCAATCTTTGCAATGAATAAATGTTATTTTTCACAAGTATGTGGATCTATAAAGGGGATTACCGAAATAACTAATTATTTATTTTCCAAAAGAGGAGTAATGCATTAAACGCAGGTACGAAGACTTTCGTGACATTCAATTTATTGCTACTACATCATAATTGAATGTTTACATTTAATATTCTTAACATTAGGTAGGTGTGACTGACTGTACTATTAAAAAAGAGATGAAGATTAGTTTCACATTGACAGTAAGTGCATCCTAAATCAGCTTGAAGTATCAAAAACTCGCAGGTCCCGAATCTCACAAAAAATGTTCATAATCATCGACATAAAAGGACTATCCGGTAATGAAAATAGAAAACAAAGTTGGCTCTGGATAGGATTCCTGTGGGATGCAGATGTTACAAGAATTCGGATCCAACTGGAGCCGTTCAAAACTACTGTTGAAATCTTCTAGAGATATGGACGCAAACCACTCAAAAGCGCACTTTTTATACAAAAAAGAATTGTGCTGTTAATGTCGCACTTAAATCTTCCGTTAGAGAACATGGCCAATGGATACCATTTGGTTAATTACACTGGTTAACGCAAATTAAGGTATATGGAACCTTGCAGCATTTTTTATGCTGAATTCAAAAATCTTTTTCAAAAATATTATATTCAGGCAGGGCTTCTAAGTGACAGCGCAAAAATAGTAGAACACGGTTATAATGTGTTTATTTATAAAAACAACTGAAAAAGTTTATAAAATGTAGAATGTATGATTTTGTCCAGCATAGTGGCCAGCATAGAGGACACCACTTGCTTTATCTTGGTGAAATCTTTCCCCATGTTCTCACTGACGGCTTACAAGATTGTCCGGGAAAAATCTAATGCGAGTCTAAAAAAATGAATTTTTGAAAACTCATATTGCACCCCAATGTTTCATACGAAGTCAAAAGGTCTTTTACAATGCCGTGTAGTCTTCGGATTTGTGATGCCTAAAAAGTGCGCACAAATATTTCTTAAATGACAGCCAGGCGGATTTTTCATTTTTGTTCAGCTCTATATCTAAACTTTTTCGTCCGAAAACAAGTCGTAGATCTGGGGTCCTACAAAATATACCTCTTTTACAATTAGACATCCACTGATTCTGGGGAAATTATCCTCAAATACGGGCAATCCGCGACCGTTTTTGTCATTGCTTTTCAAAATCCTAGTTTATATGTAAAGGAGACAGATAAATTTTTTTGACGATCGCAAGAGGGGGGTTGTGACATTCGTACTCCTGGAGTCAATGATGTTAGTGTCGCCCCACTTTCTTTGAATAAGGGCTTTTCTTGTTATCGACCGTCCCACTCACACGGAAAAACAGTACTTCGTGTAACTGAGTTGCAATTCGAGTTATAGCGCCACAAACCTTTAGATCGCCGCATGATATTCCACTTAAATTATCGTATTTGGATTTTTTCTAAAAAGAATCTTTCATGTTGTCGTAGTTTCCTTCATGTTGCCCGGATGGGCCCAGAACGACATTGAGGCAATGTAGTTCCATTGTGAAGTTAAAAAACGGCGTTAAGCAGCTTGATGAATCAATGAACAAACGTGATTCATCAGATGTGAGTTCAGGCCAAGTGCACTCATAACCGAGACAATATCATTCAGAACACCAGCGTCATCTTCAAGGGGGAAGTAATCATTGAATTTGGCATGACGACTACGATAAAACGAAATTTTGTGTCACTCTGAGTAGATTCCAGCCCTCAATCTGGATGACCAGAAGTTTGGCTGCTCTTAGACAGGTTTGTAAATCGCGAACGAGATCACCTAATGTTTCCTTGAGGCAGTAAATTTGGTTCATTCGAAGAACATCCTGATTCAAATGTGGGGATCCAAATTCAACATTTTTCTTCTGTACTTGATGTGCTTTTCATCACTAGACTCATCATCACTCAAAGTCAGGTTTTCTGCAGGTGTGGCCCACAGGTAACTCTCGTTATGAAGTATGTCTCAGTGCAGGATGGTAGATCAGGATATACAAACAGTGTGTTTAGATTTTGAGATAATACATTATCAGCAGAAATAGCAGTCCGAAACGTGGTCTTTAGGTTCTCTCATACCATAGGAACTGCAAAAGGATATGACGAGAACTTTTTTGCCCATGCGTGAGAAAGCCGACACGTGTGACACAGCAAATATGGTGGGGCCAACTTTTATCCTGTCGCCCTACTTTACAACCAAAAAAAGTTCATCACATTTTCTAAACTAACCGGTGCCAAACGAACGATTGTGGGTTTTAAAGTCAACTTGCCGCAGATGTAACAGAACGAATGTTGGATTTTTTTACAATTTCCTCGGCGCATTCAGTGGCACTTGGGGTACAACACAACACTTAAATCAACCAGCCCACTTTCTCAAGGGTTAGAACAGGCAAATGTGGAGCAGCAATGTTCTCTAGCCGGTCAATTTACTGCAACTGCGCTCCGTCAAAAGATTTATATTCTCCAGCCAGGATTGTCAGAGACCTGTTCCGAATGACGCAATATTGGTAACATTTTATTCAAATGCCTAAATATCACCGGCCATATTTTCGGCATTCTCTTGTAAAGCACACAGTTGGAATTCATGACTACTTGTAGATATGGAACTAAAAACTGTGGATGAGCGTAATTGAAAGTGAATTTGAATTTACGCGTTGCAAAAATACATAGGAAAGGCATTTTATCCTTGGACAAAAAACCGTGTAACAGTGTTATTAACGTGATTTGCACCCAGTATTGTATATGATCCAAATCGTCAAATTTCTTGATGTTATGGTTTTTATTCTACGTTCGAGGCAGGTAACAGAGTAAATTTGGTTTGGACAACCTGGGATGTTACGTTTCCAATTATTTGACCCGACCGCCGTTTGCTCAGGCCGGCCATCAAAACATCCAAACCGTAGACGATGGAATGCGGCTCGAGCGACAGTGGGAGGACTTCGAAATTCGAGTCCATCGATTTATAGCTCGCTTTTAATTTCCGACACGAACTAGCTGGCCGGTAGTAAATAAGTAACCAGCGATTATTTCCTCCTTTGTTTGTCTGGACTAAAAAAATAGCCAACGAAATGAAAACGTACGGACATGCTAGGTTAAGAATTACCGACGCTCTGCATATTCGATTCGAATGGAATGGATTGCGTCAAATGCAGCGTTGTATTATCGTATTTTTTTGTTTTGTTTTTCGGTTGTTCTTTTTTTTTTTGTATTTCGCTGAGTTCGTCATTTTATTTCGAGATATGGAAGAACGTCCACCACTTGTTTTTGTTTTTTTTTTTTGCCTCTATCTTATGCTAAACAATGCTCACACCAAGAATATATTGTCTTATATTTTTTATGATAAGGTAAAGGTGATAGACCATGGGCGTGTGTAGAAGGGCGGGTGAGAAATAATCGTCAAAATTATTGCTTGGTGATTCAATGTTCGAAAAGTTATTCAAATACGACGGTGGTAAAAATGATGAATCACGGATTCAAAGAAAAATTCGGGTGTGTACATATTATAGTTCAAATTTTTAAAACCAAGTAGTATGACACTCTCCATATTTATCCACGTCACAGCCTAAAGCATATTGTTAATCTCCCAAACGAGTCGGCAATTTCATGAACAGTGTCTTTATATTTCCAGAACCCCACGGTAGTTTGACCCAATGGGAACGTTGAGTGGAAGCTGCGTCTTTTATTTTTAAGATTTCATCCCCACTCGGTCCTTATGTATAAATTTGATACAAAAGAAGATGCTGGGGCCATTCCCCCCCAAAAAAAACCCCCAAAAAAAAAAAAAAAATCAAATTGAATTTCAAGATATACAAGTTGAATTGATTTACAAAATTATTTTCAATAACTACAAAGACTGAGTGCTATCATAGCATTACAAGGGTCTTCATTAGCATTAGTCCAATCCTTGCAAATAGTACAGAGAAGGCTAGAAACCTTAAACCCTTAAAAGTCATTCTAAATATTCTATTGTACTACTATGCAAATCAACTTCGATTAAAATGCCAGAAAAAGTATTAATTTAGTGAAAAGAATCGCCAAAAAGACGGAAAGAGTGTATTTATTGGAAAAATAAAAGAGTTTTGAAAAGATCATTTTGATGTGAATATTCTTTATAAAGGCTTAGTATTAGTTCGGCAAAACACAGCGGTAATGTCAGTTTAGTAATATGTGGGCGGAGTCGGCGGATATTTATTCCACGCGTTCACAGGTTAGTACTAAAATCGATGCTCATTGCGATAGTTATGTGTATATGTATTGCGGTCAACTTAGTTCGGAATGGTACGCTTATGTGTTGCTTTTAAAATGTCGCAGTTAGGTACGTCGCAAAAACGCCAATGGCAGACACAGTTAAAAAAACTTTATAGTGGACAAGCCGACTTAATTTTGATGGTGCAAAAATTCAATTGCCTAGTCAGTCAGCTAGTCCAGAAGCCATTGTCAACGTTACATCGACAGCAAACAGCATTTGATTTATGTGTTACTCTTATTTTATGTAATCTATCGTTTCGTTTCTAGAAAAAGAAGCATTTGTCTCCTTCTGGAATAAATATGGGGCGTAAATTACTAGTCGGACATCGATACGAAATGTAGTGCCATTTGCTCGTGAACATATAAAAAAAGAATAAAAACGGAATTGAAAGATAAAAAATTTTTTGTGTGGACGAAACAACAGATCGTCAAAAACATTCTGGGCTAATGTAATGGTACTAAAGGAACCCTCGCCCGTCACCCTCCTTACTTGCTTCCAAAAAAGTTATAAATTGTACTGCCGAAAAGTTTTTAAAGGGGGTGTTGTCTTTTTTGAAATTTTAAAAGGGTTTCAATAAGCAATTTTTAATGTTTTGATGATGGTACCAAAAACATGCTTCTTTGGCCGATTTCTTAAAAACACAGTGGTAACTTACATGTAACGTGAAAACCCATACTCAAATCTTCGGCACAAACGATTCCACAAGTAAATCATTGTTTGCAAGTAAAAAGGCAGTTTTTCAAAACCCAAAAACGTCCCCAACTTTCACAAACGTGTCCTGATTTAAACCTAACCACCACAGTCGATTGTTACACTTTGGGGAAACATGGTTGCAGGCTGCGTTTTACTGCAACAAATATTTTCAAGAAAGAAGGATTTTTTAAAATTCAATCCGACAGAAGCGCAGCAGTCAAGAAAACCAAAAAATATTTCAAGATAGTCGGGGTTAAAGAGTTTTACAAAATTCACAACATTACTTGGATAGCGAAGGGATAGAAAAAAAATTTCAAAAAATTTCGATGTGTAGTGGATTTGTTCAAATTTTGGGAATGAGTTCACGACAGTTATGCGTGTGAAGCGAAAAAATTTGTGTGTAAACGAAAATTTTTAAAATGTTTTAGAGAAAGACTCCGATTTTTTATATTTAAACAAGGGGCGTGTGAAGTGATTAAGTTGTTTTAAAGATTATTTTTAAAAATGTAAAATAAAAATCGCTAAACGAACGGTCTTTTCGACATTTTAAAAAAATTTTTTCCCCACGTCGTACCACTTGACTGAAAAAAGCTGTGGAAAATATCTAATGATTCAAAATTTAACAGATGTTACCCCGTTGTGATTTCACGGAAACTTTTTAAAACGGTAAGTGTTTCAGCACGTTTTTTAATTTTTTTTCTTACCTTCTATTTTATGTGTAAACCCTTTTTGCGCTCGCCCCCCTCTGTTTTTACCGCATATTTTCCCAAAATTACTTATTATAATAACATTTTTATTTCGAATAGTCTCGTCCAATTACTGAAACTCTTTATTTATATAGATCTCTCGTAGATTTTTAAAATGAAAAAAATAAAATAATTACCTTAAAATGAGTTTCATCAAAAATTTTTTCATTTGGGTTTTTAGAAATTTTGAAATTTAGAATTAGCGTTGAGCAACTAGGTTTAAAATTTTCGCGTTTGCTTTGGCTAATAACTAAGGCAAAATTTCACACAACGAAAAAAAAAGGTCCGTGCATACAAAATTTATGTTGGATAAAATAAATATTACGATCGCTACGTTTTTGAAAGGTTTATTTGTCAAAGTTCTTCTTTGCTTTAGGTTGACTTTTTGGGTTTTTTTCTTGTGTTTTCGTTTATTTTATTTATTAGCTTTTGCAAAAAATTGTTCTTATCAGAACACGTTTAATACATTTTTAGGAGAGGAGGTTTTTTTTTTAAATTTTGAAAATACAAGTTTTTTAGCACTATTCCAGGATTATTACATCTCTACTGGTTGAGAAGGGGTTTTTGAGAAAGGGGATATCTCATGGTCCATGAAAAAACCCAAGAAAAAAACGCATCAGCGGTGAGAAAAGGAAAGGGTTTATAATTTTTATATACAGTGGAAACAGAAAATCTAAATCGGCAGCTATAAAACCAACTTCCAAGCAGCTAGGGCTTGGCGAAGCAACTATGTGGAACATTGTAAAAGAAATGGAGTCCCCGGGAAAAAATAGGTTTACCCCCAAAGAAACGTCAACGAACAAAAACTTGCGAACTGGGATGATGCTCAAAAATCTGCAATTCGCAGACATATACATAAAAATTTATTTTTTAAAAAATTTGTACACGTCCATAAAAATTTTGATTATTGTAGCTATTTTAAAAAAAGAACTATTAAAATTTTCCACAGAACTTTTTTTTCAGAAATTTAGAAATACGTATTTATAATAAATTAGAATTAAACTGAAACAAAGGGTTTTAATTTTTTTTGGTTTTATTAAAAAAAAATGAAAAACACTAATCGTGTATTTGTGTATATCTCTTAAAATTTTACTGAAAAAATTTTTCATTAGTATTTTTGAGTTTTCTTTCAAAAAATTGTCAATGGTTATAATAAACTGACATTGTACTTTTAAATTACCCCCCATTATTAATCGAGTTAAATTTTGGGAGTGTTATACGGACGCGATTGCAACGCATCTCTAATTCTTAAAGTGAATAGACATAGTACTGTTGAAAACATCAAAAATTTGCCTACCAGACTACCCATCAGCTCCAAAAAGACGTGGCCCCGCTGGGTTTCTAGTCGCGCTTTTTTGAATGGGATCAGATTACGTTTTTCTCGGTTTTTTAAAATTTTATTTGGAGACACAGCGTAGTTCGAACTAAAATTTTTCGGATACTTCAAAATCATCAACAACGATCAAGGAATGTAAACTTACCTAAACCCAAATCAAACACCTTGCAACCCCGTTAGTCCATGTACAAAAAGGTAGGCCCCATAAATTACGGCCTGAATAGTGGGGGGAAAAAAAAAAAAAAAACCCGGGTTTAAAACAAAAAATTTTTTATCTTTCAATCAATTTTCCCCAACTTCAAACATTTATTACAACGATAAATTTTTAAAATAATCTAAAGCATTTCCCTAAAAAGGTTGTATTACACCCTCTTCCCAAACTCACTTTTCGCCCCTTAAAAGGAGGGCCCCTAAGGTTTATTTTTAAGAAAAAAAAAATAAGAAAAAATTGGGTTTCTTTCCTGGAAAATGGACTTCAAAATGGGTTTTTCGGGTTTTCTTTTCTCCACCCCATTTTTAAAAAAAGGAGCGGTATATTCGCCCCAAAAGTTCACGTTGGAGAGCAGAAAGAAGATCGGTATCCATTTTGGGGCACTGATCTTATTATACCCAAAAAAGGGTTTTAGGGGGACAATTCGGCTAAAAACTTATTTCAAATTTTCACTTCCAAACGGCGATTTGCTAATACCATTTCTTCAATAAGGGGAATTTTTTTCCAGGCGTTTTTCATTTTAAATTGGCCCCCGGGGGCGCTTGTCCCAAATGGAAAAATTTTCCCTCACTTTTTACAGGGGAGTATGAAGGAGATAAGCACCATAAACCCCGGGTCTAAACGTTGTTAAGTGACTAGGCGTATCCCTTTTTTTTGTTAAAAAATTTATGACCGCGCTATCCCAATTTTTCGATACCTAAGATTTTTTAAACGCGTTAGAAAAACGTTTTTCTGCGCCAAACCTTTCGTATGTATGTTTTCTCACAGGGTCAGATGAAAGATCGTCCTTTAAATTTCCCAAAGCGTTCAAATTTTCCAAATTGCTTCAATGATCGTTTTCCCCCAATGTTTTAGGTTTAAAAATCCCCGCCTAATACAAATTTTAATTTCAGGGTATCTTAGATACATTTTCCCCCACGACTTCCCCCAAATTAGTTTATCTATTTTATGGCGCCGCAAGGCTTCAGGAAAGGGAAAATCCAAAAAGAACATGTAGATTACTAAAATCTTAACCTACCCCAAAAACAACTTTATTATCCTCAAAAAATAAATTTTACGTTTACTTTTGGCAAAACAACCTTAGAATTTTTAAAATAATAAAACTCCCAAAAGGCCCCTTCCCTTTCTAGTTTGCTTTAGTGGTTTTAAAAATTTATAAACCTCTTTAAAAAAGGGAAAAAAAGCGGTTAGAATTGCCAGAGGTGAAAATCAACCATGTTTAAAAATAAAAAAATTTACCATTTTTACAAAACCCCCTTAAATTCAGTGTATTCAAAGAGTAAGTTCGGCACCCATGACAATTCCGAAACAAAACCCCTGTTTTTTTCCGTTTTCAGTAGTTTCTGTTTCAACAAAATTCAGCTATTGCTTTTGGTTTTTTAAAATATATGAAACGTAAAATTTCTTTTGCTCTTTGTCTATAATGAAATCTATTAAAAAGATAAAAAAACTTTATTATTATTATTTTACAAAAAAAAGAGTTAATAAAAATTTTGGTGGTTAATATTTCTTTCCTCTAATTTCTTTCATTAGGGAATATGTAAAATGCATTTTAGTAAGGGGGATTTTCCCCTACAAGGGGGAGTTTAAAAAAATCGCTTAGTGGAAGTAGGTTCAAAGAAACGCATAGCCGTTCGAAAAACCCCGCCCTTTAAAGACCACTGTAGAAAAAAAAAGAGTTTAAAGGGGGCTAAAAAACCCACAAAAATTGGGCACAAAAGCCAATAAAACTTTTGCCCGTGTGGTTTATGTAGCAAAAAATTTTGCGTATGGTTCTGAAGTCAAGGTTTTTTAAATCGGCGAAATAAGAATCGAATGAAAAGAGCAAGTCTTAACCCAAAAAAAAAACATGGGGTTGGGAAATTTTTGGTTTGGAGTTTTTTTGGAAGTGGTTTGATTTCCACATTTTTATTTTAAAAAAACGGCCCAAACATTGACAGAGGGAAAATTTTTTTCCTTATTTCCCCAAATATTATTTTAAGCACTGCCCAAAAGCAGCGTGTATTCTTACAGTGGAGGGGCCACAAAAAAAACGCCGGTTTTTCGGGTCGACTAAACCCCTCTGATATGAAAACCAATTCAAAAACCCAGGGAATTTTCAATTTGGGCTACACAGAAGGGCTCTTTGGGAAAAAATGTCCCCGTATTTATAAGGGTAATAAAAACCCAAAAAAGGGGGGTTTCTATGATGAAAAAACAAAATAAATTTTTTCTTTTACACAATTTGGATCTTTTTTGAAAATTTTAATATTTACATATTTTGAATGCCCATGAAGGAAAAAAAAAAAATTTACCTGATTCCCCACACTTGAAACTACTCGATGGGAAAATTTTTGGGGAGGGGAATGGGAACCCCCTTTTAAATAGTTAATAAACAGATTTAATTTAAAATTAAAATTTTTCCCAAAAAATAACAAGTTTTTAAATTTAAAAAAATCGGGAAAAAGTTTAAAGCACACACTTGGACATTTTGGGACCGCCCTGGGGGTCCCGTTAGAAAGTGAGAAGGTCAAATTGAGGATGACGTTATTTACATGGACGTTGAAAAGTTTTGAAGCAGGGGGCAGGGGAAAGGGTTTGAACCATTAGGGGGGCGAAGTAGTTAACCCTTTTTCATCTCTGCAAAAACTCGCGGAAAAAAGAGACAACGGCTTTTCTTTTTTGCTGTTTTCCAAACCCCCTTAAAAACCCCACCACGTCCTTTTTATTTGGGATCCCCCCGTTACAAAAAATTTTGTGAATTTAAAAAAACCCGGAAAAGTTAGTTAGTTCTTTTGATTTAAAAGTGAGTAGGTTTCCCAGGTTCCCGATAAAGGGGCCCATGTAGAAGATATTAAATTTTAGCGTTAATTACCCACAAAAACCCAAGATTTCAACTAAAAAACCTATACCCCTATCCTTTTAACTATGAGAAGTATATCTTGTAGTTTGTTGATTTTTTTTTTTTTTTTTTTTTAAAAATTTTCCCTAAATTTAAGGACTTTTTTGGGAGGCGTCTAGTTATTTTGATACATTTTACCCATTAATATTTCGAAAAAATTTATTGGCCTCCTTCCAAAAATAAATTAATCAAATTTTATCAAAAAAATTTATAAACAGAAATAGCCACTCAATTTTTACCCCTTTACCCTTCCCCTCCCCTTCCCTTTCAAAAAACCCAGCAAAAATTTCAAGAACCAAAAAGAGGAAAATTGCGACAAATCTCGCCGTCACAGTCTCTTGAACATAATTCAATCTCTTAGAATTACATATTTAGTAAGCTTTTAAGGAATTAGCCACGGACGGAGACAGCGCCCTCTAGCTTCGCCGAAAAGCGTTGCAGAGATGAAGAAGTGTCGAGCAAAAAACAACGTGTCTTCTTCATTCATTTTTAATTACTAAAGTGCAGCGGGTCCGACAAAATTGATCATCGCCTTTCGCAAAAGTTAAACTTCTCGAAAAGGAAAACCTTGTTGCGTAGATAACAGCGAATATAAGTGAAGACAGGAAGAGGATGGAAGAAAAAGAAAAAGTTAACTACATTAAATTTTCGATGCATAATTTATTAAAGGTAGAAAACGTTTCAGACTTCTATCTTTCTTTCTTTTTTTTTGTTTCCGGAGGAAGGCGAAGTGTATCTTGGCCGAGGTTAGGAAGAAGTCTTCCTTGGACGAAAAAGGAAGAATAAGAGGAGGTGTAAGCTAATGAGATTTAACGCTTATCCGTTACTTAATTCTATCATCCATTCTCAGCACGTTACACGTACTTTGGCCAAGTGAAAATTGAATTTAATGCTGTTTTTAAGATTGATTTCAAGCCTATTTTTTTTTAGAACATAAGATATACGAGGACCATTTTAAAAATATTCTCAATTTCTCCGGAAAATGGTCCACATTAGGAAGTATAAGTATATCATCTTTTTTAAATATTCTAAATCTGGATTCATAGTCAATTAAATGAATAATTCCGTAGTTATTTTACAAATAAATAATAATTTATCTAGGTATAACAGTAAAAATGAACGTAGCACGTAAATCTATACAAATTTATTTCCAACAGGAACGGACTTATCGGTTGTATCTTTTAAGTAAAATGTTTTTTGTGATCTCTTTTCGAAATACTGGGAGGTGCTACAGCTTTGGCTATTCGAAGAGGCGTACATTGCTTTTTTAGAGAATCTCTTTTGATGGAAGTAAACTTATTTTTAATGTGGTGTAGTTTTTAGCCAGCCAGACAACGTGACTAGTGCATGAAAATGTATTAGATAACGAAAATTGAGTACCTAGCGGTCATTAAATTTTTTACAAAATAAGGGCATACGTCCAATCACATTAAACATTTAAACGGCGTTTATGGTATTTTATTTCCTTCACATTTCACTGTAAAAAGTGGGCATATGTTTCCGTTTGGGGCACGAATCCCTTGAAGATGATGAGCGTTCCGGTCGGTCAATTGGATTGATAACGCCTCAAAACATTTCAATTATTGAAGAAATGGTATTAGAAGATCGCAGTTTGAAAGTAAATTAGCAGTGATGTCTAACATTTCTGAAACGAGTATTCGCCGAATTGTCCATAGCCATTTGGATATGAATAAGATTAATGCAAGATGGGTACCGCATCTTCTTTCTGGTCTCCAACGTGAACGTTGGGTCGAATGTACGCACTCGTTTTTAAACATGTGCAGAGACGACCCGAAACCGATTTTGGAATCCATTGTCACAGAAGATGAAATAATGGTTTTGTATTATGAACCTTTATCCAAAAAGGAATCGATGGAATGGCGCCGACCCGATGAACCTCGTCCCAGAAAGGTGAAAATCGTTCAATTAATGAAAAAGGTGACGGCCACAATATTCTGGGGTTGTAAGAGTATTTTACTCATTGACTTTAAAGAGCGCAATAGAACTGTCAACTGCACATATTATGCGTCTTTGTTGCATGAATTCAGGGACAATATTCATGCAAAACGTCGAGGAAAATTGACAAAAGGTGTTCAATTATTCACGACAATGCACCCATCCACCGTATAGTCCGGGCATAGCTTCATGTAATTATTATTTATTTTCACGTTTACAGAAAGACTTTAGGGGACGTCGTTTTAAGGACGATAGTAAGTTGCAAGCAGCTGTAATACAACATTTTGAGGAAGAAACTGTATTATTTTTACAAGGGTATAGAATTATTAATTGATCGTTGTAATAAATGTATTGAAGTTAGGGGAGATTATATTAGAAAATAAAAATTGTTATATTTTACCAAGTTAATTTTTTTATATCAGGCCAAGAATTTATGGCGCCCACCTCGTATATTCGAAATGAAAAACTTTTCTCTACAATTTAGAACGAGTTAAAAAAATTTGAATACTGTTGAAAATCGATTTGACAAGGTTTTTTAGCTATATTAAACTTGTATTACGTTGTCAGAGTATCCATACAAACAACTCTAAAAGACTAAATTCTAACTATCCGATTGTTTCCAAAAAATAAACCAGAACCATCTCCAGAAAAAAATCTTTTTATTCAGAAACTGGTGAGCGGTTATTTGTTCAAACTTCTCAATCTTCAACTCTCCCAAAGCCAACAACTTTACTCTGCGATATCTTCTACATATTATCTTTCCTTAGACATTAATAAGCGAAATATTTTCAAACTATAATTTGCGAAGTCGACTTGTAACCCATCTATTTCTTTGACGTTGAAAATTCATTAGATATTTATCATTCTAGAGAGGAATCTGAACTATACGTTTCAAATATGCTGCTGAAAGCAAGAGAAGCTATTATATTAAAAAGAACACGCACGTGCACACAAAGAATACACATATAAAGCAATATTCTTCTTTGCTAAGAAATTTTATTAAAAAAAATACCTCCCTTTCTCACAAAGAGGAAGGAATCTTATTATGAAGTTTAAAATTATATTACCTTACCAAGCTGTACCTGTCTTCCTTCATATTAACAAATAAATTTTGCTCGTTTTAATTTCAGGAAGTTGGCAGTATTATTGGAAAGAAAGGAGAAATCGTTAAAAGATTTAGGGAGGAGGTAAATATTTTATTGTTTTAGTATATCTAATTTCAAGAAATTAATCTAACACATTTTGTTTTATGAATCGTACAGTCAGGAGCAAAAATAAATATATCAGACGGTTCATGTCCAGAACGTATAGTCACAGTGACAGGATCGACCAGTGCCATATTCAAAGCCTTTACATTGATCTGCAAAAAATTTGAAGAGGTAAGATTTTCTTTGTGTCTTTCTTGATAATCTTTGCCAGTAAGAATGGTTCGCTAGAATATAACTATATGCCTCTTATGTAGCTATTGTCTAAAAGAATTTTGCATTAATACGTTTATAGTGCTTTTTTTCGCTTTTAAAATGCTTAGAACAACCTTAGTCATATCCTAAATGAACAGAAACTTCACAGACAAGGTCTTTTAACTTAATTTAAAAAAATGGTTATTACTTCTTTATCGAGGACATCAAAGTTATTCTTTTGCATGTTCACCTGTTACCTTCTTTTTAGCTCATTATAATTATTTAAGAAATTCAACAATCGTGATTTCAATTCTTGTTTAAATTTATTTTTTCAATCCAACAACAATACAACTTTGTGTCTAATTTAAAATACTACTCTATTCACAAATCTAACACATTCAATTCAAACCATCACCATCATTTTGTGGATCCTTAAAATTTAACTACCGTTTCCGTATAACGGATTCATAAACAGATAATAAACTTATTTTTGGCGAACCGTAAACAAATCCTGTCTCGTTCAGTCGAGCACTTGGTACTCATCGCCGTGGTCGCTTCTATATCATTTAAAATTTACCACGTCTAGTTTATTTCAAAATATGTTGGCCGAGTATGATATATAGCTGTATAAATGAGGTGGGAAGATATTAGAGTTAATAAATAAAGTAGTTGTTTCAAGTTTTAACGGTAGATGTTTGATGTAGTTTGCAGATATTGCATTAGGGATTAATTCAAATTTTCGTAATTAGTTTAATATTTCTGTACCTTCAAGGTCGATTTTGAAAATATTTATTAAACAAAAAACATTCCTAATGCCCTTATAAAGTTCCAAAAAGCTGTTTATACCGAATGATTCGTTTATCTTGAGACGACTGAATAACTCGGAAACCATTTATTTAATCGAGAAAAAAAATGTAGGAATTTTTTTTTTTATCATATGAAGGGGGAAAGCATATTGTAAGGTCCACGTTTAATTTTAGAAGTGCCATCAATGTCTTTCAAGTGTTACCGTCGTTGGGGGCTTTGAAGTTTTTTGTTATTTACTCATTTATTATTACATTCATTCATATCAAACATATTTTTCTGAATTCCTCTATGCTTGGACAATACTATGAGGGAATTGAAATTCATGAAATATTTTATTTGTTTATATATTTACCTGACAAGGTGAGGCAATTTCGGACACAACGTAAAACAGGCATAAATCGATGATATATCCTGCCCAGAATTAACTTCGGACACAAATTTGTATTTTTAATTTTTTTTTTTAACAATTTTGAGGAAAAATAATACTCCAATGAATTAAATGAAGTTATATCTTTATTAATAAAATAATATTCAACACATAAACTTAACTTGAAGTTAAGAAAAAGTTCATTCTCTGTAAACATTAATAAAACAATTAAAACAAAATAAGGAAATGTTAATTCTAACGGAAGTTCCTTTACTCTAAAGTGAAACTTTCTGGAATGATTGCAAACTTATATCTTTCTGTGTTCGTCTTTTGCAATGATGCTTTCTTCAGGAATATTAGGAAAAGCGAAATACATGTCATCACCAGTTTTTTTCTTTCTTAGAAATCGCACTAGATAATTCATGTTTTCTTCTTCTCCGTATTTTTTTTAGAACTTGGGCAACAAAATACTTGAATTTGGAGCTCGTTGCAATGGCAAGTTTTACTATAACAAATGAATTCAGTGTAAGAAGCAAATTATTGTTCTCATTTTCGGAATAATCATTGTTTTCATCTTCGGGAACATTGTCGTCAATTTAAGCTAGATTTTCTTCGGTTTCGTTGCTTAAAGACTCTTCTTCATCCAAAGGCACTGCCACAGGTTTTCCAAGAACGACTTTAAATTTACTTCTTTTCCTAGTAGGTTTTTTCTCAGGCATTTTAGTTTCCTTCAAAAACTCAAGTAGTGATGCCGTCAATGCCGTGTTCGATGCTTCGCCGTCAGTTTCTTTGGTGTTTGGGAGACGCTTAAGATCTAACGAAATTATAGACGTAGCACGAAATTCCGATTTTATGTTTTGAGCTGAATTAGCTCCAATCCCTTTCAATGACTTATCCAGCAAATGAAGAAAATCCGATTTTTGAAATGGGCCCCTTCTCTTGGACTTCCATTCAGTCAAAATTTTCAAAGCAGTAGTATAAAGCAAATGTCATAAGTAGCACACCTTTCCAGCATAGGCATGATAAGGTGATTAGATAGATTGTCGCCTATCATTACTTTTTTCCCATCTTTGTTGCGAAAATAAGACACTAGTATTCTTGTGAACCAATTCTCAAACGTTTTACTTTCAAACCATCCAGATAGTCTAACATCATATTGGGCACCAGGTGGACCCATTTTTGATATCGGTGCTTTGCTTTATAAACTACAAATGGAGGCAATAGCGTCCCATCCCCAGCCCCACACTTCATTACTGAAATGCTGGTTTCTGGTGAGTCAATAATGCGATCATTGTGTTTAGATCCTCGTTTGCAAATAACTTTAGCTTTTTCGGGGTCGTCGCTGAAATTTGTCTCGTCATAGTTGACGATATTTTCGAAAGGAATTCTGGTCAATGATTTTTCGACTTCAGAAAAATAATTCTTTATTATTTCAGCTGTTACTGCGCTACGGTTTCTTTTAATATTCTTGGCAAATATTACTGGCAAAGTTTTATGCCTCTGTAAAATTTTTTCATCTAATCTCTCTTCAACCTTCAATTAACAATAGCTGACGTTTGTTTTCTATTTTATTTACGTGGAAGGTGATACAGATTTGATGGGAATTGCAAATTTTTAATTTTTTAAAATAAACTTGATTAATTCGAAAAAACTTGCCAAAACCGCTTCTACCACCCACCACAATAAACTTTGTTAATGCGGGCAACGTAATACACGCAAGTATGGAAACAAATCAGAAACTTTGGAGAGGTACATGTTTTAATAATTCTTGACCTCTTGTCCGAAGTAGCCCCCAACGACGGTACGTTGGTTTTTTTTTTAATGGAATAAGCATGTTGTCCACGAAAAAACAAATAACTTTAATCTAAAACTTTTTATTTAACAACTATTTACGGATATAATAATTAATGCAATAGTTAAAACAAACAGAAGAAAACAAGTAGGCTTCGCTTTGAAATGACTGCAGTAAAGGAACAAATGAGATACAAATCAAGAAGGCTTCTATTGTAATTATACACATCTTTCCCTGCATTTGTCAGTTCCCTGTATTTATTAGTTACTCTAAATCCGCACTGGTTGCGTGAAGTTTATCAACAACCTTGGACAATCAATGTATGGTGTGGAATTATAAGTGACAAATTAATTGGCCCTTTTTTCATTAATGGTACATTCAATGGAGAAAAATATAAAAACTTTCTGGACCGAGAATTACTACACTACGACTGGAAGATTTGAGTTTAGAGAGGTGACTATCTATGTGGATTCAACATGATAGATGTCCAGCTCATTATTCACGAGATGTAAGACAAATATTGGATAGAAACTATAACTATAAGTGGGTAGGCAGGCGTGGCCTTATAAGTTGGCCTCCTAGGTCCCCAGACTTAACAAGTCTTGATTTTTTTGTGGGGTTTAAAGACGGAGTATATCAAGAAGCACAAATAACACCAGATAATATAGAAGAAAGAATGTGATGTGTGCAGATGTATTAGTCCAGAAATCTTACGAAAAACACATGAATCTTTTATTCATCTTATACAAAAATGCATCGAAGTAAATGGACAACATTTAGAACGTTTATTAAATTAAGACGAGTTATATTAAAGTTACTAATATTTATATCCGTAAATAGTTGTTAAAAAAAAAAAAGTTTCAGATACAGGTTATGTGTTTTTGCGTGGGCAATAACATACTTATTAAAAAAAAATAGGTTTCCATTTGAAAAAAATAACTTAACACTCGAAAGACATTGATGGCACTTCTTAAATTAATCGTGGACCTTACAATGTACTTTCCTCCTTCGTATGATAAAATTGTTATTTACATTTCTTTTCGATGAAATAAATGGTTTCTGAGTTATTCAGTCGTCTCAAGATAAATGAATCACCCGGTTTATAACTCATTTAAAAAGAAACTGAACTTAAACCAAATTCTTTCATCTAGGACAGATTGTACCATCCCCACATTCAGCTTTTGCATGGTTTTTGAAAACCTTGCTTTGTTGATATTTTTATTTTTTTATCTCCCCCATAAAGAACGCATTTCTCACACACCAGCTTGTAATATTGTTAAACATAGGAACTAAAAGTAATTAGGCAACCACACATTAATATGAGTGCTTTTCCTAAAGCATAGAAGATTTGTGCAAGCTTGTGCTTTTAAATAAAACACGGAACTTTTAGTTCTTGGGTGTTATTCGTATTAAGTAAAAGATTAAAGTTATATACGTACAGGTGTCCTATCATATTAAAAACACCTGGACTTTATTTTTTCAAAGTTAGGAAAACCTTTTGGCACAAAGAACAACCAAATTCTTCAGCCCTTTTTTCCAATTAAAAAGCAAAATCAGATAACTATCTCATTCCAAAGAACATGTATCCCTGATGTCATAACCAACATTTTATTATTGATCAATTTTCTTTTAAATGAAGGACACGCTGTAAGAGTTTCACAATCCATTTTACACGACTCTAAGGTTTAAGTCTACACTCTACGAAGACGACCAGTCCGAAAGTCCAAATTGTGTGTTGTCCGCACAACGTAGCATAATAGTTTCTAAAATGTATGTGCGCTGATCCATAATCTATAATTTCTTGAGTGCTGACCAAATCCATGGCAGGAAAAATATTCCCAAAGTATGATAAAGCCATACTTAGATGCAACTTCAATAAATTTGGAATCAAACTGTTCGACGATCTATAAACATATTCTACACGATTTATCTTCATTTCGTTCAACTACAACACATCTTTCTACTAGTCCCCCATCTTCTGTTCATCGCAACTTGTATTAAAACTTTTTGATTCCCGTTATTACTAAATAAATACTTGTTATTTTGCTACTTATCTTAGCTTCTTTTTCACAAGAGGAAATTAAAATGAAATCCAAGATTACAGTTTTTCTATTGAGAATGTTATCGGTTTCGACGCCAAGATTCCAAGTCAATTTCCTGCTTCGGGACACTCATAAAACCAAAACCTGGTCAATCAAATCAAATTAAATGTAAAGAAAATAAGAGAAAAGCCGGTTAGAGCACCCCTAGAACGTAGCGCCGTGTGTTTTTGTGTATTTGTGCAATCGTTAATGTTGGTATTGTGTTACGGTGGGCCCCTCAGTGGTGTTCCCAGTTCCAGGATATAAACAGCGGAAGCAGTGGCGTACCCCGGCCGCCAATCACGTTAAGGCTCATCGTTCCGGCCAGTCAGTGCGGTTCCCTAATCGGCAAGGGCGGTTCAAAAATCAAGGAAATCAGGGAAGTGACCGGCGCCTCCATCCAAGTCGCGTCAGAGATGCTCCCCAACTCTACAGAGAGGGCGGTGACCATTTCCGGTACAGGAGAGGCCATAACGCAATGCATCTACCATATTTGCAATGTTATGCTCGAGGTGAGTGACAATTTTTACGTTTGAATCACCTTCGATATTTTTTTTGTAAAACGAATGAATGAAGGCCTTCATGACGTTATAGAAGCCCTCAGAGTATTGCCGTGGTGACTTTTATGTATCATTTATTTAATTGTGCAGAATTTTATTTCATTCATTCATGATTAATAAGAACGTCAATCTACATGCTGTTATTTCGTTTAGTGTTTGTAACATTATTGGAGACTGCTTTAGTCGCTAGACTTCAGTGAACTTCTGGGAAAACTAGCACTATAAGCTAGAATAAGTTTAAGACCACCACGACAGTACTCGATAAAATAAAACTTTCTTTAAATATATATATTTATGGTGGGTATGTTGTATATATTGTTGCAGTCCCCTCCCAAAGGAGCAACCATCCCCTATCGCCCCAAACCCCAAGTGGGTGGCCCTGTGATCCTTGCCGGTGGACAGGCCTATACCATCCAAGGCAACTACGCCGTTCCCGCCCACGCAGACGTAAGTAACTCAGTAATGACCACCGCCACGCCCCTCTTTCCTCCCTTGCCCCTCGGCCACCCGCTGGCTGGCGCCGTGGCGCCCACGGCCACGCCCCTCGTGCAACTCGAGCCCCTCAAGAACAACACTGGACATTTGCAGGCCGCGATGCCGCCCGCGCATCTTATGCCAGATGTAAGTTTTTCACCCAGAAAAGCAAAACAACAAAATTACCAAATCCACCCCCAAAAAAAACGAACGATCCAAAAAAGCAACCGTCCAACACCCGTTATAAAAAGTCTCTCACTCACTCAATGTACCGCCTTTTTCTGTTCTCCCCCCCCCCCTTTTTTGTCGAGTTTCCCCCCGTTTTGTGTGTTGAAACCCGCCCCGACAATTTTTTGATTACTGTCTATTTGAGTCATTTTAGCCGGAAATTAAATTCAGAAAGATAACTTGCAACCATTAAATGAGTGCGATTACCTGTGTATATATGCCCTGATTCTTCCCATATTTTTTGAGCGATCCCCCCATCTTTTGGTATTCTATGGTTTGATGATCGTTATGGTGTAACCCCTCAAAATGTATAGAAGCGTTTTCTTTTTTTTATATCGTGATTATAGAAAAGAAAGAGTTGATCCATCTTTTTTTTTTTATTTGAAAACTTTTTTATATATATTTTTATATATTCGTATACAGGATGTTTGTTTTTCATTACATCATCTCTATTTTCATCAGATTTGGAGTATTAAGAATTCGCTCCAATAATAAAAGAGGAACGTAGAAGAAACTAAAACTAGCTTGAAACACAAACACCCTGTATATACAAGCCTTTCACAAAATCAACGCAAAAAAAAATTATTTTGCTTTATAAAACCACTTCTCCTTTATTTCAAATTTTAATACATGGATCAACGTACGCGTCCATATTAATTGAATTCGTAATTCGTTTGTTTTTTCACGGCCTGCTTGTTCTAATTAATGCATTTGCCTATAATTTTAATATACCAGCATGGTTGTGTTTATTAAATCTCGCGAATTAGGTTTTCCACCGTAGTCAAGTAGTGGTTAGGATTGTTTTGTATTTTCCATTTTTCCAAGATGAAAAAACGAATTACAGGGACGGAATTAGTTTTTTTTTCGCTTAATGTTGTATTTTATAAATATTTTGGCTTTAAATAGCGAGGAGCTAATTTTAAAAAGGAAATTTACGTTTGTTTTTAATTGGAAAACAGAAAAATGGATAGAAGTGATATTTTAGACAAGACTAGATACGATTTTCGAGCGATTTGCTAAGTTTAGAATGGCTAAATTTATTCTTAAGAATGTCCAAATCTGATGAGAAGTTAGGTCCTTTACTTGCGAAGATCAAACACAAACTTAAATTGGAATTTGCCAAGTGCTCCGCTCGAGATAGATAGCAAAATAGCCGAGATTATCGAACAGTAAAGGACTTTTGAGGACCTCTTGAATCCAAATCAACAGAATTTTTGATTGCTAAGTGTTTTAATGAATTAAAATGGAAAGTCTACCTCAGTCTTTGAGATGGATTTCTTCTAAGATGAAATTGAATTCGGAAAACGGTTTCTTAGCGATTTAAATGCAAATCAGGTTAAGTTGTATTCACAGTTTAAAACATTGAGAAGTTCTGTCTTTTGATATTTTTTAGAATATAGGACATATGTACATGTAGTGAAAAAAATAAAAATTACATGCTTATTGTGCTTTGTTTGTTCTATAAGTAGGAGCAAAATAAAAAAGCCACACAAGGTTAGCTAATTTTAAGAAAGAAATTTGAAAAATGCAATGAACATTATTTAGGGGAAATTTACTCGTTTGACTTTGTGGTTGTATATGGAAAATAGCCAAATTTTTAGGGCCCGATTTTAGAAATGTTCCTAATTAAAAAATAAAGTATAGGCGCCCTTGAACAACTCCTACTGGTACTTTCTAGTGTCGCGTTTTGAGACAGAAACAGGTTCGTAGAATCGATTACCATGAATTCTATGTATTGTCTTTAATTTTACTTCAACGCCCAAAAGAGAAAAGAAAAAACAATGTTTTTTGTACAGGTTCTAGTTCTGACACCGTAATTCATTTTTTTTTTCTTAAATACTTTAGTATCTAGTCCCTAAAGGCCTTACAATTCTGCATGCTGTGCATTTTGTGTCTTTTATAGTGTAATTTTTACCTGGTTTACTAACAATATTATTTTAGAGATAAAAAACTTTCTTTGCTTCCTATATTTATGATTGACATAAACATTACTTATTATTGTTTTTATATCCACTTTTATTACGTAAAAGATTCTATCCAAATCGTTTTATTACCATTTATTATTATTCTTTATTATCATTAGCTCTGCTTTATGCTAACAGTGCTGCATTTACTTGGAGATTGTGTACGACATTTTGAGTAATGATTACTATATTTAATTTAGTTCAAACGATTTTATGTAAATATCTCTACTATTATACTTTTTTTACGTATTATATAACGTATTGTATGAGCAACTGTTTTTGATTTTAATTTCTTTCGAGTTAATGAGAATTGTTGCACATATAACGAACGCAATAATTTTAAAATTTGTGCATGGTATTCCATATTTACTTATTTATGAAGTGTAACTGATTCTTTGGTTGAAATTTCATCCTATCTTTTCTTTTCTGACACCTATGTAATTTCTCATTAGATTCTGAGGATGCCAGAGAAGAAAAGGCATAAACAGAGACATTTCTTCATAGAGTGTTACGATTGTTTATCTTATCTAAAGCTAGATGTGTCAAAATATGAATTGAGAGGATCACCATACGATACCATTGTAGAGAACACAAAAAATCGCGGTGTTGTTAGCCGAGGGGCCACAAGTAAGAGGGATTTTAACGCTTTATATGTATTGCTAAGTTATAATTTAGTATATGTAGCTACAAAGATTGCTGTAGAATCATATTATTTCTAAAACACATAAAAGGAGGAAGAAATATTATTTTGTCATTGTATTAAGCTCATAAACAACATTGATCGTTTTAAAAGCATTTCCATCTTTAATAAAGCGTTTTAGATCATTTGCGATACATTACTAACATTGAGCAAGTACTCTTATCATCAAAAGTCATTCTATGGTACACAAAGCACAACTGCCATTGATAAAGCTTTTCCATCAAAAGATTTCCGTTATTAGGACAGCAGCTTATATCATTGGCATAACATTCCGCATATCGAGAAAGTACTCCTACAATCATTTCACGGCACACGAAGCACTACTATCCTTGATGAAGCTTTTTCGATATTATCAAAATATTTCCGCTATTAAGAAAGCAGCCTATATCATTAGCGTAACATTTTAACATCAACAAAGTACTCCTAGCATGATAAAAGCGTTTTCATGGCACACGACGTACTACTATTCCTCATCACATCATAGTAAAGATATGCCCATTGTGTACAAGGTGTTACTATCATCGACAGCTATTCTGTCAATGTCAAGGCACGTTCATTATGAATAAAGCACCTTTAAGCACTTTTTAAAATGCCTTTCAATCATATTAAAAGCATTCCCAGTACTGACAAAACACTTTTATCACTGATAAGATATTTAAGGAAGTTAGAAAATGGTCAAAACTAAAAATTCTAAACTCAAACAAGTGAAACAACATTAGCTTTTTTTCTTTCGTCACGTTCATTTATTTCTTGCCACTTTAGATTTTAGCCAATACTACTTCAAAAATAATTTTACTGTAAAACTGTTCAAAAATGTTAAACGATTCAATTCAAGTCACATTCAGAAACAGAGTAGTGTAGTACTATAAAGCAAGAGCAGACAAACCACTTTTCACTTACCTAGTATTACATATTACGTTAAGCGCATAATTATTTAATTTTTTCGTTATTATTATTTACCCTTCTCCAAAAGCATTCAAGAGAAGAAAATCGTATTATTTAGAGTGAGAATTGGGATAATTTAATCAGGAAGGGAAAATGTTCATTTGTTACAGATGACAGCTTTGGGTAAAAGCCCTCTGGCTAGCCTGGCCGCGCTGGGTCTTGGCGGTTTAGCGCCGACAAACACGGGAGGTTTAAATCCAGCAGGTAAGCACATTAGCGGTTTATATAAATGGAATTTGGCTGTCTATTTAGGCTTGAATTTTGTAATGTTAAGTTGCAGTTTAGTAACAATAATTGGTTTTCATGTAATTTTGATTAAAAAAATGGATTAAAAACACATTGGTTTTTATTTTCTACAATTTCTTTTCTTCCATCTAACTTCTTTACATACAGCATTGGCGGCGTTAGCTGGTTCACAATTGAGAACATCAAACACGAGGAACCAACAGAACTCGAACCAGCAGACACACGAAATGACGGTTCCAAATGAATTGATTGGTTGTATCATCGGCAAAGGAGGTACCAAAATCGCCGAAATCAGACAGATCTCAGGCGCCATGATCAGGATCTCCAATTGCGACGACAGGGAGAGCGGAGTAACAGACAGAACCATCACAATTTCCGGTAATCCGGATTCGGTGGCTCTGGCTCAGTATTTGATCAACATGAGGTACGTAGCAATCTGTTCTAATTCGCTTTATTAGAAAACAATTAAAATAAATTGTATAGAAAAGAAAGAACTTACCGCCAAGACTATCTAGTAAGTGGGTTACCCACCAACCATCTTTTGTACGATATTTTCCGATTCATTAAGTACAAATATTTAAAATAAATTCTAACCCACATTCTAGGTATGAACACTATGTATATAGTACAGCCTTTTGTATTATCAAAAAACGTACCTTAACCAAAAATTAATTTAAATATGGCTTTACTATAACAATTGTATATTTTTCTAATTTAATTTTAATTTTATTTACATCAAAAGAAGTCTAAATAACGCTTGCTCGTAATTATATAAGATGGAAATAACAAAACATTTTTTTATAGACAAAATGGTGAGTGGAGTAAGATGTACTAAGATTTTCAAATTTTAATTTTTCTGAATTAAAATCTTTAAAAATTTGCTGACAACAAAAAATACAACGGATAGCCGTGAAAGCCAGTACAACAACATTAATAATTGCTTTAAATTGATTTTTTCCTTTTTAATAAATCTGGTATTCCACCAGATATTACGGTAGCACCTCTACTGTTTATATTCTCAATATTTTGCCGATTAGTATGCCTTTCTCGCTGAAAATCTTCTCGCATCTTATTCCTCATCAAAAGCAGATCAAAACCGACCACCAAGCACCACCCCAAACTTCTTTTTTCAAGCCTGAAAATCACCGCTGCTCAAAACAACAAACTACGCACATCCGCTTTTTTTTTATAATTTTGATTTGTTTTGTTAGCGCCTTACACACATGATTCATAACAGTAGTTGGTCCTTGTTTTGTTTTTGTATTAGGGGTTTTTGGGATTTATTTACACACACACAACAACATGCCTATTTTATAATCCACTAATATCCAGACGCTGAAGCCACGCGATTTTGTCCAATAGTTATGTTTGTATTGTACAAAGAATAAGAAATAATTAATAATTATTGAGAGTATTTACTTTTTTAATTTTTTTTTTTAGTTTGTTACTATTACTCTTTTTTAGAATGTGTGTCTCCTGTGTATGTTTTTTGTGCGATTTATTACATAATACGACGTAACAGATGAAAATGGGGTGCCAAGGGGGTGAATACTATTTTTTCTAATGTTTACGTGAGGAAAAAAGCACTTTATTTCAACAGGGAAAGAATTTACCGAAAATATCCTATCAAGACCATTCCATATTTGTCAAATCAAAAAATGATGAAGACTATCAAAAATTGAACACACTACCAAGATCGTCGGGGTAAAAAACAAAATCCAAGTGTTGTAATATCCAAGATATCCTTGTTATTCAATTATGTTTATACCTCCTATTCAATTTTTTCAAACCGCTTAAAGAATAACATTTTCTGGAGTTAATAATTTTGACATAATTTTTAAATCGTGTTATTCTTTGAGAATTCACTTGTTTTGAATACGATTTGAAAATTTGACGTATTTTAACTTAAGTAAAAGGTATTTAGTTCATCAATTAAAACGTTTCAGTCTTTATTTTCCAAATATAGATTTCAGACAAATCATTTTCTATTTAACACAAGTTCTCTTGAGCTTTCAAAAAGTTTGCAAACTACCTTCTTTTGTTGACTTTGGAAAATCAAAAATAAGCATTCTTTGATTTTCGCATTACGTCAAGTCTTCAATATCTATTTTATGTTACTACGATCCAGAAAACAAAATTAGTAACATAAATTAACTATTCGATAATCTTTCCTTAATTATCCACTGAAAAAAAGATGCAATTCTTAACTACTGGAATTTAAAATATTTATTTAAAATACTCTTTGATTAAATTATTATATACATGTTTATTATTAGTAATTAGAAAATAAACTGTAGTTAAGAATATTAAAAACGAAATGGCATGTCTAATATATTATTTATAATTCACGAATAGAACTCGTTTTTCAAGTAATACAATTAAAGGTGATTTTCTTTAGGAAAATCTGGAGTTCCTCAAGGTTGTGGAATTTGTATTAAGACCGCTGTTCTTTGTTTCTTTTTATTTTTTTTTATTTATAGCAATATTTTCGGATCTTTTGAGTTGGTTGCAATGTTTTAGTAACAAAGACATGACATTTCGTTAAAAGAAAAAAATATATCCACTTTTTCTCGATCAAAGCAAACAAATTCACATTTATTCACACACACAATTACAATCCTGGTTTCTATGTGTTTTGTCCCCCAGTGTTGAACTGCAGAAAGCTAACCTTGAGGCCCAAAACTCTCCCAGCACTGGCGGTTCTGGCCAGTCCTCAACAGCCTCTCCTCTGGCAAGTGCCATCCCATTAGCCCAGCTGCTGGCCAAGCCCGGGGCCCTCAACGCGTTGACCAGTCTCAGTGCGTTAGGGGGTCTCACAGAGCTGCTGGGCTCACAATCCGGGACAACTCCTGTCCAGACCACGGGTGTCCATCGAACCCACAAGAACTACACCCCAAGGCTGCGCTCCCCAGGGGGCAGTGGTGGTCCTACAGAGGGCTCCAAGCTCAAGAACGAACGCAACAAGTTCAATCCTTACTAGAATCACGCAATCGTTCGCTATCATAGACATAGTAACAACAGTAGCGGTAGTAGTAGTAGTGGTAGGGGCAGATATGAGAAAAAAGGAACCGATGATAATAATGACACTAGGCAAGAAAGGGATAGATATAGTAATAATAATAGGAGAAAGAAAAAAAAATGAAAGCTGCGGTTTTAAAATTTTGGATGCAAACAAAACAAAACGTAAAACAATAATGACAGAAATACATATAATAATAGGATAGTAGGTAGGAAATAGCAAGATATCTAAAAAAAAAAAAATATCCCACGAACAAGTAAAAGAAAGATGTATTTGTAAGCCAAATATTATTGACATAACGATCTAGTTAGATCTGATTGATTCATTTATTTTTTATTTCGTTAAATATTTGACGTTTGTGTCTAGCAAAAAATACCTCCAACATATCTCGAAATTGTTCTTGTTTTCTGCTATTTTACCCCTACTATAACAATGCTAATATTTAGAAACATCGTGTTTGTAGATTTATTTTTCTTTTTTTATTATTTTCAATATTATCGTGATTTTTTTCTAAAAGTAATAATGGTACAAATTCTACTCTTTTTTTGCATATTTTTTTATAATTTTTATCTTTTTTTTGAAGATATGTAAATATATGAAGCATAAGTTTATTACTTTTTAAAGATTTGAATAATTAATAAGGAGGATAAAGTGAGAAGAACGTTACATGTACAGTTCATAATTTAGTTCCGCAATCCTGTAATTGTACAGAATGTTTCTTTGTAATTTAACCAACACCTGCTTTCAATATGTTTTATAGCAAAAAAAGTTCGAATTATTGTATTTGAGAAACCTTTCAAACTAATTTTTTCACGTCAGTCATTATTTTTAATAAATTCTGCTTCAGGTGACAAACAGACTTCAAGACCACAAATATCGAAAACTATTAAGTGTTAAGAAAAAGCTGTGGATTTAAGTTAAAGTTTGAATTTTCACAATTTGGACATTTAACACTAATTGATAAGCTTTTTATTCTTTGGATGGACAGTTTCCTAATTTCAAATAAAAAAAAAATACAAAAGTAAATATAAAATAATGATAGCAAGGACTGTGGAGTAGTAGGGCAAACAACACTGAGTATCGGCACACTCCGCACTACACAAATTATTAATTAATTCGGAACAGGTATTTCAAGGATTCGTGGGTCCCCATCGTCAACTGCATGACCTAATGATGTAAGAAAAAAATCCTAATTCTATCATACTTGTTTATCCCTACTCTCGAGAAAAATATTTGCAATTACCTACTTTTGCCGCTTAACACTAAAACGTACGAAATATATGGAAAAATTTACGAAATGTTCCGTTATTATTGCAACACAAAACGCCAGACATCTGGCCGTCCCACCCTCATAAAAATAGAGCAAGACAACAATACGGTCCTTCTATTCGTCAGAACGTACCGTTGTCTTGCTCTATTTTTATGAGGGTAGGACGCCCACATGTCTGGCATTTGGTGCTGCAATAACAAGGGACCTTTTCGTCTATTTTTCCATATATTTCGCGTATCTTAGTGTTAAACGGCAAAAGTACTTGTACATATCTTTCTCGGGAATGGGGATAAACAAGCATGGCAGAATTAGAATTTTTTTCTCACACCACTCGGTCATGTGGTTGATGATGGAGACCCACGAGTTCTTGAAACGGCTGTTCCGAATTAATAATTTGTGTGGTACGGAGTGTGCCGATACTCAGTATTGTTTGCAAAACTAATGTTAACTAAGAAACAACTACTACTGACTAAAATATAAAGAACCACTTTGTACAATTGCCATATCTTAAAAATTGCCGCAGAATTTAACAGTATAATTCACGTATTTTTTTGTTGAACTTTATTTTACTTTTCGTCGAATTTAATTGTCGCCTCGTTAATTTTCGTTCTTAACCTCTCTAAAACCAGAAAAGAAGGAACTTCGAATTTATATACATTTTCGAATTTTCCTTATTTTATTTAAATTTAGAAAAAGATATATTTTTTAACTTTTTTCCGAAATTTTTTTTTTAAATAGTTTTTCGTATTATATCCAAATATGTAAAAATCATTAAAAATTTTGAAACAGATTGATCAGATCAATTAGATCGGCATAAATTTAAAAATTTTGTACAAAAAAAATTTTAATAGGTAAATAAAGAAATAAAAAAAATAAATATTCGAAAAAAAACTTATATATATATATATATTTGTAGGCGAGCTTGTAACATATCAACAAGAGAAAAAACATATGTTGCCACCACATATATTTGTAGGTCTAATTTTTGTTTTTCAAAAATTTTCTGATTTTTTTTATTGCTTTCGGAAAAGATCAAAGTATTATTTTTAATTTTTTTTTAGAGATTTAACGTCTTTATTATTATTCCTCTTTTATTTACTTCACTTTAAGAAAAAAAGCTATGTCTAGATTGTATACTTTATTACGGCTATGTTAGTTATCTTAATAAAAACAATGATAACGACGATAATAATAAAAATGATAACAATGTGAGTCGAAACAAGAAAAAATGTTTTAAGACGTTAAGCACTTACATATTCATATTATATACAACATTTACATATGTAGGACCATATTTTCTATATTAATAATTAATAACAATAATTGATAATGAATAAGTATACATAGTAATCTATTATATATTCATACTTAGCTATTATTCATATTACATAATTATTATATTCATATTGTGCTCAACTTCTGATCTAGATGTATATTATTAATACATACTTATTTGAATGAGGCGAAACAGTAATAATATGTGTATTAAAGAAAACAAAATAATCTAGATTTTTTCTTTTATTTATATTTATTTATAATTTTGGGAAAAGATAAATTCCGAAAATGCGGGGAGTTATTTAAAAGAAGGAATTGTTGAAAAGGATATTGTGTCCCTGCTGAAAATGTTGATCCCAAATATCTAAAAAAATCAATCTATTCTTCATTGACATCGCCAATAAATCGTTTAAATTCTTTGGGCCTCCTGCTGCCAGTCACAATGCAAGTAGTCATCGTCAAACAGAACTGATAAAATAATCCATGGTGACTCTGTGGGAGGTATCATAATGAAGGTGGAAATAAAAGTGGTCCTTTCCTCACAAAATTCTATTTAATTAATTAATTAGAGCTAATAAATAATCCATATGGTAATATATTTTGGCTTCCTTTCGGGGAATTATGAAAATCCGTGATTTCCTTGGTATTTAAATATTTGAAAAAATCTGATCCCGATAAGGGATCGAACTCTTTGCCGGATGGGTGTGCTAACCACTGCACCACGAGAACCTTATACCAGGAACGTTCACTTTTTAGTACCTAGTTGCCGTTTATCTGCAAATACAATTTTGGCCATATGTTATCGGCAAATATCATTTTAAATGTTCTAGTAAAACGACTTAAAGTAAAATAAAAAACATTTATTGTATTGATATATCCACATAAAAAATTATATTTAGTCGCGCCCCCTCGCCTTGATTACCGCTTTAACCCCGTTGGGCATACTAGCCACTAATTTGTCGCAAACATCGGGCGATATTGCTGCCCATTCTTCGAATATTCTTTTTTCTAGGTTGTTTTTTGAAGTGTATTTATGCTTGCTGATATTGTTTTTCAACATCCTCCATAAATTCTCAATGGGAGACAGATCCGGTGATTGCGGCGGCCATTCTAACATCGGAATGTTGTTTTCCGTAAACCAACGCATTGAGTCCCGTGATTTATAGCAGGGTGCGTTATCTTGTTGGAAATAATATTGTTCTGTTTCATAGTCAAAGAATTTCACTATTGACGGTTCTAAAACCTCCTCCAGCATTTCAATGTATCGCCTGCTGTTCATGCGTCCGTCGCACACGAACGCTTCTCCTACGCCTTGTGCAGTCATACACCCCCAAATCATTATACTACCGCCACCATGTTTTACGGTGGGGATAATGCATTCAGGGTGAAACGCTTCTCCTCTCCTTCTAACGAAGCGAGTGCCAGCCACATTGTAAAGCTGTAAAATAAATCAAAGAAATAATGCATTTCTAAATATTAAATAAAAAAATAAATAAATTATTAAATATATTAAGTGCCCTTTTTTTTATTATATTTCCATATTCTAAGACTATATTTACTTACTTCTATATTAAATTCGTCTGGCCAAATCACCCTCTTCCAATTGTCCACCATCCAATGTTTGTGTTGTTAGACCCACACGTTGTTTACGATGACGGTCGTCTAAGAATGGCTTGCGCCGTGCTTTTCTCCCATGCAAATTCGTTTCCTCGAGACATCGTCTTACCGTACGCGGCGAAATAAACACACTGTTCGGCCCGTACCTCGCTGGCAATTACTTTTGATGTTTTTTTCCGGTCTAGAAGAGCATCCCTTTCCAGAATTCGATCTTGTCTCCCCGTTGTACTTCTTTTTCTCCCAGTTTTGGGTCGATTTTTATAATTTCCTGTCTCTTTGTACCGTTTAATGGTATTTTGAACTGCCGATCTGGTGCACTTCATACTTTTTGCAATTTTTACTTGACTCACTCCTTGAGAGTGTAACAAAACAATCTGACCCCATTTTACTTCACTTAACTGTGGTCTTTTTGAAATTTTTTTTAATAAAAACACTATTTTTTCACAAAATAATAATATTTACACCTAACAATGGAACAACGACGTTCACACGATGCACTTTATAAACAGACTGAGAGACTAGTTCGACAAAAGAGGAGTAAAATCTTAATATAAGCAAAATTCTAAGAAAGATTAGGCCTAATGTGTTTATATTAATCGTTTATCTCATTAAACGGATACTCTAAAACTGTGGCACTGGAACACTGAAACAGTTCACTTCAGTTTATCTCATTACCTAATCACCCTTTTCTTAGAATTTAGTTTATTGCTGCTAAATGGTAATTTAAGCGGGGTGCTGATAACATATGGCCAAAGTTGTATATCATAATATTTCGACAGACAATTTTTATTCTTACATGCCAAGTACACTAATTAATTAATATATTTTGGCTTCTCTCTGTGAATTATGAAGATCCATGATTTCCTTGGTACTTCCCACGTAATTTAATATTTGAAAAAATTCAGCAGTCGCAACTATTCCACGATAGTGAGTGGATAGCCAATAGGAATGCATGACCTTGGATTTTCATTGTTTACTCGCTCAACTGCTCCACAACAGTTGCGCCCGCTGAATGTGCCCAATATTAATTATATATAAACTTTAGCATACCGTTCTCAAATTAATCGTTTTCTAAACGTAGTATGTATGCATAACTAATAATTTATTTTGAATAGTTCTGGAATTTCAATAAACTGTGTGGCTGACGTGAAGAAATCGAGTTGATTAATTAGATATTTGAGGTTCAAAGGTGGGGCAAAATTCCTTACATAAGAACAAAAAAGGTAATTTCTAAAGATTCTAAAGAGTTTACACGCGAAACGGGAATAAAACTGCAAAACAGAAAAAGACACCAAAACTATAAGATTACATACTAGAATCCTACTTGATCATATATAGTTTAATTTTTGTGAAGTATGAAAGTTGGTAACATTGGTTGTGTGGTACGTGTCTCCTAAGCCTGCTAACAGCCCAGTGCCCTTCTATCATCAATCAAAATCCAGGCAAGAAGATTCTCTAATCCCGGTAAGCTTTGACCATCCACTTTTTCCTATACCACAATGAAGACCCCCTGTTTTTTATATAGGGATATTCCATATTTTAATAATAACTCATATTTTTTATTAATTAATTAATTATAAAAGATTAGTATTTTTGACTTCACTAGTCTAAGGTGATTGTCATTTTTAGTTTCTTTTCGTTAAATATCCTTTTTATTTATTTATTTTTATTTGACCATAAACATTTGTTTCTTTTATTTATTTCTGATAGATCCAGAAGAGAAAAAATGACAGTTTCATTAGACACTTTTTAGGCCGACATTATTAACCATAGATGATAAGATATTCAACTTTTGGTTTTTTAGATTTTTCTATTCTGAAAGTACTAGTTTTATTAATTGTAAAAAAGTGACATTCTCTTTTTATCTTATTGAAAAAGAAGAGAAAAACTCATGGATATTTTTTTGAATATATTGAATGTCATTTTTATGCAATTCTACTTCTAAATGATGTGTAAAAAAGTTTTTTAAAACGCTATAGATAATTTATACAACGCTGACCAAACTGTTCTACTAATAATGTAACTAATGATAATGAATGCAGTATTTCTCAAAACTTTTTCAACACATCTTTATAATAAGTTTCCAATTGCGTGAATTTACAAATAGCCCCAATTAATCTTTCTTTTTCGTATTATTACAACAATAGGATATCGATGGAGACTGCTGGCTTGCCAATGCCAGGATATCATTACATTGCGCCGAATCACATCGTCAAGACACCCATCCATTAACTGAACAATTGGCAATGGCACGGCGGTAATAGTAGCTTCCATCAAGAGTGCCAATTGCCAATAATTGAATCGACATCGTCACCGATGTCAACGCATCATCCCCCGCTGATTTGGTATTACAGGTAATATGACGATGTTCTTCGAGATTCTCATTTTCCGCCATTTTCGAAAATACACGGCACGCTACGATGACAGGAACTGAAGAAACTACTCCGAAATAAACCGATGAAATGTCTATTTCTTCTTTATTGAATCATTTTCACTTTCTCTCGAACTGTTTCGAATTTTGCACCATCTGTTGGTGAAAACAAAAATAAATGCAATTGCATAAGAAAAAAATTCTTACACGACAATTTTGGACAATATTTCAATTGTTAATGTTAAAATGGCGACTTGTATTTTACGCAAGTTAAGCTGAAAGAAAGTAATATATATCTATTTGAAATATTGTTCGCGATGAATAAAAAAAACAAACATTGGTAATGGGGAACAAGCCAAAAAATATTTGTTACTTTTAATTTTTTATAATATACATATTTATAATGATAATATATTTAGATACAATCTAAAGTTGCATACGTTCGTATTCGAATACTAGTGATGATATGACGTTCGTTCTTAGAAGTAAAAAAAGAATTGTTTTTGCAGGTCGGAATTAGTGTCAAATTTAAGTGATATGAGGCTCTTATTGCTTTTCGGAAAGAAAATAGCAGTTGCAATGGCAGCTCTTTAACATACGGAACATGACCTCAAAATTTATTTCTCACGTGACTTGACTTTAGGAATGACACTAATGCCGATTCTATCCTAGATTGTAGGAAGAATCAATATCATTAAATAGATAAGGTTAAAAATGGACTGTTATACACAATGGATAGTCTGTATAATTTTTAATTATTACACTATGTACTATATGTATGTACTGCGTATTGAATACTAGCTGTGTGATGTTTTTATTATTAATTACATACTTGAGTTTGTCTCAAGAAAAGGACAGAAATCCGATGATCGATATAAAATATCGATCATTTAGCTTTTTATTGATATCTTAAGGTTTTTTTAGGATTTACGAATAGCGTGCAATACTATTATAGTATCTTTTTTAATTGAAAATAGGAATTTTTCACGTTTTATGAGTGATTTGGGCAAGGGTGTTTTTGTTGGAGGAAGATGTTATGGTATTTATTGTATTCAAATTGTACTTCGAATTACATACTGAAATTATTATTTTATTACTAACGCTATAACTGCAATGTGACAAAAATTAATTGATGATATTTAAAATCATAGCATTTTTCTCCCAAAAATCAAAAAGAAGAATGCAATGTTTTGCTTGCATTTCATATATATTTTCTTAAGCGTGTAAAAGGGAAAAAATCTATATACAGGGCGTATTAAATACGCGATGCGAACATCGATTTCTGATCACCCTGTATATACGTGCATTAGGCTGTGTTCGTTTGTTATGTGTACTTTTTATTTTTTTTAATCGATTTATTTTGATAGCTTCCAAAAATCTTAGCGAAATGATTATGAAATAAAATTAAGTAACATATGTGCCAAATTTCACTAAATGAAAAGCAGCTCAGTTTTTTGCAAACAAGAATAGTTATATCGTATTGATAATAAGAGAAAAATTGCTCACGTCACTTTCAAATTACCAATAATACCCTTATTATTATTCTAGTTATTTAATTTTCTATTTTGTTATTATTTATTAGATATATTTAACAGTATTTTACATAGTCGCAAAGTGAAAGTACTGTTTATATTATATTTATTATCGTACTGATTTTTAAGGGAATAAAATGAAATAAAGTATTTGTGGTTAGTGGTAGCTAACTGTGATCACATATTAAAATTAAATCAAGCAAAGATGCAAAAAAAAAATGAATTAAAAAAACAATGCACTGTCGTATTATGATATATACATATTAATATATATTAGTCGTTAAATATTTTAGGATGTAAGTAGTTAAAAACGCTGCATATATTGCAAAAAGATTAATAATTCATATTTTATCCTTATTATCATTATTATTATTGATAAGGTTATATTTTCTTTACTGACTAGTCAAATTTGTATACAAATATTATCTTTAATAATCGTTTTTCAAGTTTTTCTTTCTGTAGCGAAATGTTAATTAATTATGTGATCAATACGTTATTGTTATTTAAAACTTGACAGGTTTCCATGTAAATTGCTGAGGCAAAATTTAAAATATTTTGAAGGTTTTACAGTTCGCAAATGATATTTACTTTTTAGATGAAATATAAGTATTTAATTTGCCAATTACACGTTTTCACGCACGTCGTTTATTTCCAGAAGTGGCGTCTGGGTTTTTTTTTATATAAGTAATTATCATAATGAAAATATTGTAAGCGACAACTATAAAACATACAGAACTTTGTCAAAATGATTTTTTTTTTTGCGAGATGGAATATATCCCGTTAAATAACACTATCTTTCAAATAGCATATCATAAAATTACAACGTCTAAGGTAATGCCGTGTGGTGTGGCGTTCACTGAAGTGCAGTGTGGGCAATCCTTGTTCCGGCCCATTTTTATTGATTAAACTACTCGTTTTCCTTCCATTTTCTTTACGTCGTAAATGTTCGTATTTAACGTAACATTTTCCTACAAACAGGTACAGAATAAATTTTGCTTTTATCATAATTTCCCAAATTGAATATCACTCAGCAATAAGTCATCAAGTCCTGTAGGAAATGTCTACGCTTTACAGTTGTCGATATTTTCTAAGGTCATAGATGTAGGTTTTAAAATTCGAACTCGCATGGCGTATTAACCGCTGTAATATAATATTTTTAAAGAAAATTTTTAGTTGATTGAAATTTAATTGAATTTAAAATATTATCTGTTGTAAAACATGTATCGTAATTGGCCGTGATATTTGACAAATGCTACCGGAAACAAAGGAGCGAAGGGGCGCCATTATAATCTTTCTGTTCAGTCGAAATCACCATTGAGTGTATTAGGTTACTTTGCTTGCTTTGGTACTTCAATAAATTCAAGTTCTGACTATTCAACAGGACGAGAGTTTTTTAGCACGTAACGCGTTACTGCGTAACGTCAAAAGTTTGAGGTTATTTTTTCTTCTATTAATTTCATTTTCGTAAGAGATTGTTTGTTTATTTTATTTTATTTAACCTGCCGAAAGAGTGTGTAGGGGACACTCTCGGACCCTACGACCGTGAAAATTAATTAACTTATTTAGAAAACCAGTTTCTCTGATTGTTATAGCATTGCACTAGCTTACCTTACCTAAAACAATTCAAAATTTGTTGAAAATGAAATTATTTAAAATTCAGACTGCTGAAATCAAACTCTTTTACATCCAAACTAAATATTTGGACTCAGCTGCTATAAAATCTTTTTATACTTTTCACAGCAATGTTTCAATAGTTAAATATTTAATAACAAAATCTTCATTTCCGATTAACTAAACTATTTTCATCAATATCCTAGTTCCCATGAATATACAGCTAAATCTGTCAAGTTTTAAATATTCATATCATTATTTGTATATATTTACTGTTAAACAATACGCAATAACAATCTTATTAGCGATTACTTTACGCAACCCTTCTTCTAATAAATATTTTTTCTGATATATTATGTACAAAACTTACAAACTTTAAGAAAAAAAGAAGCTATTATTAATTTAGTTACAACGTATTACTCAAAGACGATGGAAAGACTTTGAAAAAAAGGAACAATATCAATATTTAAATAACCGGTTATTCTTGTAACGGTAAAAGGGAAGAAAATAACTCTCAAGACATGATACATATTTATTTTTAAATAAAAATAACTACGCAACTAAAGAAAGACGATCTAGCACTAGCTTGTTAATATTTAGAGCAATTTTTATGTAATAATAACGTGTATTTCTAGTCTACTATTATCTATTCTTATCATTACATGTACCACTATTCGTACACAAGAAATCGTATTTATATATTATGATATATATATGGTATTATTCTATATATTTAATCTTTAGCAATGGGTGTATTTCACTTCTTACCTAGTGAAGAAACCAGACGACAAAAAAAAAGAAAATAACTAAGTACTTTGACTATAAATAGGGACAATCTTTTGCATAATCCCTTTAAGTTGTTTTTTCTAAAAAGAAAGCAAAGAACAAAGAAAAGAAACCAATAAATAAAATCCCGTGTGTTCTGCAGAAATACTCTATAAAATTCGTATTGATACTTTGGTTAATATACAGCGGGTGTGAAAAGAATTAGTACATTAATCAATGAATACATGATTCTGTTATAGAAGTTCTTTTTTACGAAGAACTTTGTACAAAGTAACTTTTGACACTCATTGTATAACATTCCTTCAAACACAGGATGGCCCAAATTTAAATATTTCTATAAATAAATAATTTACCTTATATATACACTATCTCCAAAGTTGTATGACGATAACTTGGTACGCATTGTATATATAATCCATTCTGTGTATAAATTTGTTCTTAACACATAAGAACACATAAGTAATAATACTCAAAGATAAAAAATAAAACTATGGTATCTGTGCCAAATACATGCAACCTACTAAAAAATACGCGATTTTTTTAACGTTTACAAACGATGTACAAATCGAGAAAGTAATACTTAAACAAAGTGATATCTCGTGGAGATAATTTCCAAAGTTTTTTCGTATGTCGACGTCGACGTACAGAAAAAAATAAATTAAAATCAATAAAAAAAGTAATAAATAGCGTAATAATGTTACCACTGCATACTTTTGTGTAACTTACGTATCTCAAAGAATGTAATAATTAATCACTGTGTACGTCAATGTTTTTCGATAAAAAATTTCGTGTCACACCCTTATTTTAAGATGATAATATAGTTAAAATCGAAATATACAGTGCGATTTGTTAAGATGGAATAAAAAAAACACGTAATATTTTTGTTTCCACGAATCGCCCAGTATATTTTAATAATAAAACTGTAAATTCTTTAATGCGAAACCAAAAAAAGAAAAAGTATTTTAACACACAAAGTACAAATGTTACCGATACTCTAATTTTAAAATTTTCTGAAACGCTGTACAAAAATGCCACCCCAAAATCTATAAACATTTAAACCATAATATTAATCATGTTTCCCTGTGTTTCTCAGCATTATTATACGCTCGTTCACCCTCCTTTTATAGGAAATAATTCGTGAGAAAAAGTACAAATTTCGATTAAAGAATTTGCCCTTTCTTCCAAAGGAACTTTCTAATAACATCCTATAATTTTCTTTTCCATCAATTAACGTCAAACAAGAAGACAACTCAAGTTGATTCTACTACTCTAATATATAACGATTAAGTATGATATATTTAAAGTAAAAGAATACGCTTTTTTTGAGTAGACGAGTTCGTAATAATATACAAAATGTTGAGAAAGTAATAGTTCGATATGTAGTGCGTAGCAGGGGCCTTAATGTCGGCTATCTCAATATAGTTGTCGTGTTGTGCAGGCAATCAACGGTTAGCTTGTGTTTTAGTAATATAATCGGTATGAATTAACGTAATTGTAATATGCTCACGAGCAACTCGCGTGCTCATGATTATCAGTGTATTACGTATTTAAAGAGAAAACAAAGTAAAAAAGGATAAAGAACATGATCAATGAAATCAATAATAACTTTTAATTAATTAATAAAAGGTAGTATTTTACTATTTATAAAGTAATTTATCGAAAAAATCGAATTGAATTGGAGGAAAAAGGATAAACAAGAATGTGAGTCCATGGCAACTCACACCTGAAAACAAAAACAAAAAAAAGAGTTCTTTCAATATTAACTTATTTAATGTGAACAATACTAATATGTAAGCCACCTAAATTTTTAAATAATAATTCAGAACATAAATTTAATCGTAATATTGTGATTAAAATGAAACGGAATTGCAGGTGATTTACATCAACTTTGTAACAATAATAAATATTGTTTCAAGTATGTGACTTGCCATTTTCCTAATTGGTTCGATTTTTTCGATAGACGTAATGAAATTAGAGGTTATATTATACGCATTATAAAAATATTTAAAATTACAAAAAAAAGTGATTAGAAAAAATATATATATTTTCAATTTTGTAAGATATAAATAAACAGAATAAAATTAAATAAATGATTGCTGTGACTGATTAAAAAAAAAATATGCAAATAATGTGAAACAAAAAAGAAACAATATTGTTATGTATCTATTAAAAGAAACCTTTTTGACATTTTCTCGCTTTGAAGTTAGCTAAATATTACATTGAATGTTATTCACTTTTATAGTTGGGGAAAATATGACCCCCAACTTTTCTGTACACATCACACATAATCCTGAATATATAACCCAAGTTAACCCGTGTAAAAAAGCAAAAAAATATATATATGTAACCCAAAAAAAACCTACATACAATCAACTCAAATTTTATGAGATAGGAGATTGTGTTATGCTATATTAAAGCAGGCTAAAGCTGCTATTAATTTTGCGAATGAAATGCGTCATTTTTTTAAATAAATATACATATTATAGCCTTCAATGAAACAGGGTCATATAATAATTAAATAAAATTTAAGAAATTGTATCGTGAAAAAAAAAATATGTAGTACCAAGGTTTTTATTAAGAAAAAAAACAAAAAAATTCTTAAGACTAACTCAATTAAAGGAAATTAACTAATGCAGTGAATGTCAATCTTTATCGTTTGTTCTTCATTTTGAAAATATTTTTATATTTTCCCTGCAACCAAGTAAAAAAAATAACATCATCTAATCGTATGGGTATTTATTTAAATTTATAAGATAATAGTAATTTTATGATGCCAAATTTTTCAACAACAAATTAAACAAAACTCAATCATGTTGCCAAATAAAATTTTAATATTATTGAAATTACTTTCATATCATTCTCTAGGTGTAAAGAAAAAAGTATTAAAGCTGTGATGATAATTTTTAGAAACTAAATTAAATGTTAAAAAATAAGAAATCAAGCGATCATCAAGCTTACAAAGAGGACATGGTTCTAAATAATACAGGATGTTCAAAATGATTGAAACTAAATCTTCAGACAATTATCTCGAAAAAGGTGACACTTTTAGTAGTGCTAAGGAGAATTACACTTGCGAGAAATAACGCCTTTTATGATATCTAAATTTGCGCGTAATCATTGCAAACATCCTGTATATTATATTATATCAAGTAATGAATTTTATTATTTGTTTTTATCGGTTGGTATTGTTTAGAAATATCTTAAGTTAATATGTATTTTAAAAAAGGTAAAATATTATGTAATAGATTGTGAACATAGGAAACAATATCATTACAGGAAAAAATCTTTGAGAACCATACAGGATATAGTATAATCTAATCATACATGTTAAAGAAATATGTCGATAAAATTTATTTTTGCATTGGCAACTCGTTCAGGGTATCAATAAATAAATCGAAAAATAAAATCTTATATTTTCCGTTAAAGTGCTTTCGAAAAAAGTAATTAATACACAAAATTCACAAGAAACAAGCCCAATTTCATTGTGTTTTTTAAGAAAATCACATTCGCTATAGTAAAATTATATACTTACTATAATTTTGTTTAAAATATATTAACAAAGAGAAAAAAATTGAAATTGATTCTATTATAACAGAAACAAAACATTATATTATTATATTGAAATAATATAGGTTTATATTATATATGAGAAATAAGAAAAATAACATGTACATGTATTTGCTGAATATTCTTAGAGCTTTATACGCTTTGACAAATACCACAACACGACTTTTAATAAGTATAATCTATTAATTACATGCGTATTAAAACGGTAACAAAAAAAAAACAATTTTCTATTTATCTCTTCGCTGTTACTCAACAAGATTCATTCTTTTGTTTGATTATTGTTTCAAAAATGACTATCAAAACTATCATATCATCTATTGAAAAAAAAAGAAACATATCTATATCGTTTGGAATCAACCCAAAAGTACCTATCCTTATTTGGAGATAAATCCAAATGCATATCTTAGTTCGTCGAATCGTTATTGGATATTTGCTCAAACTATTTAGTAAAAGAAATCCTGACAAAAATGACAATTTAGCAGGGTATTTGTTAGGAATGGCAGTGGATCAAATGGAATTTTTGATTATCCAAAATAATTTATAAACTGTCAATCCATTTTCAACCATACAAAGTACTCTTTAAAAAGAATTTCAATGTTTAATTTGAATTCATTGAATATAGAATGCTCTGGTAAATTGTTAAGTTCCACTCAAGTCAATATCAAATTCTCTTAAAACTTAAAAAAAAAAACATTAGAAAAGAAATTAATCAAATAAGTCCCAGAACAATCAATTGCATCTCATCTTCGAATACAAAAAAATGAGTAACAGTTTCATCACAAAAACAAAAATTAAACAAAACGATATCAATAATTAACTGAACAACTTTTATGTATTTAACACATACCAATTTGTAGTTTTTAAACGATATGGCAATAAATTATTGATATTATTATTATTATATTAATTATTATAAATTGACGATGTATTATTGATAAAAAAAAAAAACTATTGAATAATACAAAAAATACTGAAAAAAAGACAATTTTAGATATAAACTGCACATTTTAAGCGTTTTTTCCATATTGCAAGATGTTTAGTAATATATATATGATATATATTTACATTAGGTAATTATATAAGATGTTTTATGTTTGAAATATTACTTTTTTGGTTATAATAAAGTGTGAATATTAAAAAAAATACCTGTGTTTTATTTCATCCATAAACAAAATCGGATAAAAAGAACAAGAGGGAAAAAACATGTTATCGACAAAGCGACCCTTCTCTCGGTATATAACTTTTTAATATTTCAAAGTATAGTCACTTTAAACTTGGTGCTGAAACTGCAGGTCATGGTATCTGTCTCCGAGTTTATTGACAAGGCTTTCTTAACATTTGGGCTAGTAAAAACGAATGTTTCATATCCTGTACCTATTGATAGAAAATCGAAGATCTGAAGAAGGTATTGCAATATACCAGTTGTGAAGATTTGAAATTTTATTACCACACGTTCTCTGAGAATACCGAATAAAATATACGATACGTAATTTCGTAAAATAATTCCTAAAATTCAAACGAAAAATATAATACACAAGAAAAAAGGACACGCATGAAAAAATGCCTAGTAAAAAATCCAAAAATAATGCTAATATAGCTCATAATATTGGTGGAATCATTCTCGGCAAACATAATGCAAACAGACAGAAGAAAGCACTAGCACACGGACATGTTTCTGCCTACCCGGCGTCATCAGTGCGGTACGAGCACTCCCTCTGCTGTCTCCATTATGCCTATCTCGGTTTATGGCCCCAATGTCCATAACAGCACTGAAAATATTTCCCGGCGCCCCCTAACGCCAAGAAACAGTAATGCCGTCCTAGACCCTGGCGATACACACCGGAGCCCACTAGGGGGCGCCGGAAGATTTTTCAGTACTGTTGTGGACATTGGAGGCATAAACCGAGAGGTAGACACAATGCAAGCAGCAGAAAGATGAATGCTCGTAGCCACATTGATGACGCCGGGTAGGCAGAAACATGTCCGCCTGCTAGTGCTCTCTTCTTTCTGTTCGCTTTGTTTTTTCCCGGGAATGATTCCACCAATACCATGAGCTATATTAATATTATTTTTTGTTAAGAAAAAAAACAAAAAAGGTGAAAAATCCAATGAACTAAGAAAGGGTCCAAGTCTGAAATACTTTTGACCGAAGCATTTTTCGGTAAAATTACTATAAGAAACACAATACACAATTTGTCTTAATTTTTTTTTCTATCTCCTGAAACGTTTCTCAAACTTGAACCCTTCTTCAGCTCGCCAATTCAGTTGGTTCAACAAACACGACGTGTCAGATACGTCATTTTAATGTTGACGTTGTAACAACCGCTTCTCACTCCCTCAACTTAGCAAGACGCTTGCTCAGGTTTATGAATTCCAAATTTAAGGTGATGTTTTCCCCTAATAAATGTAAAATTAGCATTAAATGAGCCGAGGATGAGCGCTGCTTTAGTAGTCTTCATGAATTTTAACCTAAGTAGACAAGTCCCAAATTTTAAGCCAATAGCATTTATCAAGTAAAAAGTAACTTTCATTTGAGATCAATCAGTTCAGCTTTAATTAAAACACCTAACATTTCTTTCTTTTTATTAAGGTGGTTTACACGTTACCGCCGATATAATAAATCCTACTTGCTCTAACGTCAGCACGCTGTGACGTATACTGTTTTAGGTGAATGGGTTTACACGTTCAGACGGTCTCTGCATTTTGAATTGGTTTATCTAAATTATATTGGTTTTATTAAAAAAAATACTATGTAATGATATTTCCGTACTTTATTGGTGATACCTGTAATGTTTTTCTAGTGTTATATATGCGATAAAACCTTTTCTAACCTATAGTACTGTGGCGTCGTATACTAGGATTTGTGAGTTACATTTTGTAAAAGAAGATATTATTTATTTTTCAACAGCTACAGATTCAAGGACCGGTGAAACTATAACTGTAAGTTTAGAAGGTCCTAAGCTTAAAAAAGATGCTATTCCAACTCAATTCCCTAACTGTCCGTTGTATTTGACAAAAAGCATGAAGATTTTATTGTTCAAATGGTTTTATATTCTTACGTTATATTTAACAAAATTGTTTTTGAACACGAAGGGATGTTTTTGAATGTGTATAATAAACGTTCTGTTTTAATACAATATATTTTAAATTATATCACCGAACATAGCCATTTGGATACTGATATATGTAAATGTCATATTCACAGCAGTGAACGTATTGCAACAATTATAACTTGTTCTACAAATACCCTACTTAAAAATTATTGTGGGAAAAAAATGATAGATTAGGTAAAACCACATAATAGGAAATTAAAGACTAATTAAATAGCATGTCTGTAAATTTTCTCGTGAAATTGAACAAAATTTCGAATAAAATTATAACTACTGTATCATTTCAACCTTAGTTTCGTTCAAATACATGCACAATTACAAATAATAGTAATTAGTCGATTAAATATCAACCACAAATACATCTTTCATGAAAACTGTGCTCGGTTACGTGTTTGGTTTTTTGCTTTGAAACACCGTTTTTCCAAAATAAAATCGAATAGGATACGAAGAAGGGCTCTGTTTTGGTACGATTTGCTGCTTTCCAGTTCCTTTTGAATACGAAGACGAAGTTTCTGTCTACTTACGAGTACACCTTCTCAGTTAGTTCCTCTGAAATATTAGATTTTGGTTTTAAATATAAATTACATCGGAGTCGACAAATTTGCTTATTCTCAATGATAAAGCCGCTGAATTTTCTATACAATTGTAAAGCCTGCCATTTTATAACTTACACTACTGGCACTAATTCTGAATACTTTAAGATCTTTCTTATTTCTTAGTTAAGTGTTTTACTTTGGACTCGAGCAGCTCCAGTGAGCTTAAGTACGAACGCCGCAGCAGGGTTAAAACTCCATAACATTTTAATAGGCAGTTATCGGCAGGTAAACCCCATATCAATTATTGATATGGGGTTTAGACTACACACTAAGGTAAATTAGATAATGTCGCAAGTTAAAAACTAATGCAACTTGAATTTTTATACCTGTTTCCCTTAGAAGTCATTAGATTAATATAAAAACATTTGAAAGAAACATTTGAAGTTGTTCTTATAGTTTAAGGAATGTAGTTTTCAATATAATAAATAACGTTTTCCGAAAACTAAAAGTTGTATGTATAAAACCTAATTAAACTTTCAATAAAAATCGAGAGAAAAGTCCTCGAAACTGATACGCTTACTTTGGATGTTAATTTTTAGTTTTTTTGTTAACATCTTGCGTTGTGCTTTTGGATTTCTAAGTTGTCAATATTAAGGAACATAAAAATTACAAAATAGTTTTGCCAATATAGGTTTGGGAGGTTTTTTCCACCTATTGGCCATAGTGCAGCGTCGATGTGAACCCGGATTTAGATTCTAATCTTATGCAAAATGAAACACACCAGTTCTAGTAAATATAATCATTTTATTCATTTCACATCACAGTAATAAATAGCATCGCTGTAGAAAAATGACAAGAGATAAATTATCGCATTCCATAACGGTAGTAAATTTTAGCACAATAACATCCATATACACATCTTATTCCATAAACGTTAAACAAATAATCATATACCATACACAACTGGAAATTCAACATCTACAAAAATAACTCTCATATAAAGTTGTCAAATCGATCATTTTCGTCGAACTACATATAATTTTGTAACTATCTGGAAACTATATAAAAAATAGCAACAATACCAACTAGTTCTCTATAAATATTGTCCCTCCATTTGTGCAAACATCAATGTAATTCTCGTACGACTTATTTTATGCGATATTTTAATACTTTTTGACTCGGTTTAACGGCTTTGACATTGCTGCTTGTTGAAAACAAAAAACGTCAACGTTACGCCCAAAACGATCCAGAATTATCTGCAGGAACAATTCGATGTAGCCGGTGCTGTCAGATCAACATCGTTTAAGTCTCTGGGACGTCCTCGACGACCTGGCAACATCGCTTTATCGACAGCGCTTTCCATGCGAATCATAACTCGTTCCAAAAGAGTTTCTACCGCTCTTGAAACGTTTTGGCCTGTAGCGGCACTGGTTTCCAAATAAACTAAGCTGGAATAAAAAAAAACCATACAACATTATAGTTGTTATACATCTTACAAAATTTGGCGATTTCAAAAATTATCCAAAATCTAATATGAAATGAGGTTTAAACTGTCTTCTGACACTTGATAATTTTTTAAGCAAATATAATATATTTCCTCCGATAAAAATAGGCATTCACATGTGGACACGTATAAAGATACCGCATCAAAACATCTTACCCGTGCTTTTCAGCAACCTCTCTAGCGCGCCATTCCATGACTACCCTCTTATCTTCAAGGTCAGCCTTGTTTCCGCATAGCAGTACATCAGGAGTATCACAATAAGCATGCAACTAAAACAGAAATATATGAAACTTGGCCAAAAACACATTTGTAATATGGCCAGCCCTAAGGTTGGTGAACTAAATTTAAGTTATAAAATAAAGTCATTTCAATCAAAATAGAATGTAGATTATGACCTAATAGACTGGTAAGCACTTACTCTAAGCTGTTCAATCCAGTTCCTTATTTCGAGAAAGGACTGTTCATTTGTCAGATCGAATAATAAGAGAAAACCCATAGAATCTCTGTAGAAAGCTGTGGTGAGGCTGCGAAACCTGAAAAAGCAAAAAAAGGAAACCATAAATGTTTATGAAAGGCTCAAACTCATACGAATAATTTAAAAAATTCTTCCATCTTATATCCAAGTACCATTATCTTCAGGGAATAAAAGATATACATAAAAATCAATGAAAGAAGCACTGTCTAAAACAGCTATTTATAGCTACCCCTTGTTTTAATTCATCAATCTCGACAATTGATTAATAAATTTATATCATAAATAACTCACAGTAAATGTGTTTGGTTGACAAAGTTCACCCCACCCATATGACAAAGGCATAAATGGACCTTTTATGATTTGTGTCAATATCTTCTCTCACAAACAAACTTCCTCTGATGTTAATTCAATGTTGTGGAATGGTTCTAGTAAAACGTTTCCAAATTTAGAAGCAAGTGTGATAGAATTGAATAGGCGGTGACATTTTTAATGTTTGTAATATTTGGACATACATATATATATAGTAATGAAATAAAATGTGTGTTCTATTTGGATTTGTTGTCTTTTACTACCTATTGAAAAGTCAAGAATTGATGGTTTTCGAATAGCTTTTCTTGAAAAGAACAAAAATTTGTAACCATTAGAATTTTTAAGATCGATATACTTCGCACGACTTCTGAACTGATTAAATATAATCGATCAAAATTATTGTTTTTTATATTTTGCTTTGATTGGCCAAAAATTCAATACTCGCTACAATTTTCGTTTCGTTTTGCAATGTTTATATATATTAAGAAAAGTACTGAACCTTCCTTCATAAAATGTGACCCCTACATTAGGAAATAATTCTAAAATCAATCTACAAAAGCCAAAACATTGTTCATACAAAAAAATAATCTTTATACAGTACTTAAGCTCACCTTTCTTGTCCAGCTGTATCCCAAAGCTGTAAATGTATCCTATGATTCCTCCCTTTGGACTGGTACAGCTTTTCAAGCAAACAAAAACAGAAAAACATGTGTTAGTCTCTACAATTAATTCTCCTACTTGCTTTCTTATTACTACTATCAATATGTTGCTTTCTTACCAATCTTTTCTCCCTGAAATCGATCCCAACGGTAGAGATGAATCTAGAATTAAAAGTGCCATCCGTATACTGGTACAGGAAGCTAGTTTTTCCCACACCAGAATCGCCTAAAGCTAAGAATTTGATCAAGTAATCGTAGTCCATCGCTTGCAGAGGTAACAAGTAACTAACGCAACGTCAAACCTTCGAAATTACCGTATAATCGTTGGAAGCACTAATCGGAGTAGCAATGCCGATGTAGGTTAACTGGGCGCCCATATCTTCAACAATTATCGCGGTAGGCTATGCTTTATCATTTTCTGAAAGGTCGCGTCGCGCTAATCGCGATAGTCGTGAAATTATAAAACGGACGAGAATCGGACCAGTTATTGACAACCTGTTGCCTTGAATTCGTATGTAAACTTTGTTGGAACCACCTGTCTGAATCTGCTGTGGGGACGAGGCTTAGGCCGCAGGAAATGGAAGATGACTCTACCTAAACGAAGGGGAAATCGCTTCGATAGAGAGAGATGGAATATGGCACATTTTCCGATGAGGACGCTCGACGTCTATTTAGGAGAATTGTGGGTAATTTGGCGCGGAAAATTTAACTATCGTGGAAGTTCGTATGGTCGCATTCTATCGATTAATTAGAATATATTGATTCCTTTTTTGGGGATTTGTGTAACTTGGAAATGTAGAGGGCGCTATCGCCTCCGTATTTTGGTAAATTTGTTATTGTACCAACTCCTACCATTTTCCTTTGTGACTTTTTTAACATAAAGCAAAGTTTGAATAAACCAATGGTAATTTTCAAAAAGGAATGGAATTATAGCAAATTCAATGTGATACAATCTTTATCATCAAATTCCTTGGTAACAATATCAGAACTTAATTTAATTCTGGAAATATTATAATAATAATTTACCAATTTAAACTTCACGCCAACAGTTCTTGCTTTACACTACGACTTTTCTAATTCCTTTTATTTGAGTTTTACATTAGCCGTTGAAATCACACAAGGATTAAAAAAAAAACGAGAACACCCACAACAGAAGACAATTCTAAAATAAATTAGAAGCAACTTAACATCATCTCATGGGTAAGCTTTCAACCTTATGTTAAAGACTAAAAAATTAAAAAGTTTGAAATCTGGCTACGAAAGCAAAAAAGAAACTTTTATTGAACTACTTTTTTGTTGTGGTTAACAAAAACATATCGACTTACACAGCTTTAAAAAAGCTGGAAATCAATTAATATAAGCCTTCATTAGTCGAAGTCGGTTATGCCCTGAACAGCAAAAGATTTGAAGACTTTCTATGTGATTCCCTTCCATTTTAATCTTTATTAGAAGCTATTGCTGACATTTTATAGGACTAGATCTTTTTCTAAGCTAAAATTTAGTAGATGAACACAAAAAACCATATGGTAGCTTTATTTTGAATCTAGCAACGAAAAAAATCAATCCAACAATTCCTAATCTTGTTCACAATTCTAAGTTTTAGGATATATAATCAAACTACATCACATTTAATTGAAATTATTTATTAAAACGGTTGAAATTTCCTACAGGAGTTTACATAATCACATCACATAATAAACAGTTTTCTTTATGTTTTTGTCACTTAATCTTTATAATTGAAACGCCATGAGTACATCTGGTTTATTTAATTTGAACTACACAAGAAAACGAATATCGTAAGACTTGCTTTTAGAAATAAAAGGAAAGAAATTGTATATTTGGGACAATTTGGGATTATATCTACGGATAATGTTTCTGTGGAGAAGGAATTTCTCCATAGAAATCGAGTTTAAATTCAAGTTATAAGTATTTTTGTTGGTTTCAATGAGAATTTGATAGACAATAAGACTATATCTATAGAGAGTAATTTAAAATAGTGAATTACAATCTCTTGCTCCTCATTGATCACCTTCTCCGTGTCAATTTCTCGAAATATTATATATACTTATGGGTTGCTAATATTATAATTTAGTTACGTTTAGAAAAATTGACATTATAATAAAGATTATTTTATTTATAGCAGGCTTAAATGTAGATAGTACTATATACTTATTTATACTGTATGTATAAGATTCGAAGTTATAGTATTTAAATAATTGAAGTATGCAAAAATATGTATATTCGGTTTAGGGTTTTGTAAATATTTACTTTTGAGTATATATTGTTTTTCTTTTCTTCTCTCGAAAATATTTCAAAGTTAAACCAAATTACTTTACAGTTTAATTCTCAGTGCTAAATATGTTTTAAAGCCTGCGCAGATCAAATTCTCATACAATGTTCAGTTTCTTTTTATGTAGACTGGATAATCGAAAACTTGTACGCTGCCCGTATTATATTACGTTGCCCCCTTGCGATGATGTATCTACATTTTCTACCGCACGCCATAAAACTTCTGTTATTTTCGGATTCGCAGTTATAATTTACATTCTGCACTTAGGTATTGCCGTTTTAGTTTACAATTCATAGATAGATATTCCCAATAAAATCGGTGCAGTGCTTTTGTTAAATGATATTTATAAATGTAACTCCAATTGCATGTTTCGGATATTTTATTCACCTAATTCCTAATAAGTTTGTTTCTGCAGCGATTTAAAATCGTTTGAAATCGTTAGAGCATGCGCATTACAAAAATAGTGTTCGTGCAATTAAAACGTCAAACTCTGATTATTAGTTTGTAATTCTGCCTAAACATTTCACGTTTATTTCTGTTTTCGCTTACCTCTTTTTATAATATTTGAATGTAAGATAAATCTATTGTTTTCATCTCCATATTTAAGTATATCTTCTCTCTTAAGTCTATTAAATACGCTTGTAACTTATACATCGTCTGATAATTGTACCGTTCGTGCAGTTAAATTGTTAAATCAGTTTCAAATCAGTTTTAGTTTGCGCATGCGTAGATTAATCCAAATTAACCTCTGATCAAACTATCACAAATCGGCTGCAGAAACAAACCTAATGTATCAATAAAGATATTGGAACTCATTGTAATGATTATGTTTAATCCTCCTGTTCCTTTTCTTGTATATACCTATCATTACTTGATGCACTACCGGCCATCGAAGTTAGGACAAATATTAGAATTTTATAAGACCGAATTTTTCAAATATTTAATACCCTTAGTATTACTGTAAACATTTTTACAACAAAGTTGGGATAATAAAGTATTTCAGATGGAAATCCTTATTAGAATAAACGTTATAGAGATAAATTTCTATTCATCCTATTTGCAGGTAATAAAATCATTAGAACCTATACTGTTTACATATTTACAAACGAGGGACTGGGTCTCGGGGGTCGTCAAATGTAGCTGTGTGTCTACGATTATTCGAGGGATGATCGTAAAATAAGGTTCCCAACGCCCTACAGCAGCAATAAGACGTATTAGACGAAATCCGACAACATTGGCGTGTGCAGCAGCTCTCCCACTCTATATACGTACTACTCCCGTCTGGCTACGCCGCTCAGTGTTGGCTAAGCAGCCGTCCGAGATGGAATTCTCGATCGCCGCTACCGCCAGGTGCGAAATTTGCGCTGTGATACGTTTATTAAATGCGAAAGGGGTTTCACCTATAGACATTCATCGTCAATTAACCGAAGTTTATGGAGAAAAGTGTATAGCTGTTCAACACGTCCGCAAATGGTGTAGGGAATTCACTGGAGGTCGGACGGAAATTCACAATGAAGAGCGGAGCGGAAGACCATCAGTTTCAAAGGAAATCGTTGAAAAGGTCGAGAGCATACTGTTTGAAGATCGGAGGGTCACCATTCGTCAACTCGCTCTTCGGATTCCTGAGATTTCCAACACCACAATTGAAAAGATTTTGACTGGTGGCAGAATTTTACGACATGGGGATACAGAAGTTGGAGCACTGTCTGCAAAAATGCTTGGATAGAAATGGCGATTATGTCGAAAAATAGCTTAAGTTTTTACCTTTAAAACGATGTGTAATATCAAGGCAATAAAGAATGCTGTCCATTTTTAAAAAACATGGGAACCTTATTTTACGATCATCCCTCGTAATAGGGAGTAATTCTTATCATATCCGCTGTAAATCAGATACCGATGTTCGGTTGCAGTGCTTGTGTAAGTAATATTTTTAAAATGCCGAAAGGAAAACCTGTAACTACAGAACGAAAGACAGTAAAACGCGGTGGTGGTTCGGTAATGATTTGGGGTTGTTTTAGTAGTGCGGGACCGAAGATCTAGTAAAAATCGACGGTATTATGCAAAAAATAGAAAATTATGATGAATACTAGAAGAGAACGCCGTGACATCCGGATTGCCGTTAATTGGGGAGAACTTCGTGTTTGCCCTTGATAATAAGCGGAAGAGCACGTTTTGCAAATCATACCGTGGCCCCTGCAGAGTCCGTATTTGGATCCCTCATTTCAGTGGAATGAGCTTGACAGACGAATACGAAAAGTTTGTCCAATTGTCGAAAGAGCACCTATAGCAACTTCTCCAAACTGAATGGAACATTTCCGGCGAAACTCTAACAAAAGTAACAGAACGCGTGCCACGAATGGTCCGGGGAGTATTACAAACCAAAGGAGGCCATTTTGATAAAAGATGTAGCCTAATATTTAAATGAGAATATTTTGTTTTATTTGTTTGTTATTTCTTCTTCTTAATTATTTATGTTTTTATTTCTAGCAATAAATTTTTATTGTCTTTTGCATTATTACCGTAATTATTACGCATTACGTAATTTGATTGGTAGAAAGTAATCCACAACTAGAATCCAACTGATATAACGCTATTTGATTGGCTCTGGCCGCTCTGATTACTTTCGCAATTACTTTGTGAACAACCTATATAATGTCCTTCCCTGCCCTTCTTCTACCTGTGAATCCGAGTTGAACGGAAATACTCGGCCTAGCGTGCGGGAGATAGTAGGTTTGTTCATTTGTCAATTAGTGCAATACGGAGGAGTTCGAATTTCTAAATTGCTCGTTCGTTTGTAAAAAAAACTAGCAATCCGATGTTCGTTTGTATATGTTGGGTAGGTTCCGACAGTTTTGAACTGCACAAACTTACACCTCCTCAGGAGGTGGAGTAAGTTTGTGCAGTTCAGTGCAACTGTCATTCCATTATTTGCCTAATCCAACTTTACTTCATATTCATACAAAATGACATCCGTTGTAGTAATTGAAAGTGAAATACAACAATTAATAAATAATGATTTTTTAATCCTATCGTGATTGCCAATTGCCACCATTCTCAATCTTTTAGGTTATGTATACTATATAAATACCAATTTGTACTGTTCGTTTGTACCCATTTAGAGTAGTTCTGAGCAATCAAAACGATCACGTGATCATAATCCTATCACACTCTAGGACTAACGCGAGCAAGACAAACGAACAAACCTAGTATCGATATTTAGTCGTCGCAAGGGAGATACATAATATAATAGGGGCAGTGTACCTCAAGTATATATACAGGATGTCAAAGAAGCAGTGCATCGAGCAACAAAAAATAGAGTTTGTGATAATGCCACTCTGTATATTTTGATCAACAAATATACAGAGTATTACATAAACAGGTTCAAACATTCGAATGCACAGTCCTTTTACGTAATGTAAGCAGAATGAATTGTATATATGTTAAAGGTAATATTTACAGTTGGTAAATGATAAATAATAATTTATTTGTATATACAAGAGAGATGCTACATTATATATTACGAATTCAGTGCAATTTTAATATAAATTAATACTATTAAGTACATAGATGAACGTGTGCGACAATGTGTGTTAAATGTGATGTACTTTAAAAATTCATGCTATTTTCTACATAGCGTCTAAGAAGTCACCATTCAAAAAGTAAGAGTATAATTTTTTTAATTTGTTAACATTGAATTACTATAGACCTACTTGAAGCTTTAAAAAATATACCAAGGAAATGTTTTATTAAATAAAAATAGTCAAATAAAACAAACCCTAGCACAAATCTCAACTAAATTCACCAAAAAACTTACTCTGTTCTCAGTAACATACACAGACGATAATTCCCTTCCTGAGCAATTTAGAGAAAAGGTTTTCAAATAAAAAAAAAAATCGGGACAAATGCTGCACAACATAAAATTATGTCCAAGTATACAGGTTGCCCAGTTTCTGCTGTGCACGATACAAGTTTAGTTTTTGAAATGGAACAGCCTGAATATTATTACGATTTTAGATGCCCCTCTTCAGTTCATATCAACCCCCATCAATATTCCCTATACCTATCATAGTTTTTGAGATAATTGACATACTTTGAGATTTTTGAAATGTCGCTGTTTCTTTAACGGCCGATATCTTAAACGCCTTATATGCTAGAGTGGTGATTCAAATTTTATTGGATTGTATGTTATTTGGAATTTCAAGCAATATATCGAGTTTTTTTTTATATTAACTGGAGTCTACAAGATACCCATCGAAATCGTTGCCATGTTTGATTCATGCTATTTCAATTTTTTTAATGAATATGTATATCTTTCTCTGACAGAGAAACTGTAATAGAATTTTTTTATAAACATTTCTCTATACCTAAAAAGTGTCGTTCTTTAGTAAATTGAATATGAAGCTATGCGGATAAACTTTTTGATAAAATTCATAGAGTGCTGTGACGAAATAATCTAGATATTCGTTAAAAATAAGCTGCAAAATTTAATTTATGCATACAATTGCACATCTATTCGAAGTGAATACCTTTTTGCTTCATACAAACTGCAATGCGATTTCCTGTATTTTATTAAACATTTACTAACACCTCGGAAGTATTATGTGGTGTCACATCCATGTTCCATACATTGGAATTCATAGGAATTCATCCAGGAATTTTTTTCATAAATATTTCCATTTAGCTAACTTGCGAAATTTTTTAAACAACTTTCAATATGTTCTTATTATATTTCTTACTGCTGAAAAAAAAATCTATTACTTTTATATTAAATTCTAATTAACATTTGTATACTTATTTCCGCTGGTAAACTTACTAGATGATGTATGTAGGAAAACGATGCTTACTTCGAGTAGATGATGAAATTGTACCAAAAAAGATTACGTTTACACATTTTATTTACTGAATATCTTTAGCGAAACAAAATTTTAGTATTCGTCACACCAAAACCCCAAGAAATACTCAATCGAATAAAAATCGGCCGTTAAAGAAACATACATTTCACAAAAATCTCAAATTATGTCAATTATCTCAAAAAATGAGATAAATAGATATAGGGAATATTGATGAAAGTTACCATGAATTGAAGAGAAGTATCTAAAATAGTAATAATATACAGACTGTTCCATTTAAAACCGCAAACTTGTATAGTGCGCAGCGGAAACTTAACATCCTGTATACTTGAACATAATGTTATGTTGTGCAGCATTTGTCTCCGAATACTTTTTATTTCAAACTTTTTCCTCTAAATTGCTCAGGAAAGGAATTATCTTCCGTCCACGCACTAGGTGGACACGCTGTATATTCCGGGTGTCCCATTTTAAACTTAACAGAGGAATATCTCGAGAAATATGAATCCTATGACAAAGTTCGTCAAACCATTATTTGTTCGCTTTCATCGGGGGTCACAAAATGATCTTAGTTTCAACCTAGATAGCGCTCTAATTTGTGAAAAACATTTTATCAAAATCCGTGATGTGTTGTTGTTTTCCGATTAGCCAATAACAACAACATTTCACGAAAATTTGATAAAATGCAAAATGGGGTTTTCATTGAAGTAAATAAAAGTAATCTTTTTCACTAATTACAGCGCCATCTACGAAATTAACAAAAGAATCTTTCAGACAGAAGTTACTGACTACCCTATTTTCAACGATTACAGCGCCATCTACGTTGAAACTAAAATCGTCATTTTGTGCTCCCCGATGAAACGAACAAACAATGGTGTAACGAACTTTTTTGCAGAATTCATCTTCCTCAAGATATTTCTTTGTTAAGATTAAAATGGGACGCCGGTATATATATACAGCGTGTTTATTTAAAAACTTCCCAGGCGGTCTACATCCGAAACTAATAAAATTATTAAAAAATGTAAAGGCAGGTCAATATTTGTTTCGAGGGGGAACCATTTTGATTAATATATCTAAACTTACCTCCTCAAGCCCTCACACCCCCAACATAAAAATCTCAAATGGGATGATACCATTTATGATACGTCGTTGGAAAGATATTTTCATTACAAATTCAGTGGTATATCTCACTTTGACATTTGGTCGGAAATTACACAAATTCCATCCTTATAAGAAGCATATTGTTGAGGATGATTTTGATAGGAGAATGGAGTTTTGTGAAACGATGACAGAGAAAATTAATAATAATGATATAATATTATTCAATATTTGTTTCAGTGATGAATCAACATTCTATCTAAGAGGTTTTTAAACCGCCATAACTGTAGATACTGGGACAATGAAAATCCTCATTTACTCAAAGAAGTTCACAGGCAAAAATCACGTTTGGGTGAGGTAATCGTCATGTTTTTATTGATCAAAATCTTACCAGTGAACTATACCTCGAACTATTACAAAATACAATTAATCTCTTAATAATACAAAGTTTGGAAAACCAGCAACATCAAATGAGGAATTTATTAATTAATGAAAATGAGCTTTTCTTCCAACAAGACCGCCGCGTTATGTCGCGCCGGTTAGAAACTGGTTGGATAATGATTTTCGAAATCATTAGATAGGGCGGCGAGGATCAATTGAATGGCCTGCCCGCTCTCCAGATTTGACCCCAATTGATTTTTTCTTATGGGGTCACCTGAAAACAATTGTGTGCCAAACACAACCGCAGAATATTGGCGAACTTAGACATAGACAAAATGGTGCACAATTTTAACATTTAATTAACTCATTTGAATATATTTTTTTTTAATAAAAGTTTATATTTTACAATTTTTGCTTAGCATGATATTTTTTCTGTTATAATCTCCAGAAGTTGACCTAATGTCAAAGTAAGATATACATACTACTGAATTCGTAATGAAAATACCTTTCCAACGATGTGTCACAAATGGTATCATCCCATTTAAGATTTTTATGTTTGCAGGTGGAGGGGCTTAAGGGGGTAAGTTTAGTATCATGATATATTAATCAAAATGGTTCCCCTTCGAAACAAAAATCGACTTGTCTTTGCATTTTTTAATTATTTTATTAGTTTCGGATATAGGTCGCCTGGGAAGTTTTCAAATAAACACAATGTATAAGTTATGTTGTCGCGTTTGCATTCATACGCCGCGTCAACGTCTTAACGCTGCAATACCAAGTGCGATGACGTGACCTATCGCTCCTTCTAATATGTTTGTAATGCATTCCTGTGTTAGGATTTTTCGATCATTATTAATAAAGTGTTTAACGTGCTCACATCGCCGTTGCGTTTATTTCTAATCAATTCCTTGGGATAAACCTTTCTCAAACAAACAGAAAAGTCAATTAAGTATTGACGACAAAAGTTATATATACCGGTAATAAACAAAAATTCTGTTAAAAATATAAATACAAATTTATACTACTAATATCGACTGCGTATTTTACTACTAACTCTTACAAATAGGTTAACATTATCTTTCATAATATCATCTTGGTACCAAGCTTAAAATCAGAGATCACAGAATTTGCTCAATGTCATCTAAAAAAATGTGCAAGCTTTTGCTTAAACGATATCTGTTTTCCTTCCTATTGACGATTTTTTTTCTTAATTATTATATACAGAGCGATCCATTATAAATATTCTTAGAAGATAAGTTTTGTGGATCAAAATTTTATAGAATGAAAGAATTTTTGTGCAGGTCAAAACGCTGAACATCAAAAAAACATTATCATTATATCTGTAATTTTAATATAAAAACGTAACTCAATTGTCCATCTTCTTTTTTGTTATTCAAAAGGCTTTTCTAAACTAACAACAGCCCTTGGAATACGGATTAATTGTATTTGAGGATGAGAATTTTCCTTCACAATTGCAAGAAAAACCTCACCCTCAAACACTACAAACATGCCAAGATTAATAGAAAAAGAACTAGACTACGAAACTAAGTAGATCTTTTTGCATTATGTACATATATGTATGTACCTTACAATTTACGGAATGTATAAAAAGGGTTCTTCCTACATTAATGTTATGTATATCCTGTATTTACATTATTACCTATAATTTAAGGCTTAAAAACTTTGAAGGTGTTCGCTTTAAGGTTGTGTTAACTATTACTAGTGATGCTAATCTAGAAGAAAGTGAAAATATCAGGTTAATAAGTAAAATAATTTTGTCATTGTAGAATTTCTATGAAATAAGATGCAATTCTAAAATTTATATCTTCCAGATAAAATGTTGATAAAAGACTGTTGGAAATACACGTGGAAAGAACGCCTAGTAACAATAACCAAAAAATAAATGCTAATATAGCTCATGGTATTGGTGGAATCATTCCCGGCAAAAACAACGTAGCAGAGAAAATAGCGCTAACACATGAACATGTTTCTGCCTACCCGGTGTCATCAGTATGGTTCTGAGCACAATCTTCTGCTGCTATAATTGCGTTTGCCTCTCGGTTTATGCAGCTAATCTCCAAGACAGCACTGAATATGTCTTTCGGCGACACCTATCGCCAAGAGACACAGTCGCGCCGTCCCAGAGGGTAGCAAGACAAACCGGAGTGTAGATGTCCACCACCTATCGGGCAGCTCCTGGGCTGCCAAACGCAAGGGGGCGTTGTGCTCAGAACCATGCTGATGACGCCGGGTAGGCAAAAACATGTTCCTGTGTTAGCGCTATTTTCTCTGCTGCATTGTTTTTGCCGGGAATGACTCCACCAATACCATGAGCTATATTAGCATTAATTTTTGGTTAAAGACTGTTGGTATTAGGATTCCTTTTATCTAGCAATCCGTCAATTCTAACAGCTAAAACAACAGGTGCCTTTCGAAAAGGAACTTTCAAAATACTGAATACTCTTTAAAGAAATTTACCTCAAAAGATGCATCTCATTCCAAGTACCTATTTTATCAATAAAAAAAATTTTTAAACTAGAATTAATGCAAGAGCAATTTTCATCTGTTATGTCTTTTAGGTGCTTCAAAGATTTACCAGTAACCTTATTTTCATCTTTATACCAAAGCAAAACCCCAGAAACTCTCTACTTGGGAAAATTTTGGCAGAAAAGTCAGTGTGCGAGTTTCAAATAGATTAAATTCTTTAAATAGATGATAATAGGTCTAACATCAATTCGAGTTCAAATTACATCAATATTATATCACGTCATGAGTTTTAAATTTACTTTCTATTCCATCTTTAAACCTTATTTTAGCAATTCTTCATTCAGGTACACTAACAAAATTTAAATTATACGTTGGAACTTACTTAATGCCTACAAATCTTTTAAAGTGTTACAAAAATAAAATATAACAAATATAATGGTTCAAAACCGTTATAGAACAATTTAAAACCCTTAACATATGTTTATTACAATAAACTTTAAATATCAACAAATAATCTCGTTTCTCTAACTCTTGATATGTAAAATTTTAAAATATGGCACGTAATATTCACAAATACCCAAAAATCACACAACAAACAATAAATAAAGTCTATAACATATTAACAAGTACTAATATAACATCAATAAAGTTTTCGAGGTAATCAACAACGATTATACAATTTATTTTATATGGAAATAATTTCAAAATACAAAAAATATATAAGCTACGTGTACCTTCGTCGTTCTTGATTGCTAATCAACTTTACACGCTTCGCTAAGCCTTTCGACAAGAACCAAAAGAGATGTACTCAGTACTCTAAGCAACTATGTAATTTTTATCATTTTGGTCTAATAAACGCTAATTCTTCGTCTTATTCTTTTTTAAAGAATTTATCACATGGGTTTAAGGCTCATAAAAATGGAAAAATTAAACAAATTCTCAAAATGGTATCTACTTTTATGTGCTTGCGTGCTTTGACTTTTTGCTAAAAGCCGATTATTAATATTTTACTGAAATTGTATATATGTAAATAAACGTAAAATCACGTGCAAATGATGTTAAAGAAGTTCAATATGGCTGCTCATCCTAACAGCTGATTTTGACATATCGCTTTTAACATTTCACTGTTATTAAAACATCAATAATCGGCATTTATACCTACTATTTACATGTACAAGCTGATCCATAAACCGCTGGCAAAGTCAAAAATACTCTCAAGAGGAGCTTGAGTTATAATAGACAAAATCTGCCATCGAAGCTGATGTGCCATCTTGTACTATTTAAACCATGTACATTATTATTAGTAGGGCGATTTGTTTTGTTAGTCTTATAATATTTATTTACATTTAATAAAGTTACACGTTTTGCGAACTTTCTCGACAATTGTTTTGTTTTTGTATAATACTCTTTTTACAATATCATAATATACGCAAATATTACACTATTTCCCTTAAAAGTACCTATTAATATACGCAAATACTTAAATATCTCAAACGTGGGATTGTAGAAATCACATTTAAATAAATAAAAGTTAAAAAAATTTTCTACAACATGCTGTGAGCAGTTTCAAACATTTTTTGTGAATATTCCTCTTTTCTTATCTACCATAGTTGGCTAATGCATTTTTTGCACTTGTTTCTTCATATAACTGCCATTTTGCTTCCATTTCTGTTTTGATGTTGATATGTAATTTTATGCTTCTTCCGGATTAATTTTGGACTTTCTTTATTCTTTGAAGCTTCAATTTCACCTTTGTTGCTTTCTTCATTGGGTATAGTCATACGTGTTGCTGTAACTGTTGTAATGGTAGAAAAAGAAGATGAGGAATACCGCGAAGGCCGACGGAAAAGTTATGCGAGCAATCACGTCGATCGTCTTAGCAACCCTAATTGGATGGGGTGGTTCTTTTTTGCGCACCTGTAAAACAGAAGGCTACTCGAGATTAGATTAAAACGAGGTTTTCAAAAAACCGAGGTTAGAACAGTACAATAGCCAAAACGTGTAAGCCAGAAAAAAATTAAAACATCGAAAATATAGAAAGAAATGAAAAAAGCGGTAAAATTTGAGATTCTTACATTTGTTTCCAATGCGGATTTTGTTTGGGCAATAGAAAGGAGTGTCCAAAATTGGTTTTCTTATATTTTTCTGCTTACTAATTTTAATATTTCAATAAAGAACAGTGATTGAATCCAAAATAAGAGGTCTTCAGATGGGAAAATGTTTAATTACTTTTGTTTTTAACGGTGTTAATTTTATTCTACATTTCCAAAATTATCTAATGCACAAACTGGTCAATTTGGTAGTACTATGTCGTATGTGACATTTACTATGATATCTGACCTAAATCTACATCAAGAGGTTTACAAAATATTTCAACGGAATTTGCTAAAATCAAACAAAAGAACAGATCATGCAAAGTAAGTAAACATAGATAGAAAACAAACATTATTTTATCTCACAATTCGATGAGTAAACAATGACAAGGTGCAAAATGAAAACAATAAAAACGTTAGTCAAAAAAACTTTATTTCAAAAGAAAAAATCAAAAGACAAAAATTATATGCATTAACAGACAAAAAATAGCCCATATATTACAACATATACATGAAATGTACCTCGGCTGCGCACCCATTGTTTGCCGTGTGAGTGCAAGGATTTGGTCCACATGAAGTGCACGACACTATCTCATTGGCCACGACTGTTGTAGACTCCCTCTTCTTATCGCTCTGTAGCAAAAAGAAGCGACCTATCTTAGCATTAAGACCCACCACCGGGAATAAGCTCTTTATTGTGTAGATAAGTTGCTCAAATTAAGCATATTACGAATACTCAAAAACAACATGTGAACGACGTAATCTATTGCTACTATTTGAGATATCCACATTTAAGGATATTTACTTTTTCCGTTATAAACGTCAAAGTATGGCAACTAATATTTTTATGTCAAAATTTAGTAACCTTTCTCATTTCCCTATGCACGTCACTAACTTCAGAACAATAGCAAAGTGATCTCATCGTTCACATATGCGATAAGCGTTCAGTCAATGTTACCAACTGTTAAATAAATAAATATAACGTGATTAAAGTGATATTGTAGACACATGTATTTTTAAAGGATATCATCCGTCCGTTTGGAAGGACGATTGTGGCGTTAGTAATATCATTCAATCGTTTTTTGTTGATATTCAAAACTTACGCTAAAATCTGGTTTTTCGCAGAAAGATGAAAAAAATTCCTGTTGCACCGGTTCCTAATCGAAAAAAACAAAAAAAAACAGAAATAAAATAAGAAGTCTAACAAATAAAAATTATTTTAGGTATAAAATATAATAGAACTGAAATGTATGTAAATAGAACCCTTCAACAAAATTCCACAACACAAAACTTTGTTTTAAATGATGATAAAGGATGAAACAATATTCTAAACCCTTTTTTTTCCAATGATTAATGACCTACATTAGACTGGTATATTTCGAAAGTGTCTTTGACTATTCTGTGTTTTGTTATTTGAGGAAATAATACGAAAACATGCAAAGAGTAATAGTAGTAGCAAAAGGCGGCAGCCATTTGTGAAAAATATAAGCGCTAGTTCCCGGTAAAAAAAGAACAAATATTATGCAGATACTGTAATCCTGTAATCTAAGGTTTTGAAATGGCGTTTTGATGTGGTACAGTTAAATTTAGTTGTACTAGCACGTTAATACTTGTTTGCAAGTTGGCAATTATCCAGGTATTTAAATATGTTTTTTTACGACGGGTACTTTAACTTAACTATTGAAAAGTATGTAGATGTTATAAATTAAATTCAATCATTTCGGGGAAAAATTGTTTTCCAAATATAAATACCTTCAAAATGTTCTTTAATTTACATTTAACCATTTAACATCAAAACATCGATATCGAGGATAAATAAAAATGTACTTTCAATACGCATGCGCTGTAATGCAACAAATAAACTGCCTCCCACACATACAGATACATAAATACGAAATGCTTACTAACAGTACCAATATGAAGATATGAAAAGGGACATGCGGAAGCTGTTTTTCTTTTATCTCTTATATACTATGTGACGTAAAACACCTACCACCCAGAAAGGCTGAACGAAGAAGGTACGTAAATACAATAAATAAGTACGTTAATGTAACAATTCTTTTATCGAAATTGGTCCAATGAACGAGTTTATCATTTCAATAAATGGTTGTTTATTATATATATATGCATATTATCAGAGAACGGCAAAATTGTATGGGATGACATCAGCCGCAGCAGAGCCGTATGCAGAGCATGTGATATACGCGGTGATTATTTCAAGATCCAGGAATCAGTGAATAGTATGCATATGGTCATAGTATTTCCATCGAGCTTTCTCCTCAAATGATTCTACATATATTTGCTGTATCTATTCTCTATTTCGTTATTAAGTTTTTACGGTAATTATTTTCCATATTACACACAGCGACGATACAATACTTGAACGAAAGTCGAAATATAAAACTGAGAGACGCGTTCAATACATTAAACGACACAATTAATATATTAAAAAGTATTCCTGGTGATATTGGAAATAAACTGATTAAGTTGACGAAGTGTTCAGCAGAAACCCCAATTTAAATACACTAGACCAATTGTCAGGAGAAATACAAAAATCAAATACAGTGGTACCTCGGTTTACGGAATTGATTCTAAAAACATTTCGTAATCCGTTCCCATAACCAAAAAAATAATCACAAATTCATTTTATGTATTTTAAATACAATTAAACATATAGAAAATAAAGTTACGTACAAAAATCAATAAAAACTCTTAATATTGAAATTAAAAAGTTATAACTTCACTTACATACACTACTTTTAATAAGGACTCATTCGGGCGTATGGAAGACAGTGAGGGAGAGGTGGTTTTTGCATATATATTACAAAATTAGCGACGCGACAGATAAGAAATTATTTGACCATACTTTCGGCTTTGTTCTTTGACAAAAATTTTACACAAAGATAAAAGGATTTTTGGATAAAGTAAGAATGATATTAACTATGAATTAAAGTCAAATGCGAGGCGGTGAAATAGTGGGAAGTTAACCACACAAATCATCGCATTACATTGTATATAACTATCTCTTTCTAGCATGTACACGAGTCGCGCGGAAATTCTGCCGAATCTGTAAAAGTTCTAAGCCGCGTTTCGTATCAGGAAGTACCTTTCGATTTTGGAAACAAAAATTCATCCAAACTTTCTTCCGTAACCCGAAAATTGCGTAATATGATATGTACTATCGTAAACCGAGGTACCACTGCCAATCTATAAAATATAACTCTCTTATATTATATTTTACTTTTGCTCCGCTTACAAGTTGCGAAGCGTAGCTTCAAAAAGAAGCCGTTTTACTGCAGAAAATATATAAAAGTCTCTTGTAGTAATGTATACTTGAAAACATTGCTCAGGATAGGAATTACTTTCTACTCACGTACCAGATGGATACGCTGCATTTTTTAATCCGAATTTTATGCAAATTTATGTCGAAATTAATTACGAGGGAAAGTCATTAAATAAGTCACAAACTGTTGTGGGAAAGCTGATAATAGCAGAGAGCTATTTTCCGTATCTGTCATTGGGGGGCAGCACTATCCAGCTTAATGATAATCAAGTGACAGTTGACGTGCGCGTACGCAAGCAGTGTTAAAATGGCGACCGTGCTCGAAGAGCAGCGTGCTGTTGTGCCTTTTTTCTGGGCAAAAGGACTCCCTGCAAAAGATATCCATAAGGAAATGTCTCCTGTTTACGGTGAAAAGTGTTTGTCGCGTAAAGCCGTGTATAACTGGGTCGAGAAATTCTCAGAAGGGCGCTCAAAAGTTGTTGACGGTCAGCGAAGTGGCCGCCCCGTTCAGATTGTGACAGATGCAACACTTCGAAGGGTGGAAGAGATGATTCGAACTGACAGGCGGGTAACAATAGACAGCATAGCAACTGTAATAGGGTGTTCTCTCGAAAACGTCCAGGCCTACTGACGAGAGGAATATTGCTGCATCACGATAACGCCAGGCCGCATTCGGCCCAGTTGACCCAGGCGAGAATTGAAGAATTAGGGTGGGAACTTCTTCAAAATCCGGCTTACAGTCCCGACCTAGCCCCAAGCGACTATCATCTATTTGGTCCACTAAAAAACCATCTTGGCGGAACACATTTCGAGAGTGATAATGATGTTCAACAAGAGGTACGCATATGGTTCAGACGGCAGCCCAAACACTTTTATGCAGCAGGCATTGGGGCATTAATAAAGCGATGGGATAAGTGTATCAATGTAGATGGAGACTACGTTGAAAAATAAACCTTGTTTTTGGTTAACCATTTCTCTTATTACTTTTATAATAGCTTTTTGTGACCTACTTGCTGACTTTCCCTCGTACATTATTCTGCCCAGAAAAATGCGAAGTCGTTTTAGATATATTCACTTGTTCAAAATTCAATTTAAAAACATACAGTTTAATTTATACTGGGTGATACGATTTCTACGTCATGTAGCACACATAGATAATCTCTCTTTCATAATTGCATGTGCTTATATAAATTCGTGTACTATTAAACGCTGACTGATCAATTTTTTTGGCTCCTTTAAAATATAATAGATGTACATATGTATACTTTAAAAAGAAATTGAAAATAAAAAAAAAACTAGGCAAAAGGGCGGGTTACTAGAAACCTAGGCTTACCAAGGGACTGGCCAAGATAATGCCTATCCTGCTGAGAACAGCGGGCAGTCGCTGCAACATTAATTATAAATTTTTTCATCTTATCACAGTCGTATTATGTTAATTTCATCATTGACAACATTATAACATTAAAATCAAAGTGAAGGGCACTGACTGCCCACTTGCAGTGTTTTTGATTTGATTTTTATTTGATTGGCTCATTCGGTTTTTTGATTAAATTTCATGTATGCAAATTGTGTTTTGATAACATGTTCATGTTTGGAATTGTGATGATTAGTCTTCATGTCAAAGAGAGAAAACAGAATAAAAATAAGTATTAATGGATTATTAAGAAGAAAAAGTGGTCACCACTGGAAATCCAGAAAACATTTACATGAAGAGAAAGTTAATAAAGAGTTACAAATCGTTAAACTCCAACGAGTTTGAAAAAAATATCTTAAGTTAAATTGAATAGATTGCTTTGGTTTTTGGGCAAAACTATTTATCTCTTCTCTTTTTGTCTAAATTGATAGGTGTACTCGAATCCAAGTTTACGTTAAAGAAATTGTGACCATCTGTGACCAAAAATCTTTTTGTAAATATATAAAAAAATAATTTTTGTATCAACTGTCTCACAATTTTCATATAGCGCTTTCTAATTTTTATTGCGGTGATTTCATTAGTAGTCCCAATGGCAGTGCAACACCACTTTGGCAATTAGAAAACTCCAATAACTATCTTTTCTAACTAACTGACTCTAATTGAGATAGTATCAAAGAGAAGGACGTATCCAGTAAATGTGATTGTGTGTATTGTGTGTTTTATTAATGTTTGTTAAGTCGAATCTTTAAATATTCTTTAATGTACATTTAAGTCCAACACAAATAGGTAAATCCACAGAGAAAATTAACAATAATTAAAAGTACAATAATTCGGTTCCTGCACGCTGCTGTAGTATTGCCAGCAACACCAAACAAAGTGGAGGAAAACATCCTAAACAGATAGGTGTTAAAAGAAGTAACACTGTTTCCCAAAAATGCTAAATTCTAAAGAAATTTGTAGTTAAGATTAAAGAGCCAGTAGCCTGAAACGAAAATAACGACCAATAAGATTTTTGGATGTCAAACAATTACCAAATTCGCAGATTTAATTTTGACAACAGGGTGTTGTTCAGAAGACTTTCTGATCGTTATTTTTTTCAATGGCACTGAGAGAAATCCCTTGTTTCATCCTAAAATATACGTCTTAGGACATATACTAAATACGGTATAGTAATTTACTGTACTAGGTATGGTAATCACATACATAAATACTATGCAAAGTGTTCTAGGAAAAGCGACAACCCCGGAATATCTTTGAAAAGAAATGTTTTTCATTAATTTTTTAAAAGGGGTCAACCTTTATTTGGAAGCGGACAAATTCTGGTGAAAAAGCGATTTGCATTTCTTCAACCCCCTATCCGCGGGGATGGCAACCCTCAAATTCTAAAATTACGAGGGCGATTCGTAAAGTAAGTTCCGTTTCCGCCTAGTGAGGAGAGGAGTGGGAATATCGGCGCGATCGCAGCGCTGCGCTGTAGTCTGGTTCAATGCAAGGCTGGCAGTGCTAGCAAGAGAATCGTTCGGACATTGTTTCGTGCTATTTTGGTCGTTTAAAATGGCTGCTGCAATTGAAAATCCCGCCGACTGTGAACTGCGTGCTGTTATCCGATTTCTATGTGCAAAGAACATGAAGGCTACTGAGATTCATCGTGAACAGTGTGGTTAGAAGATGGTGCCGTATGTTTGAGAAGATGTCCATAATGAAGAACGGAGTGGAAGACCAACTGTTGTGACGGACGAACTTTTAGATAATGTCGAAGAGAAAATTCGTGAAAATCGGCAATTCACAATCACAGAATTTCCCCAGTAAGGAATCGAACCTGATATCTCCCGTTCGCCAGCTGGGCGTGTTAACCTCTACAATTTTTAATATTTACATGTAAATATTAAAAATTGTCTGTCGAAATATTATGATATATTTGCAGATAAAATAACAGCTAGGTATTTAAGAATCAACGTTCCCGACATGAGTTCCTCGTGGTGCAGTGGTTAACACGCCCGCCCGGCAAGCGGGAGATGTCAGGTTCGATTACTTACCGGGGAGACTTTTTTAATCATTTAATTACATTGTTATTTTCTAGCCGAACTGTCATATTCGTTCTGTACCGTACTTTAGCGATAGATTTCAAAACACCTAACACCGTGGTGTTGTAAATGACGTGAACGTTAAAATGAGATGTCATTCAATCCCTATAGTGTAATTTAAAAATTTGGGTTAACACCCCGACGGCTAAGGGGTTGAAGGAATGCAGATCGTCTTTTTATCGGAATTCTTCAAATAAAAGTTGACCCGTTTCGGAAAATTTATGAAAAACATTTCTCTTCAAAGATATTTAGGGTGTTTCGTTTCCCCACGCCACTCTGTATATTCTAATCTAGTAAACTAAGCGAATCTTCTGATTGTGAAATTATGTCCTAACATTTTTGGGAAATTTCACATGCACTATATTCGATCATGCACTTTATATAGAAAACAAAAAAGGTAATATAGAGAGAAGAAAATTTGCAATATATATATTTATATATATGTATATATAATATATAAACAAGTATAAAGTGTATATAAAGAGACAGAGTCACGCTTAAAATCATATATAAACCGTCAAATATGTATAGGAAAAACTCAAAAACGAATTGATAACAATCACACACATTTCTAGTTTGTGTTGTTTCAAAGAAAAAACATTTTGTGTTGTTCTTAGCACTCTATTTCTCACAGATTCCCTTGGTTTGATTTGGAAAAATCATGAAGTACTATACTACGTACTACATATTCGCATTGCGATACTACTACACTTTGGCATGTAGAAACATCACCTTCGCGTACAATACGTCGCTTTTGAAATCCACTTATTTGCTGATAATGAACAATTCGATTTATTGTATATAAAATGTAGAGTAATCAAATATTGTATCAAATTTACCTCCAATCCCGTAATTAAATCTATTTTTAACCATAGAACAAAAATAACTGCAAAGATAACATTACTCGTTGAATTAACGCTACCTCTAATTTTCACAGAGAAGGAGCCCATTTTTAAAAGATTTCAATTACGCCTTTAGAATGAGAAAACGAAGAAAACAAAAACCCGACGCATTTCAGTTCGTTAAGCTTTGTTCTCGAGATTCCCGAGATTTAACTCAATATGCAAGAGTCGTACTCGAGCATAATGTTTCCCGTTTCATTCTTTCGCCTCAAGGGATCAGGGGGTATTTTTTAATTTCTGTTGGCGATGTATTCTCTGGGAATGATTCGCAAATTACATTCAAATTCATGATTTCTCCAACTATGATTTCAAGCCCCTTTTACGAAACGGAAAAGGAAACCTCTACCGACACTAACCTGAGTTACCGGATTCTCTCCAGGTCTATACACGACGTTGTGAAGCGGCCTCTTACGGCCGACGTAATTGACGCAGACGAACTCTAATAGCGAAGCGTATATGAAGCACATGCAGACGCCGTCCCATACGTTCATGGCCGTTAGATTCGAAACGACCGGCAGCGTTGAACGGAAACCGTTTGAAGTTGTGAAAAAGTTGAGCATTGTCGTTACACCTGTAATTATAATTAGGGATCCTACTGACTGCGCCAAAGTTGATATTGTACTGTTTCTGAAGAAAATTACTTCATAACAGTGCATAACCGGTAATTCTAAACTGTTATAACAATTTTTGTAGTAGGCCACTTACCTATCATAACCCTTGCAGGAACGGCATTCCACTCTAACCAGAACGTTATGAACGATGACGTAACTAAGATGATACCCGGTATGAATACTGTTGTAAAATAGAACGCCCTGTCCCTGGTAAACTTCAGATCCACTTTCAGGCAGCTGTAATTGCCTATGGAACATCGGAATAATATGCTCAATAAACTGTATAGTAAAGATGCACAGTATACATGGATGGTTGATATTTCACTCCATAATCTTTATTATCATCAGAGAAAATTAAAAGCCAATCCGAAAACGTTTTTAGATTTGCTTTTGAATCCTTTAAATTATTTCATCCTGGCGAAAATAAAATGTGTACAATGATAAATCAACCGTCCTGTATAAACGCTTAATATTTCAAGCTAAAATTCCGTTTATAAAAATCAAGTTACTACTGCTTGCCATGGAGCTATATGAGAAGCTCTGCGACACTGATGTGTACTAGGAAGTGAACCATAATATATGGTAAAAGAGTATGGTGATACAAGCTTCTTTTGTTTTCGCAATAAAATACGTCATAGGCATAGAACTACCAATGAAGTGTTCGCAATTATGCGTTGTTTTAAATGCTGAAAACAACGCAAGTAAAAAAAGTATGGTTGCAAAATGATTCCCAAAAGTACAAAGCTTTTCGTTGATTTCGGAAGCTGCGTGTTGTACAGGGTGTTAGACTGCTGTAAAATGTAGGCGAATCGAACAAAAACAAATACCCGACGCAACCTATTATAAAAGCTTTGTTGTTTACCGTCTGATTGAAATATTGTGCAGTCTAGAAAGCCATGAATTGTTTTTAAACGGCAGCAAAGCGACACCTTTGATAGATGAGGTTATTTTGTTTTAAGAAATAATTATATAAATACTCCCACTCAGTGCTCTTCAAAATTTCGCCTAGAAAATTTGTACAAAAATTCTACCCGAAATTCTTCCATATATGAAGCACTTAATGGTTTCATAGCCTTCTAGAGGGTAAACATTCCATCAAATGGTACTTAATGGTAATATTTCATTGCAATTTCTTTTTATACATAAGCACGAAATAGGAGAAGCCGGGGTTAGTTGTTACAAAATGTTTCTAAATATCGTCACCATATGTAGATGTCTTTTGTCTAGCGCAGAGATTCCCAACCATTTTCTTGCATTGACCACTTTTAAAAGAATGGTTTCCTTCGTCGAGTCCCTCACGTTTTTCCTTGTAATATACAGCATACAACATAATATAATACAAATAATTGGGGGGTTTCTCGATAAAACAACAGATGTCACTTTTATGCGAAATTAAGAAGACAACACTGGAAGGCTATTTTGTGGCGACTCTTTAAGCTATTCATCATCCTCCCAGAATACCTTTCTCAGTGTAGTAGGCGAATCATAATTCGATAATTCTGTAAGAACCACAGTTATCAGGTGACTTTCCCCACAAAAACAATACTTGCCAGTAACATCTGTTATTTTTGTTTTGCAAGAACATTTTTAGTTTTTTTTTTTATAATTATTCTGATCTTTAGCTAGAAGTATTATTTATTTTCCCTTAAAAACAACAGATGTTAGAAAAACGGTTAAAGTTTTTTAAAATTATCTTGCTCTGAGTTTATTGTATTTTTTTTCAATACGTATTCAAAAGATGTACTATGTGCTTACCTGCCTTTCCAAAAATTATCACCTCCCTGAGTTCAGTCTTTGTTCCTGAAAAATATGATTATTTGACAAATGTGGTTCTTCCCGGCAACCTCCCAATTACACATAAATGACTTAAAGATAACAATTACATTAAGAATATGAACAAACATTTAGACAAAAAATGGTTTATTGGATTGAAAAAAGGCATAATCAACTCTCTTTAAGATAGCCAGAGACAATAAGCCTAGCTAGAGTTACAAGTTTAATGCTCACAATGTAGGCCAATTTTATAACAATTTAAACCAAGTTTAAAACATATATAAAATTGAAAGCTTCCAAGTGTGGAATGTGGATAAGACAGAACAAAAGCCTCTGAAAGTTATTGAGGATAAAAGGAGGAGACAAATAAGGATGGCTACTTGGGAACTTTGTATCGTCTTTCTTCATCTTCCGGCATGTTCATTTTAAACCCCATTTCATTAAAGATGGCCCAATCAATTCTGTTGGTGCTGCTCACTCAAACGGATGGATCACTACATCAATTTTGTTTGCAATTTATGGGACATTTTCACAAACACGGGCCTTCTTCTTTAGAGTTTCTTATATTATTACTTTTAGATAATCACATATCGCACTTATACTTCACATCGTCTTCAACCGCTCGATATCAGCTTTTATGGCCCCTTTAGGAAGTATTATTACATAGCTCGTTTCGATTGAATGAACTCATATTCCACTTCTTCAATATCTATACACCTACGACATTCCTAAAATTACTAAAGGGACTCTTGTTTCTGCAGCAACGCCGAGATTTTTTAACTGCTAATAGCTATAAATATTGAAGACAACAATCAACCATTAGCTAGTAGGACATTGAAGATATCAGTTAGTAGAACTCCTCCAAAGAATCTTATTGAAAGAAATGAAGGAAAAATTATTACTCCTGCAGATGTAAGGCCATATCTAAAGGCTGCTCCTAGAAAGATACGCCTATTAAAAAGGAACTACGTAAAGAAGAAGTAAGAACTGAGAGAAAAAATAAGAAAGCGATTAATACAAAAAGAATACTGAGCTCTACAAAAAAATCAAATGAAACAGAAAGTAGCAAGAAAACGAGGTATGATTCCGGTCCAAGCTAAGAAACTGAAGATGATGAAGAATGTCTTTACATCATCTGCTTCAAACCATGTTCCAAAAGTAGATTTAGGGGACACTGGATTCCATCCACAAGTTGTAAGAAATGGGTCCATGGGCATTGTGGAAATAATGATCAACTTTTACATTGTAACGTATTTTGCTCACTCTGAAACTCGTGAATAGGTTCTGGTGAGTCTCGAAGGTTATTAAAAATACAAAAAATTAACATTAATTAATCTCAGTAAATTTGTAACTTGTTTTGTCTTTATTATCTTCGATAAAATTCCTGATGACAAAGAGACATCTAAATATTCGGTACTTATTCCCTGTAATTGCTCCTCTCACCACCAGAGGGCGCCAGTACCGAATATGATTGCGGGAAACAATACTTTCGTAACGGTTATGTGTTGTTTATATGGTGATTGATACAATTATCAATCTCGGTGACAACTTTACGTACAAATTATATATTTGATTTGTAAAATTGCAAAAGGTCTTTAGCAATGAAATTAAGCAAAATTCGATAATCAATCTACACGAAAATGTCCGCAATGTATTGAGTGAAAACAAAGTGAACAAACTCCTGGTTTTTATCGTGAATTAAATTTCAATCTCGCAAATAAAAATATCACGGTTACGGAGATGGTCCTCGCCTCCGTCTGTGTTTCAGGGGTGAGTTTCACCTAGGACAGAGCTAAGTATCGTCTGCGTTGCGGGGGTGGGTCTCGCCTAGGACCGTGTTAAACACCATCTGGGTTGATTTGATACCTACCAAAGCAGGGTTTGTCTTTGCATCCTTAACACTAAGGCTTAGTAGCCTATTGTATTATTCCTGCTTCGGTTTCGTTTTACTTGAACAGGTTAGTTTCCTCGATCAGGTTTAAGAGCCTATGTAGTAAATCATTCTCCATTGGTGGATCAATTACGCTTTGCATAGTGAATCTGCGTTGAGTTAGCGCTGCACAATCGAAAATAATATGAGAGGCTGTTTCCTCCTCCTCATTGCAAAGTCTACATAAAAGTTCATCTTTGTAGTTCCCCATCTTATGTAAGTCGCCTCTCAAACAGCCATGTTGTTGCCCTAAGCTGTATCTTACTTAATTCAAGTAGATCAACAGTCAGATGTTGCGACGGTCTCCCCATCATCCGTTTCTTGTGCTTTTGTCCAGCTGCATGGTTCCGATTTAATTAGTGTTCATTTTTGAGCCTTACCTCACTAGCTGGTCTGCAATTCCATTGCCCGCTATATCCCTTTGTCCTAGCACCCACGCCAATGTAACCTTGTTGTGTTTAAATAGAACCATTAGATTTTGCAGGGACTCCCATACTAGTTTGGAGGCTATATGATAAGATGTCAGTGCCTTTAAGGCTGCCTGACTGTCAGAAAGAATACAAATCGTCCCATCCTGCGGTCGCCGACGCAGACTCTCCCCCACGCAGGTTTGTATAGCATATATTTCTGTTTGAAATACCGTGGTGTATCGCCCAATGCACATACTTTGTATTCCTGGTTTTCCTTATAAACACCAACGCCAGAAGTAGTGTTCGCTTTTGACCCATCTGTGTACCAGATTTGGGTTTTCGGTTTTCTCCCCTCTCCATCTCCCCATTCTTCCCAATTCAAGAAAACTTTGAAAAGTTTGTCATAGGAGATTCTGGAGATTATTATGTCGCTACCCATATCAAAGATAAGGTTTGTTACTGCTGTTTTCATGCAATTTTTTCAGAGTTTACTCTAAGGTTCTCCTTTTTGCTTCATAGTTCTACCGTTTTTAATGCTCTTTGCATTAGTTTTGAGATTTCTGGCATTACTCCCACTGGTGAGTATTATAATATCACCAGCATATCCCTGCGTTGCGGTAGTGGGTCTTGCCTAGGACAGTGCCAGACACCGTCAACGTCAGAAGCAGAAGAAGACTCCTATAGATTGAGATTCTATAGCGGTTTATATACCCTAGCGGATGATGACGTAGTAGCACTTCTTCTGAATGACGTACGGTACAAAAAAAGACAAGGCAAGTATGTGGATCGATAAATGAAGCAAATATGCACTTATATCATCCATAAGAAGTCTATAAGGTTTTCCAAAAGTTTGTTCACGTTAAAATACTATTAAATACTCGCAAAATGATTCAAAGAATGAATACAAAATTATTACCCTAATAATAAATTGTCTTTTTCTTTTAGTAAAAGTTATTTCAAACTGTGATGAGCGCGTTACAACATCTACATCCATTGTTCTACCGACATATCTGAACATTCCACTTCTTAGCTGTAGGTAATATATCGATATTTTTTACCATTTCAAATTGTTATAGTTCGCTCCCAATATAAATTACTTTCTAAACTGTTGGTCATGTTCTCTAATTTCTTCATATCTTGTTATTATTGCATTGTAATATGGTCGTAAATCATTACATGTAACAACTTATCCCACGATGAGGCAAATTGTCTCAGTTTGTTACTTTTTAGAATAAAAAAAATTACACACAATTTTTTTTTAATGTAGTCATGGCTACACCCAATCAATTCTAGAAAACTCATTTATTTATACTCAATAATAAGCCCGTGAAATACATTAAACTAAAAATGTAACAACTAGCCCTGGTTTCCCCTACTTTAAAAGCACTTCTACATCAAATACCACTGTTTACTTATTACTAAATTCATTTTTAATCGAACACCCTGTATATGCATGTAATATATCATAAATACAATGTAATGTAATTGAATGAGTGATTCGAAAGCATAGTTTTTCAGTAAAATTGCCCAAAAATAATCTAAAGCCATGATATTTTAGTGGTGAAATCGCGTTACCTTTTTTATCAAAACCTTTTTGACAAAATTCACATAGCATATTACAGGCTCCCTCTGAACCGCCATCTTCTCTGCCTGAAACATATTTCGCTATTTTGTAAAACGATAAGCAATTCTCTGTTTGCTAAACAACGACCAATCAAATCTGTAGATATACGAGTGTAGTGGAACAATTTGCACTTGCAGGAATCATATTTTGCATTCCATTTACTCTTTATGATCTTTTACTTGCTTAAATGCTTAATAATAGCTTTCCTTTTTTCTACATCAACAGCAGCCTACTTTATTTTTTACTTTGTGCGATTGTGATAATAGTAATAATAGCTAAAAAAGCTAAAAAACAAATATTATACTTTTAAACTTATTTCTTCCTATTGAAATCGTAATAGCCATGAAATATATGTATACCGGAAAACAAACCTAGGCGGTGCTACCGCGAAATGAAACAAAAGCAAAACGAAAGGATTATCGAACAGAAAAACAAGCGTATCGAACTTACCTCGCCAACTAGATTTTGTCGGGCAGATATAAGTTTGATTCGCAATGAGGTAAGCGTTCAGCGTCGTTAGACTTGGTGATTTCCTTAACACGTCTTCGGCATTCTTCCACACGTATTTTATCATCGTTTGTTCGTAGGAAACTGCACAGAATCGTATCAGGTAACATGGGGAATTAATGCAACGTCTAAGAGGAGGTTCATTCGTGCTAAGCTGGCAATTGAGAAAAGGGAAATTTTTGGAAGGACTTTAGATTTTCAATGCTTTTATCGATGATAACTTAATGTGTCTAAGAACCATCCAAAAACTACGTTCGTGTTCATTTTGTGCCATTGAAGTAAATTACTGTTTTCAACAAGATGCTGAGTTATTTAAATTTAATATCTAGCTAAGTGATTTTTAGAAAAAGAAAGTGGTGTGTTTTCTTTTACTTACTGCTTTCCATTGCAAAAGTGCAGAGTGGATCATCGAAAGGGAATATATTCAATCTACCTTGACAGGACAGTATCAAATGCCTCCTGTAACAAAAAAAAAATCTTTTCCCTTTTGGTGGACAAAGAATTCCAGTGTAACTAATTCGAGCGATTACTAAAAGCTCACAGTTACTCGAAGCACACAGTACACCTCGCTTACCTCATAAGATAATTCACGCTACCATTCCGGTAGATTCTCAATGAGAAATGAACCGGAATCAGAGGATCCTTGAAGTCGCCGTGCATTATGAAGTAAGTATCGGGCAGCCAGATGTCATTGTGATGATGGATCGCGTTGAGGTACTCGTATTTGCTTTGATTGCCATATTTTAGTCTTGGATCGTACCATTGCTGTTGCAGTAGGAATTCGACTTCGTATTTCTATCGAGAAAACAAAACAAAACAATTTAAAAAAACTAAAATCATTGAATTTTGCTGTCGTATTTATACAGATTATTAACATGAACCTTACCCAAGCCGCTAACCTTAAGATTAACAACTTGTATACCGTATCTTATATTCCTTGTCAGGCTAACAGATTTGAATTTCAACAATATTTGTGGAAGCTGAGTTTTTGTCTCCTCTACAATTACCTTAATTACAATCCGTGAAATATCGAATCTAGTTCTAAAGTTGTACAATCAATAACATCTAATCAATTATTTAATTTTTAATTATTAATATTGATAATGGGAAACTTATGACTCCGCGTCAAAATCTAATATGGCGCCGGTAAGGAATAAGAAAGTTGATGATGGCCAGAAAGAACAGAAACGACATAAAAATTTCGAGTACGCCATTAAATAGAAGATCGAAAGTGGTCTTCAGAATGTGGTTTTAGTTTTCCCCTGCAAGGCTAAATAAAGGTGTTAGAGGTGAAAGAAGAAAATGAGTATTTTTTTCCCTATGGTAAAGGTCGAAAATGAATTAGCCTGTGTACATCTATTTCTAACCTTTTTCTATATCTTATCATCGAGGAAAGGAATCCAGTTGTCTTTTTCCTCTTCGTGGGTAAATGCAATAGAGGGAAATTTTTAATTTAGTTGTTCCAAAAACAAAAACAGTTATCGAACGTTCGCTGGTGTCAAAAATGCTAAATATGTCATCCACATATCTGCTCCAAAGTTGAGGCCGAGAAAAATAAAATCACTTACATTATATAACTGATGTTACTTAAACTAATTTGTAAGTTTAATGCTTGTATTTTATATTTAATGTTTAATAACAACAGTACATTCTTTATTTCCTCCACTCAATGATCTGGACTTCTTTCTAGAGCCAGATTTTTCGGCTTTAGACTTTTATCTCTCAAAGGCAGGTAGACCTCATTGTGGGGATTTGTTACTTTGCTCTTCCTATTAGTGGGTTTTTTGTGACAAGTGGATCTTCTATGGGGGATTCTCCTCAGCCATCAAGTCTTGTACATCACTTATTCTTTTGAACCTCGTTCTTGGTGGTAGATGGTCTTGCGGCTCAACGAGCTCAGACTAGTGAGTTCTCCATCTCCTTCGCTGGTTTCCATATATTTTAGATACTTCCTTCATGTGCTCCGTGAAACTTTCTTATCTTCCCTTATCTGCTTGTTGCGGAAACACAGCGGGCATGATACAATCATCCTCAAGGTCTTGCTTTACCTCGTGCCGCTGGAGATGAGAGTTTGCGGCTATACTCCATGTTAATGTTCCGTATGTTAAAATTGATCGGAGACACAGTGTATAAATTAGCAGCTTTGTTTTTATTTCTAGTGAACTGCTTCTACAAATCAAGGGGGAGTAGGCTATTTCTGGTTTTTATATATCTGCCCCTAAGGGCCTCGACGTGACTTCCTCAGGTAAACTTCTGGTCAAATAATGTAATAAGGCGGCTGTTGTTAAGATAAATGTTGTCTGCAGACAAACCCGACACCGGGTAAAAAGGATATCCACACATGTTCCCCCATTTATTTTCAATCGCCACTTATCGGCCCATTCAATCAGGTCATCCACCGCTTTCTAAAGACTTCTTAGCATCGTTTCTTCGTTGCGAGCCGACGCGTAGAGCACAGCGTTATCCATGTATACTGCCAGATTGACTACTGGACCCATCGGAATGTCACCCACATAAAGAAGGAATAGATCGGGCCCCCATAGGGATCCCTGAGGCACTGGTGACAAGATTTGGTGCCCAGAGAGAAGGCAATGTACCATGAGAGGCTTCCCATGAAGGTATGATGCGACCAACCTGGTCATTTCAATTCCAAATCAAGCCTGGATCATTTCCAAAACGACCTCTTCGTATCAGATTGTTTCAAAAGCCACATGTCAAGAAACACCTGCTTCCTTTTGATTATTCACACAATTTTCTAACCATTTATATAGCTCTTCATTTCGGATTAACGCTCCTGCCTTCGATTTTTCTTTTCTTAATTTTTATTGCGATTTTGGCAGTCAGATTTTTCTTTGGTCCCTTGGAACAACAAGAATAAAGAATTAATGTGAACGATACCCAATTTTTTCTATCTTCTTATGGTTATTAATTTGCTCCCACTGAATCGTTATGGATTAATCATGATAGCAAGGACTGTGGGGTAGTATAGGAAACAACAATATCCGCGGAACACTCTGCACCACACAAATTATTAGTTAACTCGGAACAGCCGTTTCAAAGACACCGACACTTGGTACCGATTGGCTCAATCGGTACCAGGCTGAGAATGAAGACCCACGTGTCTCTGAAACGGCTGTTCCGAGTTAATTAATAATTTGAGTGGTGCGGAGTGTGCCGAGAATATTGCCGTTATGGATTATTAAAAAAATCCCTTTATTGAAATACATATCCTATATTAATGGAATTTCTTAAATCTCGCACATAATTTCTTATATTTTTTTTATCTTTTTCCTTTTAGTTTTAGTTTTCGAAAGATCTTGCTTGAAAGATCTTCTACCGACTAGGAATGATAATAATTTAAAGTTTTGTGTCTTTAATAGGTCAGTGGCACTCTATCTTTCAAGATTTATTTTACATTATTAATATTGTTCAAGTGTTAAAACTTGAAACTGCACTTCCTGGCAAAAAAACAAAGCTAGCAGTTTGCGGTGAGTACCACATAACATAAAATTAAAACCTAATTACGGATATGCGTGCCTGACAAGATACATGGCTCTATCCATAACACACTTGTATATATCTACAACTTACCAAACTAGATTCATCGGGCGATGCTAAACTTAATAGTAGGACGCTTACATTGACTGTCAATGTACCTGAAACGAAAGAAACAATATATCGTCATTTTTAACCATGTGTCACAATCTAATGCTCAATTCTATTTTCGAGCAATGGACAAACTAGAACATAAGTTGAAATATGTCGGATTTGTATTGATGACGTTTAAAACAACATTGGCACCGTGAATATTTTATTGCTTCTAATGAAACTGAATATACATACGTCCCATTACATTTATTTATAGCTCCTAACATGAAACATATGCAAGATATGAATTTAAAATCGGTTGAACGTAGTGGTTCTTTAGTTAACAATCAAATTTTCTAGTCATTGCATTAGGCCGTATATAGAGTCTAAAGTAATGCAGACCGCATGCTAAAAATATCGTATATTATATACGGACTAGACCCTTTATATAAGGACTACAGCATTTTAGACTGTTTGTTTTTATGTTTGATTGCAAACATTACACGTGGTATTTATTAGTTATGTTTCGATTTCCGAAGCATATTGTAAATAAATAATTCTATTCAAGTAAAGTGTTCTTTTTGTTAAATTTGTAAGTTTAATTATGGTTATTTATAAAAAGTGGAGCTTAATCATTAAAGCTGGCCACGAGCGGTACCGCGCAGTAGCGTAGAGTCGACCACCCCTCGCGTTCCACTAGAGTTATTCTGCTAATAGAGATGTTTGCTGCCGCAAATAATTTCGCTCATCTTTTAAATAAAAATTAAATAACACGTGCTCAAACACTTACCATTTTAAGAGTCCTCCGTGAAATCGCAAAGTGAATAATGTCTGTTAAATATCTGCAGCATTAGATATGTTTCAACTGTTGTTTCGGCAAAACTAGTACGGCATGAGGAAAAAATGCGTTTATATGCAGAGAACGAACGTTCTACATCTAGTGACGTAATATTTGCGAACCACCGATACTAAATATTTCCAAAACTTCTCGGTAGTGCTCTTTTCTTCAAATTCCATCTATTTTAACCAAGTCTCCTACGGATGCGGCGCCAAAACAACCCCAAACCATTAGCGATCCGCGCCCGTACTAGACTGTAGGTACTACACATGATTCTGCTACTCGTTCTCCTTTCGATCTTCGAACGAACGTTCTTCTCTCGAGAACGAAGAGTTCAAATTTGGACTCGTCGGTCTACAAAACATTTTTTCACTCAATTGTCCAATGTTGATGCTCTCTAGCCCACTGCAGCCGTTTTATTTTATTTTGCTTGCGTGAGAGTGGTTTACGCAACGCTATTCAACCAAATAATCTACCCTCTCTTAACCTCCTTTTCACGGTAGTTAAACTAACTCACGCACAATATTTATCTCCGCCGTTATTTCAGGTGCAGTTTTTCACCTATTCCGTTTACTCGTCATAATTATGCGACGATCTTCCGCTGGTGTTGTTACTTTCCGTCGTCCTGTTCATTTTCTATTTAATAATGTGTCAGCCTCTTGATATTCTTAACGTTAGAATCAACAGTTCGGTGACTTAATTTCAATTTTCTTGCGATATCTCTGTTACTTCGGTCAAAATTATGTAAAGCAACAATCATTGTGCGAATTTCTAAAGGCAACTCTCTTGTTTTCGGCATTTTAACACTAATTTTAGATAATTTTATTAAGGATATTCTCTGTTTAAAAGAACAATAACCGCTAAATCTAAATTCATAGTTCTAGTTCGGGTAAATAGGGAAATGTCATCTTTACCTCCACTACATTAAATATTTATTAGTAGAGTTGCTCACTAGCGCCAACGGGCAGTGGCGGAGGTTCGATACAACCCTTAATAGTATAACTGCGAGCCTCAACCAGATCTGTTGTGTATACATGTACGCTGCCGTAAATACTATTTCGTAGTTCTACGTTTGTTTTGAAAATGTTGCCTACTTCGCGAAAACGACCAATGTTGGACAAAGTTACAGAATTTATAGCGGAAATGCCTGACCTAAATTATGATGGCGTTAAAATTCAATGTGTAGTTTGTAATATTCCTTTAATGTGTTGGTCCAGATTATCTAGATTGTCTATGTCACGTAAATAGTAAACAGCATCCTTCAAAAAAAATTGCACACGACACTATGACAAATTTAAACTTAATTTATGTGTTACCTTTATTGCATGTAATCTACCGTTTAATTTACTAGACAAGGAAGCATATGTCTCCTTTTGGAATAAATATTCGGACTGCAAATTACCAAGTCAGACATCGTTACAAAGAATTGTGCCATCTGCTCGTGAACAAGTTGAAAAAATAATTAAATCGGTGTTTAAAGATAAAAAGCTGTGGTTATGTGTGGACGAAACAACAGATCGCAAAAAAAACATTCTGTGATTAATGTACTGGTACCTACAATGGAACCACAGTAATCGTCACCTTACCAGGAGTACAACAATGTACTGCCGAAGTAATTTCAAAGTTAGTGTTAAATACATTGGACAAGTTTGAACTTTCAACAAACCAACTCTTGATGTTAGTGAGTGATGGTGCTGCAAACATGCTTTCTGTAGGTCGGTCTCTTAGAAAACATTGTGCTAACTTGTTACATATTACGTGTAAAATTCATGCTTTCAGTCATGTGGTAGATAGTATTAGAAAATGTTATCCTGAGGTAGACGCTTTAAAAGCGCATACAAAAGCAATGATTGTCAAGTCCCCAAAACGTATTCGCAAATTTCACAGACTGTGCCCCCGTATGCCTGAGCCACCAGAACCTATTCTTACACGTTGGGGAACATGGTTACAGGCCGCGTTTTATTATCAAAAATATTTTGAGAATATTAAGAACGTGGTTTTGCAATTCGATCCAAAGGAAGCTGCGGCTATCAAGGAAAGCCAGTCGAAATTTCAAGATAGGTTAAAAAGAATTTAAAAACTATTCAGAACAATTACTTCCGACTAGTGGAGGCAATAGAAAAATTACAAAATCCTTCGGTGTCGTTAGTGGAATCTCTGCAAATAGTGCAACATGTTCACGCACAGCTTTGCGCGGTAGAAAACGCAAAAAATGTTTGTGTTCTAGAAAGGTTTGAAGCTGTTTTAGAGAAAGATTCTGATTTTGGCACATTAAGACAAATTTGTGAATGTGCGTCAACAGAACCATTAAGTTGTTCCAAAGATTATTTTAATTACGCAAATATAACGTCACTAGCTGTAGAACGTTCATTTTCTGCATATTTTTTCCTCACGCCGCACTCGGTTTACCGAAACAACCCTGGAAACATATCTAATGTTGCAGATATTTAACAGACATTATTCACTTTGTGATTTCACGGAAGACTCTTAAGACAGTAAGTGTTTGAGCACGTATTACATTTTATTTCTGACCATTTATTTTGTGTAAACTTTTATGCGCCCGCCTCTGGCTGTTGGCGCAAATTAACCCTGCTGCACTGTTCGGGTCTATTTGACCCGAACAGAATTTTGTTTCGCTGTAATATGAATATTTATTAAAAAATGTTCCTGGCGTTCACTGACTTTATTTGTTACTTTGTTAACGTTAATATTCCATAAACATTTCTTTTTTTTATTTTTGTTTTAAATATTTATTTCCATGTCTTACATTTATTACGTTCGGGTCAATATGACCCGACAGTCATTAACCTTATATACATATATCTAGGATATGTTTTTCGCATTTGTATTATTTATTATTATATATAACACAATTGTGCATATAATAACGGTCCATCTCTGCGCGTAATATGATAGAAACTAATAAAAATGATTTATTTGTTTTATCTTTTTGTTTTCTTGACTGTCACATATTACTTTCTTACATGTTCTTGTTTACGTATATTCAAGCTCAAACGTGTTACAACAGGCAAAAACTTGTTTATACTCGTTTATATCATTCTGTATAAATGTAGTATGACAACTTTTGCATACTTTTGCGCGGTACGTCTCGGACGTTGCACGCATGCGTCATATCTTAGTTATAAAACGTTGCACTGAATTTGCTTGTTAGTTTTACTCTCGATTTCAACATGGCAAGTCGAAGACCACTGAGTGATGCAGAACTGCTAGCTCTTGCACAATCTTCTGATAGTGGTGAATCTGTTTCTGAATTTGAAGATCATATAAGTGATGTGTCGGAAAGTGATAGTTCAGATAGTGAACAAGACCAAGAAAATCGTCAAATGCCTCAGAATGTTCAGACAGTTTTTTCTAAAGATCGTAAAATTGAATGGAATTTACTTTCCACCTCAGCAACGTGGCCGTTTTTGTGCCGCCAATGTGATTCGCACTCCTGCAGGAATTACAAAATATGCATGCGCGAGAATTACAGACATAAAAAGTGCATTTGAAATTGTATTTTTACCTGCGATCGAAAAGGAAGTGATAAAGATGACAAATATTGAAGGATTACGAGTTAACGATACAAAGTGGAAAGTTTTGGATAGTACCACTTTTCAAGCTTACATTGGTCTTTTGTTTCTTGCCGGCGTCTACCGATCGCACGGAGAAGCTACAAAAAGTTTGTGGGACAATGATACTGGTCGAAGTATTTTTCGAGCAACTATGTCTCTTGAACAATTCAGCATGATATCCCGTGTGATTCGCTTTGATGACAAGACTACACGCCAGGAAAGAAGACGTACTGATAAATTAGCGGCCATAAGAGACATTTGGGAAATGTGGGTAGAAAATCTTCCCAAGTTATATAATCCTGGAGAAAATGTAACGGTGGATGAACAGTTAGTTGCATTTAGAGGTCGCTGCCCTTTCAAGCAATATATACCTACTAAACCAGCGAAGTATGGTATCAAGATTTGGACTCTCTGTGACAGTGAAACATCTTATGCATTGAAAGTACAAGTTTACACAGGAAAGGAAGAAGGTGCTCCACCAGAAAAAAATCAGGGCATGCGGGTGGTTTGCGATCTCACCAGCGAACTAAGAGGACGTAATGTGACGTGTGACAATTTTTTCACATCATACAACCTAGGACAGTTACTGCTGAAAAGAAAAATTACGATGGTAGGAACTGTTAGAAAAATAAGCCGGAACTTCCTCAGCCAATAGCTAACAAAGACGTACATAGCAGTTCTTTCTTTTTCACAAATGATACAACTGTCGTAAATTATGTACCAAAAAAGGGTAAGACCGTGATCCTTATGAGCACATTGCATCACGACAACAAAGTTAGTGAAAGAACTGATCGGAAACCTCATATAATACTAGACTACAATGCAACTAAAGGGGCCGTTGACACTCTCGATCAATTAGTGGGCACATATACTTGTAAAAGAAAATCCAATCGCTGGCCTATGATAATTTTTTATAACATGCTAGACATTTCGGCTTACAATGCGTATGTATTGTGGACTGCTGCGAATCCAAATTGGAACAACAATAAACTAACAAAAAGAAGACTATTTCTAGAAGAATTAGGAAAATCGCTCATAAAATTACATATGGAGTCAAGAGCGTACCTACCCAGGGGAGAAGAAGCTCGCAACATAGTGGTAAAAGCTCAAAAAGCGAAAAATCAACATATAGCCACAACATCAAATGAACCCTCAACAGCAGCGAACATTAATGTAAAACGTGCACGATGCAAATTTTGTCCGTCAACTAATGACAACAAAACAAATATTTCATGTGTAACATGCAATAAACATCTCTGTAAGAAGCATGTACAATTCTTTTGCCCAAATTGTGCTCCATAATCTTTTTATAAAATAAGTACTTTTTTATATTTAAGTGTAAGTATTTCTTATTAGAACATGTAGATTTCTATTTTTTATAAATAAAATATTTCTTTTAAAACAGTACACTTATTTTTTATTGCAAATAAGGGTTCGGGTCATATTGACCCGAACGATACACGTGTAGAGTAAATTTAAACAGTACAGCAGGGTTAAGCAACTCTATTTATTAGTGAAGGATAATTCGGGTCTTTTTGTGGCCCTACCTGGACCGCTAATTATCGGATTAAGGAGATTCAATCGATAACTAAGCATCAGGGGTGTCTTTTGCGGAATTATTTAATGTGATATGTTTCCTTTACTTATAGGTAAATAATTATACCCCCTAAATAATAATAAATAAATAATTTTCTAAAATCCGAGCAAAAATGTTAGGTGGGCAAATAATTATGGCCGGTAGTGTAATTTGTAGATTTCATGAAGCACTTTGTGATAGAAGAAAAATGCTGCTAATAACAACCGCAGCTTCATAAAAAAAAGTACTGCGACCTAACTGAAGAAGTAAAAAGTGCTAAGCTTTCTGAAAAGAGAACTCCAAGAGTGTACGGAAAAAAAATTTATAAAGAATCAAACAATTGTAGAACAACTTACTACAATGTGAGAATATACGACTGTTATTTTGTTGAAAAAATTGAGTTTTAATCATGTACACACATTGTAAAAAATGCAAGTGTTTTTATAATTTTGAAGAAATAAGTCAGAAGGGAGTAAGAAGCTTTAAATGGAGCTTATCAAACAGAGTAGGGTGACAAACTTCATTAAGACGTCGGAACTTATTATCTCCAGTCCACAGCTAACGCATCTATGTATATTGTTAATTTCTTGCCGTATCTGCTGAAATGTTCACATACATTTAACACGGTCGAATATTCACAAACTCCCCAAGTTTATTTAACAGAAGCTGAATTCAATATTATGTTATTGTTTCTCTTCCATATAACCAATGTTTGCTTTAGATATTCGCTTCAAACAAGAAAAATAAATATTCCAGCATGTCCTGACAAAATACAACGCAGATATTGTTCTTGTAATATCATTTCCATTTTTTGGAGATACCGTTTCGATTAAATTGAATACAGGCTTTTCCCCCAATGACGAAAAGAGTTATTTTGGGGTCGCTAAATCCAAAGCTATTGTCAAAAAAGATCGATTACGTCACATTTTCAAAGTGTACAGCGTGTCCGCCTAGTGCGTGAGCGAAAGATAATGTCTCTCCTGAGCACTTTAGAAAAAGGTTTTGAAATAAAAAATATTCGGAGACAAGCACAACATAAAATTATACTCAAGTATACAGGCTGTTCAGTTTCCTCTACAAACGATTTAAGTTTGGTCTTTTGAATTGAACACCCTAGTCTTGGTCTCGCTTCAATTCATGTCAACTTAGTTTTTGGGATAATGATGATAATTTAGTGGTCAAGTGTTTATTTCAAAGTTTTTCATCAAGCCTAGCTTAATGTGAAGGGAAGGTACGGGAAATAAATTCATCTTTAATCGGCCACGCATACTTAACGTAATGGTGCCAGAACCAAAGATTCCTGCTATTCCACAAGCATACAAAACAAGAATACCTTGTATATCCACCTCGCAAACCCAGGAATAAACCAATTACCTTCAGATCCCCACAAACCCTCCAATTGTGTTCCTGATACTTAATAAGTCCTGGTAAATTTGCAATTGTCTCATAAGATTCTTTATAGTTCTCGACATGAATAACAGGAATAGATGGCTTATGATCTCCGTGATGTATAAGCAGTGGCATCAAAGATGTTTTCGAAAAATCAATAAATAAACGCCATTCGTCCGAAAAGTATGGCTGGTGCTACTTGATTGCTGTGAATTGCTTTTCTCTTCCGTTTAATTTTCCCACTGGATTGACCCGGACAAACTGGAAATGGTACGACAGGAGATTGCAGGATAGGTTTCGCCACTGAGGGGGCATATGGATACTGTATATGTTACTTATTTTTGCTGTTAAAACCAATCGCGTTGGTCAAACAAAAGTTCCAGTCCGTTTTTTCCTAACTTTAAATAAACGTTATAGCACAATGCCCATTTCGATGATCCAAAATAGTATCTCTTTCGACATCGTATACATTGATCTCCATTGATTAGGAACGATATTTTGCCATAAAGATTATAAATGTAAAAAAGCGAGTTTTCCTTGGTTTTACCCATGTTATATAGGTAAAATCAAGGAAAAGTCGATTTCTTAGTAGTCACCAATGGAAGCCAATGACAAAATCTACATCATTACAAAATCTACTTTGCCCCCTCTTGTGGACATGTTTACAATGAAATTACTGTTGCGTATACTGGGTTCTTTGGATAAGTGGAACTCAACTTTTATTATCAACAAGTCTTTTTATTCATTTTAACACTATCGGCCAAATGTACAGCGCTGACTGCCTCTCGGCTGGCTTGGATCCTATATACAATGCGACCCTTTTGAAATGGAAGCACCCGTGTAAAACCTATATTTTACATTAAAATGAAACCATTTCTTTTTATACATAGTGAATCAAAAAGTCTACTTCTACACAAAATTTCATCTAAATTTTCAAGGTATACTATGATTTTTTTATTAAAAATCTCACTACACCACTGAATTCAGACGGTCTTGAAAGGATTTTAACCAAAATTTCATTCAAATATATTTGTTAATAAAAGAATTATGAGAGAATCATTTTTCAAAGATTACCATCGGCGATTTCATAAATCCACTTCTTGCAACATCTATTGACCAAGGTAGATTCATTATTTATGAAAAAGCAACAAAACTTATTATTAAATGCCACAAAATTGCAAATAAGCATTTTTTAAAATCTAACTACAATTACAAAAGTGAATATAATAATACATCTACCAGATTACAACTTTTAAAGAAATAAGTAATATCTACTATTTCAATACACGTGGAAAGAATGCCTAATAATAATGACCAAAAAATAAATGCTAATATAGCTCATGGTATTGGTCGAATCATTCCCGGTGAAAACAATGTTGTTTTCGCCGGGAATGATTTCATACAAAAATTACATATTATTTAAGTAAAATCCAAAGTAGGGTATGACGTAGAAATTAATAATTTATAAATAAAGTGAAATGCAGGCTTGTCAGTGACAATTACTACATAATTGTTCATCAACTTCATTGATAATTGAGTGGTTGCAAACCTTGGTCAGTAAATGTTGTGTAACAACTTTATTGTTACGCGGTCTATTTATTTTGAGCGGCGCTGTAATACGCAGGAATATTTATTTCGATTTGTTGCAACATTGAATTTTTCTTTTGTTTTTTCTTTTGTTGCGTACGATTTTGACACGTATCCTCGACCGAATGAAATTTTCCTTCGCCCCTTTTTCTCACGAGTTCTGATAAGGATCAAACGTACAGGGTGCCTTTAGTAAATGTGCTTAATTACCTCAAATGGGTGAGTACTTTTAAGCGATCGATTTTATTGCAGCATAAATTTTGTAAGTTTAATCTTATCGCTTTTCACGAATTCCATCTTTACTTTATCGCACGTGTTTCTATTCATCGAGCCTCGTGCACGAACTAAGATGGCTTCTCCCTTGACGTTAAATTGCTGGAAAATTTACCTTTTTTGAAGTAGAATGTTACCTCCGTATTATTTTAAAAGCTTTATATATTTAACAACATTTTTTTACAAACTACTGAAGATCCTTCTTTTCTTTCTTTATTTGAATGTCAAATCTTTACATTTTATATGTCCTAAAATATTTTTTTTTGCGAATTACTGAACACTATAAATTAGTAGTAAATTACTAGTAAAATGTTCTCATTTTCTCTTGGTTTGACGATCATTTCACTTTTTTTCTTTCCTTTTCAATGTTCGTTGAACACAAATAAATTTTCATTTCATTCTTCCCCTGATTCGCTCACCTTAGCTTCCGTTTTTGTATTTCTAGGTACTTATAAACCCAGTAACAATTATTCCAACTGTGGTAGCAGACCCTTACCAAGTTACGACCTAAGAAGCGGTACCGTGCGTCAGGAAAGAGCTACCCACTAGCCTGGGAACGACGCCCAGAAGCCAGGTTTTTAGACAAGAACATCTAGAGTAACAATATTACCTTAATTTTATATGAAAAACTACACAAGTAAAATTTTATTATTTTTTTTTATTGTCATATAGTCTTTTCTATTTGTTCAAATAAAATCGTTGTAAAAATTTCAAAATCCACGTATCATAAATATTTTCACACATCAAGGAGAGGTGTAACAAGGTTTTTTGCGCTTTTCTTAAAAAAAGCTCATGGCGCCCTTATTTGTGCATATCATATATGTATATCAACTTTGATGGACCTCTGCCATACCTCGCCCTGAGCCTTGTCCTAGCTGGAGGCACAGTAAGGGTGTGGGAGGGTTATAGTTGTAATAAGCGGATTTATGAAATAAATAAACTGTAAAATTTGAAAAATGACTCTCTTATAACATTTTTGTTAATAAATATATTTGAATGAAATTTTGGTTAATAACCATTTTAGGACCTTTTGAATTCGGTGGTGTAGTGAGAATTGTAATAGAAAATCGCTAACAAAATTTTACTATTTTCGACCTCGAAAAATAATCATAGTGTATCTTGAAAATTTAGATGAAATTTTGTGTGGAAGTAGACTCTTTGACCCACTATGAATTAAAAAAAAATTGTTTCATTTTAGTGTGAAATAGAGATTTTACAGAAGTGCCTCCATTTCAAATGGGTCACACTGTATATTGTCGACGATCTGTCTCGAAGTCTCTACAACACTCGAACTTGAATATTCTAGCAATACTGGACCTATGTAAAAGTATTTTTTTTGTTGTATGTGTTTTTCGTACGCCACATATCCTTGATGATTTATATGGGGAAAAGACTGTATCGCGGTTATTTGACAAGCTAGAGAGTTAAGATTTTACCCTTGGGGGTTGCCTCCCAGACCCGGAGAGGCAGTGTTGCCGTGTTGCGCTAAATTGAAATATTTTTGTCATTTTACAATGTACCAGATGTGATAAAGGGGAACCAAAACTTTAAATTTGTAAACTAGTATAATCAATCCTAACGAAATTTCGTCCCTCAACTTCACATAAGATCCGGTCTTTTTAAAATCTTGCTAAAATTAGGAATAGAAATTATCTTGGGCCTTCTTACGTAAAGCAAAAAAAATGTGGGTACCAAAAATTTCCTATACATAAACCTATCAAGAAATTGTGGGTAAATCCTTGCTGCTGTTCAGAAACAAGAGGTGTAATAAATCTTTCAAAATGGAGTTTCCGGACGCCCACTAGAATTTTTTTCCCTGACAACTTTGTCGGCGACATCGATTAACGCTTTCACTAAGTATAAAAGAAGTACTGGCTATACACGTTAGGTCAACGGTTTTTGAAGATGGAAAGAATTCCATCTTCAAAAACCGTTGTACTATCACTAAAACATTTGGAATGAAAAAAAGATGCTATGAACAATGGTGTACTAAGAATATTCCAAAATTATTGCTGGGTATTTAAAGGGGATCGGAAATGGAAAAGTTTTATTACACAAAAGGCACAATTTTAATTTAATCCCTTGTACCAATTCCACTTTCTACTTCAGCTATTATAACTTCTTCAAAACAATGCAAAGCACTCAGTATACATCAAAGTAACTTTACCGCTTATTTAATTGTAATTTCGAAATATGACACTGTCTATTTATTTTCGTTAAGGGACACATAACCGAAAGCAATTTGTCGATTGCAAGAGATAAAAGATAGCTATGCCTTTGAAGAGGCTAATTCCACTACAGTATATACTACTTCATATACTACGAGCTACTATAAACCGGTGGCGATAATGGGTTTAATTTATTTGACAATGTTGGACGCTATAAAGTCTCCCATTCAAGCTAAAATGTTGCGGACGAACGCTAATTGCTTTCGAAAGAGGAGATCGCGTTGAAAAGGTTCATGGACAGGTCGATAATTTGCCTCATATTTGTTCAAGTTGTTTTAATTACACTTACACCTACGTCATCAGTGAATGAATTACTATTGAAATCGGCGTCTGTGTATATTTCTCTTTCATTTTGCAAACGAATTTGATTGAAATTTTATTTACTTCTAAAATAGTGAATATAAAAGGTTTACTTTGCATCTTCATGGTTTTACTGGATTTTTTGCAATTCCTGTCGAAAGAAACAATATATACATAGGTTGTTCTAAAATAAATAAATCAAACGTTTTGATACTGCAGAAAATAAAGAGTTTTCAATGAAAAATCAATCTATCGACAGTCCCTGACCATCGAATTAGGACCACTCAAAAATATTATGATTTTAGGGTAGAATTAAAAAAAAACAATTGGTAATTTTGGCAATATTATTATTTAATTACATATAACAGGCAAGTAAGTATAATTTGAACATATATTTTTGTTCCTCCTCTGTGTTTTATTATTTCCTCGATACTTTTTGGCATACTGCCAATGCAGCTTTTTATTGTTCTTTTTTTAAATTTCGTCGCTATTATGCCATACATCTTCAATATGTTGTTGTAATTCTTCCTTTATAGTTGAGTTTCGTGTACTTACGGTGTTTTTCGAGATATTCCAGACATTTTCAATTGGGTTTATGTCTGGTGAATTGCCTGATCAACGTAGTACACGCAGATTTTTAGATCAAAGGTATCGCATTACACTTTTTGCCTTATGACACGGTGCATTGTCTTGCGTGAAAGCATATAGTCCTTGAGTCGGATCCATGGAACCAATATAAGGTATTAAATAGTTTTGTAAAACTTTTTTATATTGTTTTTGTTCCATTGTTCCGTTAACGAAATATAGTGGCCCCGAACCTTCTGTCGTAATACACGACCAAACCATCAGAGATGAGGTGTGTTTAATAGATTTGATCGTACACGCTTCTTTATAACATTCTGAAGGACGTCGAGGAACAAATTGGCTTCTCTCTGTTAGTACTTCTAGCCGTGATTCGTCGCTATAAATAATCTAGAAAAAAGTAAAAAATGTAGAGAACCATTAAGCGAACTATGAGGATGAATACAGATGATAAATGAAACTTACCTTTTCCCAATCTTCAACTGAATATTTTTTATATTCTTTAGCCCATTGAAATCGTGTCATTTTCATTTTAGATGTTAGTCGTGGCTTCTTTGCCGGACGCCTACCTTTCAAACTTGCTTCATGAAGACGCTACGGACTGTTCGGGCTAATATTTGTATACCTTCTCCACTAAGAATTTTATGAACACCTTTAGTGGATAAAAAACGATGTTCTGTAGCCACTTTTACTATACGACGATTATCTCTTAAGTTGTTTACCGGCACAGTATGTTCTGCCACTACTTGTACTAGGAATATTCTACTTAATTAATTTGCGTGTGTTAATCTGTTTGTGCAACTTCACGTTGGGAGAACTTTCCCGTTTCTAGAAGAGCAGAAATTCGTGTTCTTTTGTCTGTGGTTATATCCTTCTTTTCCATTATGATAATAATTGATCGCGAAAATAGACGCACACAAATAAAATTAAAACTTTTTGAAATATAAGTTCTTTGGAAAATCGGTAAAATATTGTTTTTATTTATATTTGCAATGATACTAACGAACTAATGAACGACGCAATTCGAACTAAACATAATTATTGTACGTACGAATGAGAAGAGGCGTGATTCATAGCAGGTGGATAATCGGTTTATTCCACCCCTAAGCATTATTTTTATAACCAGCAATTATCTATGGCCATAATGTACTAGGGTACTACTCAAACAGCAATTATGCTTTTATAGATTTTCGAAATGAAAATTACATTTAATAAAGGTCCTATTTCCATGTACAAGGACTGCATATAATTCTCGAAATTCTCTTGGCTAAAATTAACAGTAACAATTTGTATACATTTACATTTTGCAATGCAATTTGTATCTATCTGCGGTTACTTCTTCTTTAAAAATTAGCATGCAACTTTCAAAATCGACTTCAATTATCTCTTACATTCATTTGCAGCATCTCCATGCATACCTTTTCTTATTCCTACATAGCTATCAAACGATAAACCCGCTTACATTGTCGCTTAAACTTCAAAGGACCAAACGCGACCCGGTTTAAACTATAAGCTCAGCTTGTAATAACAGCATTTGTATGTATGCGCCGAGAGAATTAACAGCGACATCATTCTACGTCTACGAGCGTACGTGCGAAAGATAATGCTCTTGGAATGGTAATAACAAATTCAGCAGGTAGGTACTGTGACGCAAGAGCAAAGCCTAGACTTCAGCGTTCAGGTCGAAATATTACCGTTGTCGTATTAATTTCAATTCTACTGGGGTTTGAGAATGGTGGAATATGATTATGCTGTCCTACATGTATACAAGCTGTTCCAACCCTCTAGAATTGTTAAATTGTGCCTATTGTGTAAACAGTAGGAAGCTACAATTTGATGGGATAATATATATCAGAATATTTTTCAAAAGTATTTCCGTATATACAGGATAATCGATAAGTAGCGCACCAGTAACCTAATTTGTTATTTTAAATTGAACATATTACGTATTTGGTTTCTCCATCTAGAAACAAACCAACAACAATCTAAGACTGTCAACATTTTGTTTACTGTTGTCATGGTAACCAAACTATATTAACAACAAAAACAATTTACATGCAATTTCCAAGTGCAAGACTAACCATTGACTGCAAATAGCCACTTGGACTCAAAATCTTTAATCAACTGTTTAAGAACATCGATGTTATTATCTTTTGTTTACTGTTATCATGGTAACCGAATAGTACTAACACCAGAAACCACTTGGACGCAATGCAGAACTAGTGCTTAACTAAATATCTCCTTGACTTTCATGTTAGACATATGCAACATTATACAAAAAACGTTAGAAAAAACCAAAATTGCTGTAAACTTCGCCAATTTCAATGCAAATTTTTCCGGGGTGCCAACATAGTCAGTACCTACTTTTTGATCACTCTATATAAAAATGACATAACCAAAATTAGTTTAAAACCGAAACAATGCTTATAAACGCTCTTTGAATTTATGGGTCTGGTTATATTTATCAATTTGAGCAAAAATACAAGAAGCGTACTTCTTCTATATATTTCATCTGTCTCTACAAGGGCTTTCTGGTCTGTTGGATATACTTGGATGTGAAGATAGTGTTGTTCTACTTGGTGGTGACTTCAATGTAAATTTTAAGATCCAATCAATTATACGTCAGCATATTAGTGATTTGTGTGATACCTATAATCTCAACTGGACGATCAGCGAAGTTACTCGTGTTGGTAAAGACTCGGTATCATGCTTAGATAATTTCTTTGTAAACTTGCCTAATGATAACTACTCTGTATCAAGTATAGACAACAATTTGTTTGAACATTATACTCAAATTTTTAAAACAATTATATCACTTTGTAGGTCTAACGCCCATGAATATGTATCTAATTACAAATTTTGTGAATATTCGTTGAACAAATTTAGTTCTTTGTTGAATAAGGAAACTTGGTTATCTGTTCAGACACAGGCTTTACAATGTTTTTACTTATTACCATGATGCGCAGATTCGCTATGCGAAGCACAATTGAACTACCAATGGAGAAAGATTCATTCATTCAAGTACTCAGTAACATTTCTGGCGTAATGTAGGTATGGTTGCGTTTGATAATACATTCCTTCAAATATGTTGTCGCATTCATAGTCCCTTCGCAAATATAAGGTTCGGATACATTGCCAAATTGATCAAGGGCCTGCCATACTAAATATTTTTTGAAGAATTTCATTTTTGTACGAAATTTATGTGTATATTCTAGTTCTACAGGGTTGGAAGTATGGTAAAACTTCCGACCTGGCACTTCAGCAGGGTCTGCAGGAACATAAGTTTCATCATCAATAATTAGTATTTTCTGGCCGCATTTTCTTGCAATATAACTGGCACCAGTTTTTGCACGTTGCTCTTGATTGTTAATGTATTTGGGAACTGCTTTCTTTGTCCTAGCCTTAATCTTTAGCTTCTTAACTTTAATATAGCTCAGAGTAGATCTTGCTATATTAAGCCTGTGAGCCAATTTTCGTAGAGAAACTGAGGGTGACTTCTTAAATGCCTTCGCAATCACTCGTTGAGTATTATGGTACCTACTGTTGTAGGCCGACCAGGTATCGTCTTGTAATTGGATGTTCCCGTATTCTCAAATCTTCTAATTGCACAGTGTATCTCGATACTCCTTCTGCACAGAAACGACGTACGGTGCTTCTCTTATCGCGATTAACAACATTTACGTAATAGTGCACCCGCTTTGCAATAATTTCATTTGCGCGTCTCGTCATTTTCGACGCATCGGTTATTTTGTCAGAAATGTCACAATTCATCAAAGCCAACTGTTGGCGCTTTCATAGATCTAAATATTATTAATTCATTTAATACGCACACTAGTAAAAAAATTTTTGGTCTTCTACTTATTGGACATTCTTTAGTTCGAAGTATCCAGAATTTTAGATTTAAAGAAATATGAAAAGATATATAAAGATTTCTTATAAAAGAGTCAAACGCAAAGTAATGAACTCTTGATGAAGTCATTTTCAAACAAATCTAAAGCCTCATGGTCTATAATTAAAAAGAACAGTAATCATAGCAGTGATAAGTCTATAAAAGTTTTACCCAACAATTCCTCATCTAAATAAGAACTTTGTGATGCGTTCAATAAACATTTTCTAACTTTACCGAAGCAATTATTATCAGAAAATGCTTCGTTTAAAAATCATGATATTCAATGGAATTCCATTGTGAAATATTTAAGACATCCATCACTAGGTAATTCTTTTTATATGTCTCCCACAATTGAGGAAGAATTATTCTCTATTATTAACAATATACGTAACCCCTTTTCTACTAGTCATAATTATATCTCATCGCTTATTGTCAAATATTCAGTGTCATCTATCGTTACCGTTTTGACTTATTTAATAAACTTTTCTTTTGAAAAAGGTATTTTCCCCTCTAAACTTAAATTGTCAACGATTAAACCTCGGTTTAAAAAAGGAAACCCGAATGATTTTTCAAATTATCGTCCTTTAAGTCTATTATCCATATTCTCTAAAATTCACGGAATCATTATGAGTCAAAAACTTATTCAATATTTAATGTCCTTCAATTTACTATGTCCTAATCACCATGGGTTCTGTCCAAACAAATCTACTAATACAGCTCCTTTCAATTTCTTAAAACATATTTATGGTAATTTAGACGGTAATATACATTGTATGGGTATCTTTATAGATTTGTCAAAGGCATTTGATCTTGTCAATCATCAAATTTTACAACATAAATTGCAGTATTATGGTGTTAATGGCGTTTCCTTAGCTTGGTTTAACTCATTTCTCTCAAATAGAAAACAAGGTACAAACATAGATGATGCCCAATCGTCTTTTCTCGATACCGGCATTGGAGTGCCTCAAGGGTATGTTTTAGGCCCTACACTTTTCTTAATAAATATAAATGATTTACCTTTAAATTTACCCCAGGCACAAGAAATAGTCCTTTATGCTGATGATGTAAGCATACTTGTAAATTCTTCCAATGTAGCCGAGTTGCTGTGTAAGGTACAAATCATATTTTCTAATGTTTGTGCGTGGATGACACACAACAGATTTCTTATTAATAAAGACAAAACCAAGTTTCTTTACTTTCATAATAAAATTAAATTAATTTTGCAAATGAATGTGAACAGCGATGCATGAAATGTTGAATCATCAACGAAAATCTTAAGCTTAATAATACATGAAAATTAAAATTAGTCCCTACATATAGATCATTTATGTAAAACGCTCTCGAAAACTCGTTTTATTCTGAGACAATTGAAAGTAATCTGCTGCAGTGTAGATGCCTTGAAAACACTTTATTATGCTAATTTTGTGTTACAGGATAATCAATTGGGGCATGTCATTTGACATTGATAGGGTTTTTAAAATTCAAAAACGGGCTCTTAGAACAATCTTTGGTTTGGGCTATAGAGAGTCGTGAATCGTGTAAGAACATTTTTAAAAGTAACTCCATCTTCACAGTTTACGGTCTGTTTGTTTATGAAACACTGCTATTTGTTTTCAAATACAGGGATGAATTCTCCCGATATAATTACACTCATGAATACCATACTCGTACGAGTGGCTACCTTTTACCTTCCTTTCACAAAAAGACTATCAAAAGAGTCGTTATTTTATTGGTTGTAAATTTTATAATAGTTTACCACCCAAAATAAAAAATGTTTACAATTTTCATCTATTTAAAAAAAATCTCAAATGTTATTTGTTAGAGATACATTGTTAGAATCTGAATGACTTTCTGTCAAATAGTTAATTAATTCTTTTCTTTTTTTTCTTCTCTTATGACTTGTTTCGAACATTTACTTAAACGGATTTATTATTATTAGTATTATTATGAAGGCTAAACAGGAATTAACTTATAATTAACTGAGTTTATAATTGGCTGCACAAGACAAGTCCAAAAATGATTCGCTACAGTGAACTTCAACAATAGAACAACAAAATGTAAATTTGAAGGACTAACCTACATTTCGATTTTTTTTAATTGAAAAATTATATAAACGGAAAATACAACATGAAACTAATAAATTAATTCTAACCAATGTTAAAAAGCATGTAGAATGTGGCAAAACCAAAATTTACCAACAAAAACACATATCTAAAGACATTTTCTTTAAAATTGCTTTGTTTTAATTCCCTTTTAAACATTTCCATATCTCTCTCGCTTTCGCCGCTTCTATAAATAAAGAAAAAAAGCAATTATACAATGATATTTTAGTATTTTCATTAACAAAACACGGAAAAGCTTCCATCAATGTAAGGAATACGTGCTACTTCCACAATAATTTTTCAAAGTAGATACGACCTTTTGTTCCAATCTCAACGCCAAACCGAGAATTCACGTCACCATTTTAGCGTCTGACGTCATTCTAGTAATTGTACTCGTTGTAGCTTCTAAATTAAATGTTGTACCTATTGTTTAGTGTTGTTTGCCGCCTTGCAGATACAATTTAATCGATATAAATGGTGGAGTCGGCGATGTATTTAGCTAACGAATACATTACGGACTCCACCATTCAATATATTTATCAACTTCAATATGTTTATTTTTAACACTGTTTAGGTTGTATTTACTATTTATTTCATTTATTTATTTATTTCACATCCGTAACATAATCGTTTCGACATTACTAGCAATTCTTATACATCAAGAAAATACCATCTTATGTATCAAAGATTTAAACAAACAACATCTATCTGTAATAGAAATGCTGCTATTCATACGTGTGCGTGACTGTGATTAGGATATTTAGCAAAAAAAAAGGAGTTAAGCTGTGGATCGTTCAGTTGCTTCAAACAATTTCATATACACGTGTTAAAAAAGTGCTACACAGAACACAGTGCAAATTGACACAGACATACAAAACACAATGCACATCGTGGACATTCAAGAGACTAGAATGATCTAGGTGAAGTAGTATTAAAAAAAAAGAAGGTGTATCAAGGAAAGAACATATATAGAACATCAGAGATGTGATTACTCAAAAAAAAAATAAATTAATCAAAGTTGCCGAGAACTATAGCAATCTAAAACAGAAGCTACTATAGAAATTATTTTTGTTTAATTATTATTGTAAGTTTTAGAACTATTTAAAAATTCAAAATTTGCCGGTCTTGTGATATAACATGAAAGGTTTTCACAACAGCAGATACTAAACGAGTTATTATTACAGATTATTGCGGAATGGTACGTTAGTAAAGCCATCTGAGGAAATTGTCTTGTATATGTTACGCCGAATAAGCGAAATTGCCTATGATGTGAAATACCCAAAATTTTACCTATTTAGTGACATCAGCAACGGCATTGCCTAATGCACGTATCGGCAATAGATTGAATTTTAATTCCCTGCTTCCTAAAATCGGCAAAGTTAGAAATGAATAGGTCTATAACATAAAAATATCTTTTATTCAATATAATATACGGAATAAAAAAATACATGTGTGTAAGACTATGATAAAAATACATAAACGAATCTAAATTCTATTATGAAACTACTATAAAAACTTTAAACAACATAACAAATAATAGATAAGATTTATACGTAGGCACTACGCTTCATGTTTAATCGTTATTTTTGCAAACTCTGCTAGCGTGGCAAGCTGAATTGCATTTATAATCGCTTTTAAAACATTTAAATTTCTTTTTTTTACATCCTGCAATACACATACATCTTTTATATTTCTGCCCACTACCAATGGAAGATAAATCTAACTAGCATTCTTATTATCACCTCATTACCTTGACCTTCGATCTTAAGTTGTTCGAATTTCGATAACTGTACGCTACTTCTTTCAAACCCAAGTATTTACAATCCCTTTTCTAGTGCCAACTCTAAATTTATCGTAATTTTCTTCCATAATAACACCAATTAAATTTTCAGAATCACCTCTGCCTCTTTCGAATTGACTAATCCCCATCAATACGTTGTCTCCAACTTTCAACGTACGCAATCTTTTATTAAATCTTTCTCCATCTTTCTGTGCTTGAGGTAGCATGTTTTCAGATGTTTATTTATTTTTATTTCTACATAAAACAGCTGGATGAACTTCTTCAGTTGCAGAGATGCCAGGAGACTCCTCGAAATTAGCTGTCTCTGGCAAGGGGTCAGTTTCAACAGTTAGATGAACTTCTTCAGTTATAGAGATGCCAGGTGGCACTTCCAAAAGTAACTGTTTCTGGCAAAAGTTAATTTTCATGAAATTCTACGTCTTCCGGTATTGTACCAATTCCACTATCTTGCAGTGCTATCGAACTTAGAGCTATTTCTTTTTCAATATTAGTATGACAAGAAGGTATCCCCGTACTCTGATTCGGTTCAGCAATATCGTCACTGGCTGTGTTCCCAATGTTATTAGAATTTATCAAGTTTTTCTTCCAAAATTCCGCTTGAAATATGTTCTAAAAATTCTCGTGGAATCTTGGAGCTTAATCTAATTTTTGGCTTTTGGCCAAACAAAGCCTTATACAGTTCCATTTTGATAGCTTCATGGTAAGTTTTATTAATTCCCCACTGTACAAACCCCAGTCCTGTAGTGCAAGATGATATATTATTATCTCGCAACCACGTGATTAAGGAATCTTTTAATATTTGATTGCTTCGTTTTACTAAGCCTTGGCACTGCGGATGTCTAGGTCTACCATTGTCTAGCACTAATTCCGGTTACAAGCTTCCTAATTCATAAATACTATTGGCCGTAAATTTACGCCCGTTATCTGCCTGAAGAACATTTGAAGCACTGAAGTCTAAAAAAATTTCCAACAATTCTTTAGCAACCACTACAGCTTTCTTACAACTAAGCGATCTTAAAACACTGTATTTGACTAAATCTTCTCTATAATGCAAAATCAATTTATATGGCCTATCAGGCAAATTTTGGAAATCAATCAAGTCAACTTGACCCCTTTGATTCAGGTTTACAAGGCTCATTGGTTTCTAAACGCCAGATACCCATTGAAATTTCCAGCGTGTTAAGAAACCGAGCAGTAATAATAGTAATCTTTTGAAGCATAGGAACATACCTACAAAAGCTGTATTTTTTAGTGCTACTGTGATTTATTTAAGGTCACTACTATCACTGACTTAAGTATTTTGAAAGCTGACTTTTACACGGTCACAATATTTGACAAGATCAATATAACCTCAATTGCTTTCATGTTTGTTTTTGTCGATTTCGCGAATATGTAGGCAAAATTTTGCGTATTTCACGTAATAGGCAATTTCGCTTATTCGGCATAACATATAGGTATATATTAAAAGATAAAGTAATAAATGCAACGAATTTGAAAATTGAGTACATAACAACACCGAATTTTTGTTGTAAATGCAAACAAGCATTCAACATGAGATTTAACTTCGTTCACCAAATTATGCCAACATCGAATTAGAAGCAAATATAGTTTTACTCATCCCTGCAGCTTAAAATGAATCACTATTTGAATTTTACCATTGAAAAAGCTCATCACTTAAGCAATAATGTTAGCTTTTCTTTTTTTAACGAGAAAATTCTGAAGATGTCAATCTTGTATATGATTGCCTCTCGAATTGTATATTTTTATTCATTACACCTTAAATTTTGTAATTTTCGATTTGAAAGATTAAGTAGGTATATTCTAAGTCCAATATAATCTTAAAAAGCGTAACAAAAACTAGCCTGATTCTAAAGAAAAACAGCTGTTAGCAACTACACGATGATATAAAGAAAGTCATGTTGAGGGATTCATTTTCCGCAACGGTGAATGTACTGAAAGCTAGAAGAATAAGCAGCGTTCCAAGTAAAAACTCCATTACAGAAAAGAGCTTCATACAACCTCTCGTGTAAGAAAAGTCGTTTCTCACGAAAGCAATAAGTGTAAATGAAAATTTACAATTTTCGTTATACATGTACATTCCTTAAAAAAATCATGCGGTAAGAATTCTGTTCATTTTTATTCATATATTAAAATATCAAAACAAAGGACGTGATAATCTAATTAGAATGAACTGCGATGAATAACGATTATTTTTATTAGCAGGTCAAATCTCTGAAGTTCTGCTTGTTTTATCTTCAAGATTACACAAAAAAAAGGAAAGAAAGAAAAACAGTGATAGAAGTACAAGAGAAACATTTATCATCAAAATACACAAACATTTAGACACAATAAAACACTTAAAAGAAACAACGGTTAGTTAGAAAATAAATCAGAAACATACAGAAAAATAAAGAAGAGAAACGGATATAGAAAAAGGAAGGAATTACGAAAAATAAAGTAAAATAAAACGGACCACGGTCTTTGACTTCTGTCACATCGTCCTGTTTAACATATTGCCATTCTTCAGGTGTATGAAGACCGCAACACAGATCGGCATCTGTAACATTCAGGAGAGGATGCCCCATTTTAATATATGTATAATAGTTTTGGGGGTTCAAATATTGTAAGGAGAATCCTTTTTAATAAAAAAACTTCATTAATTTATAGTATTTATGCAGCATGTTCCAAAGGAGTACCGCATAAAATTCATATTCCTTTTTACATTAAATTTTTGAACAAAAATTCAAAAACTGGTCTTACTTGTCAAATTTAACATGTAAGTTATAACGTCATATATACAATTGTTTTAATGAGACACCCTATATTTTGCATCATAATTATGAAATATGACAAGAAAATAATAATCCCTGCCTTAGCATCCCCCAACAACTTTCGCCAATTCCGAGGGGACATTGACCGGCCATCAGTTATTATTACGCCTACGCCCGTGGAGCATCTTTAGATGTTCACCCTCTTCATTCGCCAAATTTGGAGTAAGCAAACTCACAGAAAATCTTACTGCGGGAGTTGCGAGCCCGGAGTTCGAACCCGGTACCCCGGGATTGATAGCCCAGCGCGCTATGCATTACACCACCAATTTATAATGATAGAAATCGTATACGAACATGAAAAATGTAAAACACAAAGTGATTTTTTCGTCGAACACAGAAAGAAATATGAATTTTATACATTTTTCGAGCCATTAATGCTTTATCTAAAGAAAAAGGTGCAAACACCTATCATTCTTTTCAATAGTTAATAGAATGCGCATGTTTTAACCCAGACAGTAGTTGCTACTCTATAAAAGATTATAAACATCTTTAATATCTAACGTCCTCTATAACTTAATTATACCGGAAATAATACATTGTAAACTTTGTTTTTGCTTTAATAAATTATAAGGAATATAACTTCACCTAACAAATACCTTTGCTTTCCAAAAAACAGTCAAAATAACCTGTTCAGAAAGTACGTATTACACTGTCAAAACTCCATTTTACCCTCCTTAAAAATTCTCTTTATATCCGTGCCCCTAAATAAAACTTCCTACCATTTTAATATCCACCTGAATTCATTTTCCTTTACAAACAATTTGCAAGCGAATTAAAATGACCATGTTTCTATTTTCCTCTTCAACATTTATCTCTACAAGCTTTGACCGGGCGTCTCATTTTGGAAAGGAGGTCAGAATCTCATCTCGTACTACCATTATGGCTACAAAGGCTAACAAGTGTGCCGAATAAAAGATATTTTTCATTCTATGAACGACCATGTTACTTCCTTTGATCTGAACCAGCTACACTCCCTTTTTACTTGTATGGGAAACGTTTTGCGAAATCCGATGACCTTTGAGATTAAATGAGGTTCAGATGGATATAAATGTACACGTGAGAGCTTTTTTTTCTAGTCCCTAGTATTGGTTAATCTGTAAAAGTTAAGATTTTTTGTCATTAACATTCACATAACATTACAGCTTTTGTCAGTTTTACCAATATAAAATTCAGCTCTAACAATATGTTAATGAAAAAAATCTTAATTTTCGAAGGTTTGTCAATACAAGGAATCAGCAGCGGCGTAAATGGGAGTTCAATTACAAAGCTTCAATTCCCTGGTGTATTTCCGTTTCATATCGTGTACAATGCAGTATGCCACCGAAATTCACGAGGGAATTGAAACTTTGTCCTTGAACTCCCATTCACGTCATCACCAGTCGCTACTGCTAGGGACTTTTGTATTACCAATACAAAACAATGGAGATGAAATCAAGATGACCAACCTAATTCAAATATTACCAATCTAAGAAAATTCATTTCTTATCTTAAAATTACTAAATAATTTCGCAATTTACCCCTTAAAGAATCTAAAGCAACTACTGTCAAGGGTTATAAACCATGCACATCTAAAAACCTACATTAAAATTTTTATCAACTTTTAACTACACTTTTTCGATTATTTTTATTCCACAATCGGCATTTTAAATCATTTAATTAAAAAAAAATTAAAGCCACAAACACGTATACCTCAAATCATGCACAAAATCATATCTATATCAAAGAAAGAAAATTTTATAGAAAAAATTATCGAAATTGAACTGCAAATATTGAGATTTACCTGTAACTGGTGGTAATAACCGTTTGTCGTATCTTTCAGCGCGTAAGAGTCCATCCAGTATCTCCTTGTCTGATTTTCCTTCGCCGAAGCTGCGAAAAAGGAAGAAACAAACGGGAGGAAAATAAGATCAAAAGATTATTTTGGGAAGCGTCCAGTTTATTTACATGTCATCTGAAGAGATCTGTGGTGATTGCAATATGACGGCCACACTCAAGAGGATCCAAACTTTACCCATATTAAGACATCTGGAACGAAAGAAAGAAAAGTTATATAAATAAAGTCCATTCAGAAAGAAAAACTGATTTTGGTGGAGGCGCCGGTTTCCCAAAATAAATGTTCTTGTCTGACCTTCATTGATCGACAAATACAAGTGCTTTTCTTAAAGTCTGATTTGTAGCACCTCAAATTTAGGTAATTTTATTCTATTTTCAAAGATGCTTGAAAAATGAAGAATTAAAGAAAGAAATGTCAATATTCAATATACTATAGACATTAATTTTTGCTTCGATAAACGAAAAAGGTTAATATCTTTTTAACGCACATACCCCTAATTAAGGAATCTCACTTGACCTATTTGATCTTTACGCTAGTTTAGTTTAAATATTTTCCTCTTCGGTGTTAAGCAAATCTATGTACAAATATAAATAAACAAATCCATTTTTGTACCTTATTATTTTAAAAGAAAATATAATGCCGGTGATTAAAAATTTAAAACAAACAGTCAAGCATAATCTGAAAGAGGCGAAAAGGTCGTTTCAATTATGTAAGAATATTAAGCTGCTTGCCGACACAGGTAGATGTTACCCCATTTCCTGCTAAGGGCAACGCGAAGTTCAATGAACTCAGAGCCATATTTTGCTCTACTTCCGTTATATATGAAAGTATGGTATATTTTCATAGATACTACAGATTAGGTATCTGTTTTTAGATTATTTTCGTATGTCAGATTTAGTTTTTTAATTATCCATCAACTGTTATTTTATCTTCTACGAATTTTCAATGAGGCGGCGTGTAAATTTATATTGGGGAGAATAAAAATGACTATGCAAGATAGAACTTTGTCTATCTTTTTTTTTTACAAAAACACCTATATTTTGCTACCTTTATAAAATGAATAAAAACGAAAATGATTTATGGTCACGCGGGGAAGTTGAAACGTTGGAACACATAATAATGAATTGTAAGCAATTTAGAGAAAATTGACAATTATTTCTAAAAAATGTGTCCAAAGAAGTTGACAACCTTTTTAACTATTCTACGCAAAGTGTATTGTATTGTATAATGTGTGTAACTGACAAAGAAATTTTGGTCTCGTTCGATGTAAGTTCACTGTTTCCTAGTATTCCGGTTGATTTAACTTTGGAATGTTTAGAAAAGCTTTTGTTAGATAACCAAATGGATAGAGAAGAACTACTACTACTAACTTAATTTCTTCGACACGACTTGTATAAAACAATTTTTTTTCCAAATTAACAACACTTTTTATCAACAAACGGAAGGAACTGCAATGGGTAAATCTGAAACTGACCTGAAAAATACTTCAGCCTATTTCCCTTGGCTTTGGATCAGATACGTCAATGACATTTATTGCATCTTTGACACCAGCAAATGTTCAATAACGGATTTCATAGAACAACTTAACTCAAAATTTCTCTCTACGACATTTACTCACGAAGGAGAAAAAGACATGTTACACCTTAATTAACGATTCAGTCGAATCTACATTTAAAATGCTTCAAACAACGTTATTTCATTTCGCGCCAATATCCACATCCTAACAAACTTCGATTTTCTCACCGTTTGTTACGACACGCCCCGAAATGGTCAAATCTGTGTCTCTTTACGCTAGAGTTGAGTTTCATTGCTATGTTTATTTCTAAATAAAACACGTAATATTTGATATTTCAAAATTCTACCCGGCTTAATATCTTCGTTATACCCTATTATTGTATATTGTAGCAATAAATTTGGATTACTTTCATTATTCATTACAACATTCGTTAATTACAATGCCTCAGTCTGTAACTGAACGCCTATGTCCTATGGACTTAAAAAGAATATGTGATGGGGAATTTCTTTATTCTTCTTAGTTTTCAAACAATACTGAATCTAATAATAGTACTCGTCTTGCTCTACAATACGGTCACATTTAAATTGGATTTTATCCGTATCTAATCGCAGGAAGTAGCAATTAATCCGTTTCTATAAGCCGATGTCTGCTTCTCTCTCCGAGGCTAGGCTATCATGCCTTTTGGTCCTTTTGTCCTCTTTGGTTTTTCTTTCAAGGGTTATACTGATGATGTTGTTTGTTTGTTCTCATGCTGTTTGTTTCTGGTTGTCGGAGACTTCATCTACTCCATTCCATCTCGGTGCTGGTGTCTTCCTCGTATTCTCCTGATCTTGACCTTAGGAGGCGGTCTATGCTGCGGGTCGACTATTTTGTCCACTAGCGGGTGATTCAGTGCTTGGGTCCGCTCCCAGGCCCCATCTCACAACTTCGTCAGATATTCTGCCATGGTCGGGATCCCAAGGTCTGCACGGATCCTTTCGTTCCTCATGTATCTGGGTGCATGTGTTATCAGTCTCATTAGTTTATTCTGTTCCGTCTCGAGCATTTTTATTTTTCATCTCGCCTTCTAATTTCAGCTATGTGGCCATTCCACGTCAGTCTTTTGTCTAAGATCAGCCCAAGATATTTGACTAACTGAGACCAAGGAAGTACGAATTGACCTATGCACAAGTTGGAAGGTGACGACAGCGTATGGTCTAAAGCTGCCTGCAACCATCTAGTGAGCATGGCCTCATCACGGGGAGTGGAATAGAGCACGGTGTCATCGGCGTAGATTCCCAACTCAACGGTGGCGTGCCTGGATATATCGTACGTAAACAAGATGTCTAGTTCGGGCGCCAATAGGGAACCCTGCAGGACACCGGCGTAAATCTCACGACTGGACGGCCGGGTGCGGTTTATTAGTTTTATCATATTTATATTTATGCCCAATCTATTGAGTTTAAAAATCAACCCGTCGTGCCACATACTATCAAAAGCACGCCACACATCCAGGAAAACCGCCTGCACCGACTCCTTTAACTCCAACACGTCCCTAACATGCTCCAAAAACCGGAGCAGCTGGAACTCGGGAGACAGTCGGGCCCTGAAGCCGAACTGCTCCTGCGGTATAGGATCTATGTCAAAAACGTACTCCCTGAAACGGCTCAGGACCACCGCCTCCGCTACTTTCGACACCGCCAATAGAAGATTTATCGGTCTAAAGTTTTGGGAGAAGATAGGATTCTTCCCTGGTGTAGGGATTACAATCACCTCTGCGTGCTTCCAACACGCAAGAAAATGCAATAGAAAGAGGACTGCATTTATAAACATCACCAGAAACGACAACGCCTCCCCAGGGAGACACTTGAGTGCTTGATTCGTAATAGAATCATATCCAGGTGCTTTATGAGATCTTGTACAGTCAGTAATCGCGCTAATTTCATACTCGCTGATTGGAGCCAATTCCCCACCCTCAGCATATCCAATCTCTCTCAACGTTGATCTCACCAGACGTTCAAAATCCTCGTCATCGTCGCTATCTATGGGCTCCGCGAATACATACACTTTCCTAATGATCAACGTGAGCCTCCGCTTTCCGCCGCTCTTCAAACACCAACCCGTTTAGGCCATGGATCGGGCGGTTAGAGTTTCTATAAACACATCTCGCGTACGTCATGATATTCCTGCATTATTATTGGTTTATGGAAACCTCGCTTTCGGATTGCAGCCCCGTAAAACACATATAAGAAGTCACGTTCCCCACTAAAGCATCATTCATCCGACAACCATCGAACTGCTGGCCGCTTGAAAGTAACCGTACGTGGCTAAGTAGCTGAGAAACCTCTATCACCTTGGGGTACTAAACATTTGTCGTCAGACATAACCCTTCTGGGTGTCAGTACGCAAGGCTTACATATTTCCCGGCGATTATCTGGGCTCTACGAAGATTTCTTGTTGAGTCGATCGCCCAGGAAACGCTCTGTGTTGCGGATTTGAATTGGTTCATTTTTCTTCTACCCCGACGGTCCCGGCCAAGCGTCTGCACTAGCACGAAAGTACAGTCATTGATGAAAACTTCGGTCCATCGAAACGCGTATGATCCTACCTCACCCCACATCTACAGCGTGTCATCGCCACCACCACCAGTACCTCCATGTAAGTTGATTTTAAGCTTTTTATGTGTGTAACATTATGAATTATAATTAATATCTTTTACTATATATTCAAGTCATTTTGTAATTGTTTCAACATCCAGCGAGACGACTCAATAAACACACTCAGTGACGTTCTAGTAAACATCGACTTATTCACCCAGAAGTTCGAATACCGGGTCGTCGTCATCGTTAAGAAACATACGAACGAGTACCACTTCCGACTTCAGCAACAGTCAAATAAAGATGTATATATCTGCGTTGTTTTTATTACATCCTTTGTTTACCTTAAACGGATACTCTAAAACTGTGGCACTGGAACACTGAAACAGTTCACTAAAACCCTTACCACAACACTTAATTCGTACTGGACGCACGTTTCGATAGCCAAGCTATCATCATCAGCAGCAAGACTGAACTAACAAGCTAAGTGAAAAACTAACCTTATAAGGAAAATAAATTATGCAATATGTAAATTTAAAATCGTAAAATTTAATGAGCCGCTTCATTGCACAGGACTATAAATAGCCTAAAGGTAAATGAGCCGAATGACGTGAGTTAATAAATCCTAGATTACAATGAAGCGGTTCATTGCACAAGGTTAAAATTACAACTATAAATGATTAAACATGATGTAACAAAGGATAAAGGCTGGAATTTAGTGGTCCTAAATCTGAATTCATTAAGTGAGTTTTGTTTTTGTAAATTTCCATGCCTTCATAACAATTTAATTGAGAAGTACTCCTTACGTTTTTAATTAACTTTATATTATCAACATTATGGTTATTTTCAAGCATATGTAGGGCAACGCTAGATTTATCAAACCTTCTGAATTTGAGATGAGCCAAATGTTCTTTGTACCTAATTTTAATTGATCTTTTTGTCTGCCCAATATACACTTGATCACAATCTTTACATGAAATTTTGTAAATTCCTGATTTATCCATGTTATCCACTGGGTCTTTGGAATTTCCTAAAAGGTTTTTAAGGTTATTGCTCGAAGAGAAAACAATCTTGCGGTCAATCTTAGAAAAGATTTTTTGAAGACCCTTGGTGTAACATGGATAAAGGGTAATTTAACATATTTCTTATTATTACGGCCGTCAATACGTTCTAATGTGCTTACATTTCTAATTCTTAATCTATTCATATGTTTCCTAATAGTATTATAGACGACATCTTCAGAGAATCCGTTAAAGTTAGAAATATTGATGATTTCTTTTAGTTCATTTTGATATCTATCTTTCGTTAAAGGAAAATTGAGTAACCGGTGCACCAAAAAGTTAATAGCCGAAAGTTTGTGTTCATATGAGTGATTAGAATCCTGTAAGATGAATCTATTATTACTAGTAGGTTTCCTATATACGTCTATTTCTAACTTATTTTTATTTCTTATTACTAACATGTCGAGGAAAGGAATCCTGTTGTCTTTTTCTTCTTCGTGGGTAAATTTGATAGAGGGAAATTTTGAGTTAAGTTGTTCTATGAAATCCGTTATTGAACATTTACTGATGTCAAAGATGCAAAAAATGTCATCGACGTATCTAATCCAAAGCCGAGGGAAATAAGCGAAAGTATTCTTCAGGTCAGTTTCAAATTTACCCATAAAGAGGTTAGCCATAAACGGAGATAAGCTGTTACCCATTGCTGTTCCTTCCTGTTTGTTTACCTTGCTTATCGTACAGCCATGGAGTAAAATTTTGTTAATGGACTTTTTTTTCTATATTTTTTTAACAATAAATGTACTTTATTGTAAAGTTACAGTTTTCAGTTTTATTTACTTTGTCTCATGCTTCTTTTTTTTGTCAACTAGTAAGACGTTAAGCTAGCCAGACAACAATATTCCATTCCTCGATATGTTAGTGATAAGAAATAAAAATAAGCTAAAAATAGACGTATATAGGAAACCTACTAGTAATAATAAATTTATCTTACAGGATTCTAATCACTCATATGAACACAAACTTTCGGCTATTAACTTTTTGGTGCATTGGTTATTCAATTTTCTTTTAACTAAAGATAGATAATTAGCTAAAAGAAATCATCAATATTGCTAATTTTAACGGATTCTCTAAGGATGTCGTCTATAATACTATTAGGAAACATAAGAATAGATTAAGAGTTAGAAATATAAGCACAATAGAACGCATTGACGGCGGTAATAAGAAATATGTTAAATTACCCTTTTATCCAAGTTACACGAAAGGTCTTCAAAAAATCTTTTCTAAAGATGGCCGCAAAATTGTTTTTTTTTCAAACAATAACCTCAAAAACCTTTTAGGAAGTTCCAACGACCCAGTAGATAAGATGGATAAATCAGGAATTTACAAAATTTCACTTAAAGTAGAAGGGTAAATAAATAATTACGTCGTTTTGTAAATATAATTCGATATAATTATGGATTACTATGCTTATTTTAGATTTACGTATTGCCTAATTTATTTGTTATAAGGTTAGTTTTTCCCTTAGTTTGTTAATTCAGTGTTACTGCTGATGATAACAGCTTGGTTATCGAAACGTGCGTCCAGTACGAGTAAAATATTGTGGTAAGGGTTTTTGTGAACTGTTTTAGTGTTCCCTTTGTTTTAATCCTTTGTAGGTTCTCCTGTATGCCAAGGTTCAGTCGTATATATCTTGTTTTTAAAGTTCTGATAACCACTGGACGAGAAGAATGTTTATCTGTCTTTCCTAATGTGTAAAAATTTTAAAATATTCTTGCTGATAATAACTACAGGCTATAGCCAAAGTAGAATGATAGATAGTTTGTTTCATACAGTATCCTTCTAAATTAGCCTGTTATATACATGCGGACTTCCACACTATACCGCAACGCAAGAATATTGATCAAACTAAGGACACACATAGTTAGACAAACCATTCTGCGTTGGGATTTCACCGTTACAACAACGCCATAAGCACACAAGTTCCTGGCGACAGACAGTCTCGCTTCGACCAATTTTACAGCTGGCTCGAACGAAACAAAAGCTAAAACGCGGTCTAAAAATACGCACACGACAGAGACAGACATACTTCAATCTAAATATTCCCGAAATAGCCTTTGATATAGGTTTTCTACCCTTTTTATGGGAAGGATCTACCGGAGAAAACGGGTTTTATTGCATGCTATTTTTTCGACGTATCATTTTAATGTCGTCTTCGTATTTTGCGAAATCATTTTAGTATAGGGCGGCGATGGGGGTTCACGATCTTTAAAAAATGTAAAAAAGGAAGAGTGGAAGCAGAAAATTTATTACACTCTGCGGAAGTTAAGCAAGATCGGGGACTTATGATGTTTCCCTAAGCACAGCTGAAAAGAAGATGGAAATTAAAAATTTAAGTGAAGGTGAAGTATGAGGACGGCCTCTCGGGTGTGATGTGGGGAAGAAGTTAAGCTATGAGCGTTTGTTGCTGTTAAGAAGTATGTATTCTTGGAGGTTTAGTAATCAGTAGAGTAACCTAAACTTGCGGACTCGCATAGGGGTCGGTATTACGGGTTAATATAAAAATACGAAAAATTCATAAATAAACTAAACCGGTAGAGAAGCAGGCATGTAGTGTCGACCTTGAATATAAATCATGTTAAACCGCGCTGAGAGTGAATTCGTTTTAGTACCGGTTGAGCTGTTGCAGAGATTAGTCGAACGGTCAAGGTTATGTACTTACGTGTCGCTTTTGAAAATATAGCTGGTGTTTTTTGTGTGTTGTAGTATTATACCAAGTACATAATTGGTTTATCGTTTCATATAGAACTAATATTTACATACCTAAGAAAACAATGCCTCGTAATAGATTTGCTACTAATGTACATAAGTATGTGTCACTTTTTCCCCATTTAAAATATGACGGTAGTGCAGTTTTCTGCTTAATATGCAATGTTCGTTTGGCTGCATTGGACAGAACTGATTGCCAGAGGCATGTCAATGGTATTAAGCATATGAGAAATGCAAGAACTGAAATACCTTATACACTATTCCTCATACATTTATTAATTATGTTTAGCTCTTGTAATCTTCCGTTGTCGTTGGTGAGAAAAGCAGCTTTTAAAACGTTTTGGCGACAATACGTTCCAAAGTACCCATTACCCTCACAAACACAATTACAGAATCATTTGCCGCGAATGAAAGAGATGCTAGAAAATGTGTGTAAACGTGATTTGTGTTCCAAAAAAATATGGATTACCGTGGATGAGACGACCGATATAAAGAAAAACAGTATTGTGAATGTAATAGCTCGCGTTTTATCTAGCGAGAACACAGCATCTCGATATTTGTTAGCTTGCAAACGTGTTCAACAATGTACCGCGGAAAATATTCAAAAAGTGATAATGAACGCTTTGAAAAAATTTAAAATTGCCCAAGATCAAATTGTGATGATTGTGACAGATAGTGCAGCAACGATGTTAAGTGTTGGGCGATCCTTAAAACATATATTTCCTAACTTAATACATATAACCTGCGTACTGCATGCTTTGCATTTAGTTGGTGAAGTTGTTCGACAACATTACGGAAACGTTGATCGGATGATTGGAAGTACTAAAGCAGTGTTTCGTAAATCTCCTAAACGTTTAAAAGAATTTCGTAAATTTTATCCAAGTATTCCAGAACCTCCTAAACCAATTTTAACGCGATGGGGTACTTGGCTAACAGCCGCTTCTTACTATTTGATCCATTTTCAACAAATTCAATCAGTTATAATGCGATTTAATCGGAATGAATCCAAAGCAATTAGAGAAAGTCAAAGAGAATTTCAAATTCCTCAACTTTTAGAAGATTTAACAACAATATGTACCAATTATTCAGTACTACTAGATGCCATCAGAAAACTACAATGTACTGAATTGTCATTGCAGGAATCATTAGACATAGTGGAGAGTGTAAAAAATAAATTACACACATTAAATGATACGCCAGGATTATGCGCTAGTCAAAAGTTGGCAGATGTTTTAAGGAAAAATCCCGATTTTAATACTTTAGAGGCAGTTTATAATAAGTGTAAGAATAGTGAACTTTTAAGTGATTTTGAAAAACAGTTTCTACATGCAAATGTAACTTCCTTAGATGTGGAGAGATCGTTTTCTATGTATAAGAATATTTTTTCTTGTCGACGCACAAGGTTTAAAGAAGTAACTGTGGAAACATATGCAATGATGCAAGTTTACAGTAGTTCACATCCTGATGCCTCTAATTTGTTGAATAATTAGCAAGTAAGTTTATTTATGAATTTTTCGTATTCTTATATTAACCCGTAATACCGACGCCTATGCGAGTCCGCAAATTTTGGTTACTCTAGTAATCACAATACAATTTTTGAAAATATATACATATATTATGTCTCACGAGGAACTGCATCGGTCAGCATATGAAGAGTACACATTGCAAAATTCTGAAAACTTGGCAGTGTACTAAAGCTTACATGTACTATTGAACTAAAATATTTTCAGTAATCCAAGACTTCCTGTTATACCGTAAGCAACTGTCAACTTTTTGAATTCCTTACTTAATTTTAAGGTTTGTTTGGTAAAACGACTGTGTTGCTATTTCTAACCATATTTGAAATATTTACATTTTCTGAAAATTTTTAACAGATAGACGAGTGCATTTGAACTTTTAACTGCGAAAATGTTTAACTTGGAAAATTGGCAATATTGCAGAACTATTAACTGTATAGGGTAGGATTAACCGAATTAATTTTCCAAAAACCTTATACAGCGTGTCTGAAAATTACGGTTAAACTATCAAACGCAAAAATATTCGAAACTGAATTTTTTTAAACACAACTGCGAGTCTCAACCAAATCTGTTGTGTATACATGTACGCTGCCGTAAATACTATTTCGTAGTTCTAGGTTTGTTTTAAAAATGTTGCCTACATCGCGAAAACGACCAATATTGGACAAAGTTATAAAATTTATAGCAGAAATGCTTGACCTAAATTATGATGGCGTTAAAATTCAATGTGTAGTTTGTAATATCCCTTTAATGTGTTGGTCCAGATTGTCTAGATTGTCTACGTCACGTAAATAGTAAACAGCATTCTTAAAAAAAAAATTGCACACGACACTATAACAAATCTAAATTTAATTTATGTGTTACCTTTATTGCATGTAATCTACCGTTTAATTTACTAGACAAGGAAGCATATATCTTCTTTTGAAATAAATATTCGGATTGCAAATTACCAAGTCGGGCATCGTTAGAAAGAATTGTGCCATCTGCTCGTGGACATGTTGAAAAAAGGATTAAATCGGAGTTGAAAAATAAAAAAACTGTGGTTATGTGTGGACGAAACAACAAATCGTAAAAAACAATATGTGGTTAATGTAATGGTACGTACAATGGAACCACATCAATCGTCACCTTCAATTCTATTAGCTTCCGGACGAGTACAGTAATGTACTGCCGAAGTAATTTCAAAGTTAGTGTTAAATACATTGAAAAAGTTTAAACTTTCAACAAACCAACTGTTGATGTTTATGAGTGATGGTGCCGCAAACATGCTTTCTGTAGGCCGGTCTCTTAAAAAGCATTGTGCTAGCTTGTTACATAGTACGTGTAAAATTCATGCTTTCAGTCATGTGGCAGATAATATTAGAAAATGTTATCCTGAGGTAGACGCTTTAATAGCGCATACAAAAGCAGTGTTTGTCAAAACCCCAAAACGTATTCGCAAATCTCACAGACTGTGCCCCCGTATGCCTGAGCCACCAGAACCTATTCTTACACGTTGGAGAACATGGTTACAGGCCGCGTTTTATTATCATAAATATTTTGAGAATATTAAGAACGTGGTTTTACAATTCGATACAAAGGAAGCTGCGCCTATCAAGGAAAGCCAGTCGAAATTTCAAGATAATCAGGTTAAAACGAATTTAAAAACTATTCAGAACAATTACTTCGGACTAGTGGAGGCAATAGAAAAATTACGAAATCCTTCGGTGTCGTAATAAATATAATATGACAAATATTTCTAATTGTTTTAACAAAATAAGGCCGACATATCGTGTAAAACAAGAAAAAAAACAAAGAATTAGGTTAAACATCCCCAGACCTTATCCTAATTTCCATTCCAATTCATCTCAAATAACCTACAAGATTACGTCCACAACATATACAAAGAAACACGACGAATATAAAATCACTGTTCGGATATTGTTATCGTGAAGACTTCACGGTCATCATTGATGTCGTAGTCGATATGTATACGACTCCAAGTTCTTAACCTAATTCCATTAGACCTGACGTCGCCGTTCTACTACCCTTCAAGATAATAAATGAAACGTCACGAGCTTTCCAACGACCATTTGATGTATTCGAAGCTATACGAATTTGCAGCAATGCTCACGATAATAGCCGACATAGTGATCTTATCAAGGACGGCTGTGGTTACCGAAGAGAGTTAAATGAATTATTGTCTCTTTCGCAATTGGATATACACAGAATTTAATTTGTCAAACATACCAATTCAATATCTGCACTATGGAAAGCTAGAAATTGATAACACACTTTTTAACGCAATACAAAATCTACAAAACCAGCTGCACTAGGTTAAGAAATGAACAACAATTTATCCACCATCACAGGGTTGCTATCTTTCGCCTACGCTTTTTAAAATATATCCGGGCAAAGCTCTGCATAGTTGGACAAACAAAATAAAATAAATGGGGTTGGGGCTGGGGATATTTAATTGAGGGGAACAAAAACATAGAATACCTTAAATTCAAGCATGAACATATAGAAAGAGTAAGAACATGCAAATATTTGGGAGTTATATTTAACAAACACGAAAACAGCTAAGATGAAATTAATGAACTAATGAATAAGAGAAAACAAGTCACAAGATCTTTGAACTGAGTACAATGGGACAAAGATATGATAAGAAAACAAAAAAAACGATTGTACAGACGTATATTTGAAACGATAATATCATATGGGGCAGAAATATAGGGTACTAGCAGTAGACTTCCAGCAGCGTTTTCTAAGACGAAGCTACAGAAGACAATTTGGATATTAGTACATCAAAACTAACTTAAAAAGTCACAACAAATTGTCTAATCACAGATTTTTCGCAGGCCTGTGTAATCATTCCAATTGCAATTGCATTATATTGGGGAGAAATGTTCACTTTATTTAGTCAAAATTAACAGTCAATCGTTTGACTGTAATAGAGTATATCTAACCCAAAATTGACAATTTGATAAACAACACTAAGTATCGGCACACTCCTCACCATACAAATTATTAATTAATTCAGAACAGCCGTTTCGAGGACTCCTGGGCCACCATCACTTTTGCCGCTTAACACTAAACATGTAGCCGTTCATTCTCATAAAAAATAGAGCAAGACAACGGTACCTTCTCGAGAAATTTGTATTTTCTCCGTCCATAAAAATACGAGAGTAATAAAGTAGTGCGCTCTCTCTGTTTAACAGATTTGTGTTCCTTTTTAAGTAGATGGTTTCATATGCCTTCAATTCACTTGACGAAGTTACGCTCTTAGTCAATTTCAGATTTCCTAATTTAATATTATGCCCAGTTTCGCTCATGTGTTGTGCTACACTTGACGCTTCTGCCTTGCTGTACCTGTAGTAACTGATGTGCTCATGGAATCTAGTACATATCGCTCGTTTTGTTTGACCAATATTGGCTTTATTACAGTCATTACATACAATTTTATAAATTCCCGACCTTTCTTTCATGCCCGGTTTATCTTTCGGATTGCCAAGAAGGTTTTTGAGTTAATTACGTGAACTGAAATATACATTCATATATTGTCCCCTAAAAACTTTACTAATACCTTTCGATATTCTGTGGAAGGGGAGTTTCACAAATTTCCTGTCGCGGGTTTCTACCGGGGTCAAGGTCGTGGGATTTCTTACATAATGCCTATGTTAAACTTTCTTAAGAATGCGGTCGAGATTTGTAGAAGAGTAACCATTGTAAATAGCTACATTTTTATGAATTTAAGCTCTTTATTGTGCCTACTTTTATTCAAAAAGAATTTTACCAATCTGTTAATTAAGAAACTAATCGCGGCCATTTTGTGTTGTCTACAGTGGTTAGAATCGGTCCTAATGTATCTGCTAGTATTTGTTTCCTTTCTATATATGACTATTTCTAGTTTTTTGTTGTTTCTAATTACTAAACTATCCAGGAACTGGAGTTGATTGTTCACTTCCTCTTCTATCTGAAATTGTTTAAGAGCGTAACTTCGCCAAGTGAACTAGACGCATATGAAATCATCTACATAAAAAGAAACACAAATTTGTTAAACATAGAGAGCGCACCACTTTATTACTTTTATCTTTTTGATTTATTAGGGTAAAACGACCATATGGTTTAAGTAACGTGCTATATTGACAAAAAACTCTTTCGGCTTGTCCCGAACATCTTGCATGTCTTAGATTTAAAATGTGTAGACGGAAGAAACACAAATTTGTCGAGAAGGTACCGTTGTCTTGCTCAATTTTTTTATGAGGATGAACGGCTACATGTTAGGCAATAACAAGGGACCTTCTCATTCCGTACGTTTCGCATGTTTAGTGTTAAGCGGCTGAAGTGGTTTCTTGGAAATATATATATTTGTTGTTTCCTCGAGAGTAGGGAGAAACAAGCATGGTAGAATTAGAATTTTCTCTCTAGCATTCATTCGGTAATCCGGTTGATAATGGGGACCCAGTAGTCCTCGAAACGACTGTTCCGAATGAATTAATAATTTGTGTGGTGAAGAGTGTGCCTATGCGTAGTGTTGTTTGACATACTTCCCCACAGTCCTTGCTATCATTATTGACAACTTGGTTTTAAAAATATAAATACTATCCACCGGTTTAAATCGATCATTTAGCATCAAGCATATATAGTTTTGAACAGTATTTCAAGATAAATATCGCAACACTAGGTGTACTAATAACCTATTTCATCCAAAGTGGCTTTTAGCCCTCAGAAAATGTAATTATCTCTCGAAATTCCATTTATTTCGTACAATAGCTTTGTAATTATAGCCCGAAAACCAAGCTTTACACCAACGACTAAACTAACGCGATCCGACTCTGTAACATACTCGTACATACATACAGCTAAATGAAAGCGTCTTCGTTTCTGACGATGTTATACGTTGCTAAAAGCATTGTACACTTTCAATTTGCTCCAGGGAGAAAGATGGTGTGGGGTAGAAAATAGTATATGAATGAAAAAGAGGTTGAATAAATATTTCGAAGCTGAGATAGTAAATTTAATGTTTTTTTTTAACAGAAGCTGGTAAAAATCTTTTATTTTGTACTATGTATGCATAGTAAGGAACATTTTGTCAATTTTAAAATGTCTTTGAACAATAGCTAATCAGTATAGATTCGCCAATGTTGTTTACAAATGAGGTAATTCCATACCAAATGATTTAGATATCCACACTTCACTGTTTTAGACGAAATTTTGTGTTCTGTATCTTGCATGGATTAACTAACTCCTGTAGAATCTTATACTCATCAGTCGAGATATTTGTAGAGAATGCAGAAATACAGCCGTTTGTTTGCTACCATGCTATGACGACTTACCGTATCTGCAAAATTTCTGCAACTTCAACTTTGTAATTCCAGCAATTTGGATTTTTGGATTCCTAATCCGTGAGCCGCCAAACCGATCCCAATTGAAGTGGGTCGTGAGTATTTTATCGAAAATCGGGAATAGTAAGATTCACTTGAAGTGCAAACTACAAGATACAACTACAGACACAAAATAAGTTATTAACAGGGAAAATGGCTTTTAAAAGTGCCACGTCTCCACAATCGCAAGAGCAACATCCAACGAAATACAATGAGATTTTTTTTAAAAGTGCGATAGATACGTGAGAATCAGAAATAACGAAAATATTCTACTTCAAAATCAAAGCGACTATAAAAAAATTGTGCAGGCCATATTAACTATCTACTGATTTCACAAAAAAATCTATTTGGATTGACACACTTCTTCATAGCGATTTTAATTACTTCACATACCACAAAAAAGTTAGCTAAAAATGTCTGGATAATTGCAATAAATATATATTAATATTTTATCGGCGCATGCGTTATAAATAGGTACTTTTATAAAATTGATTCCACGGTTAAAACTAAACAATCTAAGTCGTCTGATTTGGATCGTTCGGGTGAACAACGGGTAATATTTAGCCTTGTGTTGTTAATTTAACAATGAAACGGTTTCCATCATTCATCAAGTTTTTTCTATGTTATTTGATATGACTTCCAATTTAATTGCTTAGCAATTCGGCTTTAAATTTGTCGTTTCTTTTAACTTTAGAACGTTGGTATCTTTTAACCAAGTTTCGCAAAACAAAGTCATACAAAGGCATTAGCACCCTTATTTGGCGCTGCGGAGAAAATCTAAAAACACGTTCTCGAGGTCACTTTCAATCTTCCATTTAATGGTGTACTCGAAAATTTTATCTGACATTTTGGTTCTCTATGGCCATCATCGACTTTCTTATTTCTCATCGGCACCATGTTGGATTTTGACACCGTCTCAAAGAGTTTCTTTTACTGATTTTAATGCATAACATGTCGATAAAAGTTTTATATATTATGCTTTAATTGACGAAGAAGACATTTTCAGATTAAAGAAGATGGCCATGAATTTCAAACTGCCAAACTTTTCAATTATTGTTCGTTAATAATAGAAAAGTGTCGTACACCAACGAAGAGAAACGAGATATCTTAGGCATTTTTTATTCAACGAACCGAAATACAACAATGGCGAGTACAAGATATTTACACTTGTATCCACAACAACAACAGCCACATCGTATAATTTTTATAGATCTTAATAGAAACTTGGTCGAGAATGAATCGTTTACCGAACTTTAGATAGTCAGTACTTAAATATCCTCTTCAATGGAAAATTAATTCATCGGTTTTCTGACATTTTTTGGCTCGCTAGGTTTCCCGATCTTGGTCCGCTCGATTATTTTTTATGGGGCTACTTCAAAAAGAAAGTATTCAAATGTTTTAATTCAAGGATATTGCTCAAAAGATTGAATTTTTATAAATTGATTAAATTTTTAAATAAACTGTGGGATTCGGAAGTATTCTTGCACACTCTTTCGGCAATTTTTAACGAATTTTTATATCAGTAAATGGAAATTAACAAAAGTTAACATTGAAAAATACAAATTAACCTTTATTTTACGAAGGTGTCATATAAACTCTATGTTCCTTATGACATTCACAGGAAACCTGCCTATTCTAACCTCCAACCTTCTCTTCTACCTTAAATTTATTCTGTGATTTCAATATTAGAAATTGGGAGCGCAGCCAAAATACGAGATAACTCGATGAAAGCTTGACCAGAAGTCATGAATTTAATTAGCGTCCCTCTTCTCCTTTATTTTAATCGCGATGACGATTGTTTTTATCCATACCAAATTTTGATAATTTCTGTCTAAATATAATTTAAGGAGGAATATTGATAAATAAAGTTATTTTTAGAAGTAGCATAATCGAATGACTGTAGAGACGCTACCTGATGACTCAAAATAGACAACTCTGTGATACAAAAGCCCCACGGCAATCCCAAAATATTAAAACTTCCTGACATAAATGACGATATCTTAACGAAACATATTCATTATACGAAATTATGCTAGAAATACCTCTGAATTTATGCTGTTGTTTGTTTTAGGAGAATTTTACATTAAATTTGAGAATTTACGAAATGAGGAGAATGTAAAGAAGAATAGTTTCAGCTCCGATCCGCCAAGATCGTCGTTGGCTGGAGTTAAATAAATTATTTAGTATCCCCACTCCAAAGATCGGAGGTTCGGGGAGGAAAAGAGGCCTCCGAAAAATAACTAATATCCGCCAGAGGGAATTTCATATCGATCGAGTGGCCATACTGAATACCCTATACGTGCTAGAGTGACAGCTGGGCTTGACGATGTAAATATTTAACAGAACAGTATATTTGCAAAAAACATTTCGAAATATTGACCATTTGGCGAGAATAATTAGGAAAACAACACAGGGAATAACTCCTGTCATGGTTAGAAATGTATTGAAGGAATTTTCTGCAAGAACAGCTATCTGTATTGGAGAGGGAAGGTGGATATGTCGAAGAAAACGTGCAATGAAAGTAAATTAAAAATTCATTTAAATTTTCTTTAAAGATAATTTAACCTTTTTGATCAATGCTCATTATAAAAATTGATTTGTTAAAGATATAAACATTAATTTTAACAACAGGGCAATGAATTTAAATTCAAACATACTTAATTCTAAGTACCTTTTTGTTTTTATATTTTCTTCTGAAATAAAAATTAAGGGTACTTCTTTCTTAGGTCAATTTTGATTTTTTTTTGGGTAGCTTCATTATATATTTTGTGAAAGCAAAACTTTTTGCAAAGAGTAACTTTTCTCCATAAAATTGATAATAAAAAAGTTTCCCAAATGTAGAGAACTTAAGCGGACACAATGTATACTATCTGTGCTGCAAAGTTTAAATCGTACAATTAGAAAGAATCGCAGGTATACTTCAATATAACCATTGACTATTTTTTTAAAAAGATTTTATTATTCGTTATGTTTGATGTATAATTTTGAATACGTATTTGCTCTACATCCTAGCAAGCTCAATAAATACGGCTTCCATAACAATACACATACGTATGTGTGTATATACATACGTAATCTGTGTATATATAAGATGTTACAATGACAAAGTAAACAGCTCAAACAAATTTATATATAACTCCTTTAGATGTTACATTTTCTCGCTACACATTATCATCCCTTCACTTAAAACCGGAATCTATTTGTTTTATACACAACTACCATTGTTTCTTAGCTACCCACATAGCCCAGAGTAACACCCGCTTCATTTCCTTCAACACGAAAGCCCCCAGACAATACGCCACGTTGTGACGACATTAACAGTCTAAAGCGTCCACCCACGCTCACTTTAGAAGTTCGAAAAACGCGTTCAACTGAAATTCGAATCGCTTTCAACTTTAGCGATAATATCAAGTTCACTTTGCAAAGATCGGTTTTGGCAGATCCGGCAAATTTTGTAAAAGCGAATAGGGAATTTCGAACTATTATTATCCGACTAACTTGTCACTGATTTAAATCGACGTCTATAAATTGGAAATAAAATTCAGGCTATTGGTATTTCTCTTATATCGTAAAGGAAAATCCAAACTTTTGAAGGTTATCTAATTCCATGTATTTTTGCCTATATCTATGTGAGTTATGTGGGACTTCACCGTAGGCGGTAAAGGGAGATCTATTAATACACATGCTAATGATTATTCAGTTCAATCATCTTCGAAATACGTTAATGTGCCGTTCGATTTCAACGAGCTTGTAACTTAGACGAAATTATCACTGCCGCAAATGGTGTAATATGACTTGCTTCGGCTTCCGTTTACCGGACAGGCGCGCTCAACCAACTACACCACAGAGTTTGTAGGATTAGTACCTAGATCTTCGATGAAAAATCACTACTTTCGCTACCTACTTGCCGACGGAAGCCAATATAAACCATTGGACAAAATTAACGCACCACTAACATTTTCTAAAAACATTCACAGATCATGATAACTTTTAACCTATTAACTGTCTTACATGTAGGCTTTAGACTTCCTGTGACATTTCAAGCGCATGCTGTTTGTTCTAAAATTGCAAATGTTAATTAGCCACGTTTGACCGCAATTGATTTAAAATCCGATCAGAAACTGCTGATTAAGACAAGTTATTAAGCTAATTTTTGCTATCGATTGTATCATATACGTGTTTTACAGTTCATCTACGAGTGTTTCAAAGCAGAAAAATGAACCGATTGTACCAGTTCTTGATTTGTGTAGTACCCATGGCATCGTCGCCGAAAGCTTCCTGAATTTTCCGAATGGTGTCCGGTTGAGTATCACCAAACTTCTGACAAAATTTGATGCAGTAGCTCTGCTCCAGTCGCTCCATCATTTCAAGAAATTTGCAAACACGACGAACCGCCAGCACACTACTGCACCCACGTATTTGCCACTGCCGAAGATCACGAGCTGCGCATGGGGTATTTTACACACATGCGCACGAGAGTACTCCACAACTCCCTACCAAATATTATCGCACACGCTTTATTATTTTCGCGGGAAACGCGACAGGTCGGATACATTTTGAACAGACCTCGTATAAATATATACCTTTGTGCAACTACAATTTGCGATTTTGTTTCTGAAAACTATACTTGTAAAATTAAAAAAGATAATAATACAAAAAATAATAAAATATATTTATGTGCAATTATTTGTATTATGATTATGCTGTACCCTATACATTATAGAGAAAATGTAAGGGGGTCGATGAAGAAAACCATTTTTGTAAAAGGGGTCGATGAAAGGAAAAGGTTGAGAACCTCTGCTTTAAAATTAAATCGATTGTGTTGATATTCTTAGAATACAAATCTGTGATAATCTTACTGATACTTTGGAATTGGAAAGCAATATTATTATTATTATTAATTTTTTAAATGATTTTTATTCTTATGAAAAACATTTATGTACCTTCTTTTTTGAACTGTATATAGGCATAGCTTCATAAATTATTCTCTCTTACACTCCCCAGACTTACGAAACCCATCCTAAATTTTGTTTATTTCCAATAAATGTTGGGACGCAAGATATACGACAACGCGTATACATCAAATCGATTGCACCAACTCACCTTTCCACCGAAGCAATGGCGCTGAGATCGATTGCCTCAGCACACTAGGATGTTGTGTATCAAAATTCGCTGGCCATCGCGGTTGCCTTGCCAATATTATCTGAAACAAAAGAGGATCCGTTTAAAAATGTCTGGTTAAAGTTTTCGTCCCATTTCATCCTTCTATATTAGCAAAAATGTTTCTTGAAATAATTGCAAAAGAAAAATTGGTTTTGATTCCAAACCACAACATTGCTTGTGTCATAAACACAAATGTAGATACTAAAATCCTAATCAAAAGCTGTAGTCTATACACTAAAAAGCCCAATTATTTGAAACAAGCAAATTATAGTCATTCCAGCTAAAATCTACGTTGGAATACGGGCAAAATCATATTGTTTGAAACAAAATATAGTTCGTATAAATAACCAAATGCGCTTTTACACTTGCACATGAGGTAGTTATGTATGTAGTTACAATATTGATCTTCTAGTTGGAGAGCCTATTTTAAAAAATAACACCTGAATAATTAAATAGGGAATTTACCTTGATAACGACAGCCGTTGAAGAATAGCGCTAGATTATTATCCGGATACTTATTGACTATATCCGCACCACAATATAATATCTAAACTTGAAACGTCCATGACTCTAAAACGGTGAGAGTTATCGACAAAACCAGAAAAAGAACGTATTTACCGTGTTAAAATCTACCGGATATAGGATAGTTTACACGCGCTTTTAAAATTTTATCACTTTGAATTCAAATTTTTATGACTTTCTAATAACTAGAGTAACCTAAACTTGCGGACCCGCATAGGCGTCGGTATTACGGGTTAATATAAGAATACAAAAAATTCATAAATAAACTAAACCGGTAGAGAAGCAGGCATGTAGTGTCGACCTTGAATATAAATCATGTTAAACCGCGCTGAGAGAGATTCGTTTTAGTACCGGTTGAGCTGTTGCAGAGATTAGTCGAACGGTCAAGGTTATGTACTTACGTGTCGCTTTTGAAAATATAGCTGGTGTTTTTTGTGTGTTGTAGTATTATACCAAGTACATAATTAGTGTACCGTTTCATATAGGACTAATATTTACATACCTAAGAAAACAATGCCTCGTAATAGATTTGCTACTAATGTACATAAGTATGTGTCACTTTTTCCCCATTTAAAATATGGCGGTAGTGCAGTTTTTTGCTTAATATGCAATCTTCGTTTGGCTGCATTGGACAGAACTGATTGCCAGAGGCATGTCAATGGTATTAAGCATATGAGAAATGCAAGAACTGAAATACCTGATACACTATTCCTCATACATTTATTAATTATGTTTAGCTCTTGTAATCTTCCGTTGTCGTTGGTGAGAAAAGCAGCTTTTAAAACGTTTTGGCGACAATACGTTCCAAAGTACCCATTACCCTCACAAACACAATTATAGAATCATTTGCCGCGAATGAAAGAGATGCTAAAAAATGTGTGTAAACGTGATTTGTGTTCCAAAAAAATATGGATTACCGTGGATGAGACGACCGATATAAAGAAAAACAGTATTGTGAATGTAATAGCTCGCGTTTTATCTAGCGAGAACACAGCATCTCGATATTTGTTAGCTTGCAAACGTGTTCAACAATGTACCGCGGAAAATATTCAAAAAGTGATAATGAACGCTTTGAAAAAATTTAAAATTGCCCAAGATCAAGTTGTGATGATTGTGACAGATAGTGCAGCAACGATGTTAAGTGTTAGGCGATCCTTAAAACATATATTTCCTAACTTAATACATATAACCTGCGTGCTGCATGCTTTGCATTTAGTTGGTGAAGTTGTTCGACAACATTACGGAAACGTTGATCGGATGATAGGAAGTACTAAAGCAGTGTTTCGTAAATCTCCTAAACGTTTAAAAGAATTTCGTAAATTTTGTCCAGGTATTCCAGGACCTCCTGAACCAATTTTAACGCGATGGGGTACTTGGCTAACAGCAGCTTCTTACTATTTGATCCATTTTCAACAAATTCAATCAATTATAATGCGATTTAATCGGAATGAATCCAAAGCAATTAGAGAAAGTCAAAGAGACTTTCAAATTCCTCAACTTTTAGAAGATTTAACAGCAATATGTACCAATTATACAGTATCACTAGATGCCATCAGAAAACTACAATGTACTGAATTGTCATTGCAAGAATCATTAGACATAGTGGAGAGTGTAAAAAATAAATTACACACATTAAATGATACGCCAGGATTATGCGCTAGTCAAAAGTTGGCAGATGTTTTAAGGAAAAATCCCGATTTTAATACTTTAGAGGCCGTTTATAATAAGTGTAAGAATAGTGAACTTTTAAATGATTTTGAAAAACAGTTTCTACATGCAAATGTAACTTCCTTAGATGTGGAGAGATCGTTTTCTATGTATAAGAATATTTTTTCTTGTCGACGCACAAGGTTTAAAGAAGTAACTGTGGAAACATATGCAATGATGCAAGTTTACAGTAATTCACATCCTGATGCCTCTAATTTGTTGAATAATTAGCAAGTAAGTTTATTTATGAATTTTTCGTATTCTTATATTAACCCGTAATACCGACGCCTATGCGAGTCCGCAAGTTTTGGTTACTCTACTGATAACTCGACAACCAGAAAAGCTACGAGGATAGTCTGAAAAGTTTGAAGCGTCAACATGAAGATGGTGTTACACGTTAAAAATGTTCTGGTAATACAATTGCGCATGCGTTGAAAGATACTTTTGAAAATTTCAGCCTAGCTGGACGCCCAATTGTTGTTTAACAGTCGTTTGTGTCAGTCAATGTTAGTGTTTCTGTAAAAATGTAAAAAATCTAATATCGAGCTACCACTAAATTCTTGCATTTAAAAGACAATACACTGAGAAAAAATTCTTGTTGAATTTAACGCAATTGTATTTGTCCTAACACAACTGCGCGTTAATTATTATGACAACCGCTGTGTGCGTTAGTTTTCTTTTGTTGCAAGCTCATTGTGGTAATAATTAACACAACGTAGTGTTAAAAAATACACCATAATTTCAACATTAATATTTCGTGTCAACATTAATATTTCGTGGTATTAACTGCAACTTTATTGGGGATTTAACAAATATTTAATGCAAGTGACTTACGCTTGTATCTCTTACAATTGAATGATATACCTTTCACTAAGACAATCGTTGTATACATCCTTCAGAAATATATGTGTCACAATGAAGAGTTGTAAAAATTGCTATAAGTACAGTTAAAAATTTAAATAATTATATAATTGTAATCTTAAGTAATTTGGGAAGAACCTAACCCTTCTTTCCATCTTCTAAAACCGTTGTCCTAAACTTTAAGTCTCCTCAATTTATCAATTGCCTGTTTTGTGTAAGGAATATTTGCTAAATTCTTTAAAATTTCATATGAATATAAAACAAAAAGTGATTTATTATAAAAAATATCGATGACATCATACGTTATAAAATTACAATACAAATTTATGGAAGATAACCAAAACAATACGGTAACATACCAAAAAGTTGAAACGAATTGATATGTTTTATCTTGCGGATCTTTCTCTGAACGAAAAGTATCTTTATATGGTACATCACCGGTCAATGAAACGGAATGATAAGTCGTGGTTTTTCTTATTGTAAATACTTATATCGTTGTGCTTATCGGCGACAGGTACCCTATATTATTGGCTTTATAACATAGCTCCAACTTCGACCACGGAATGTCGCCACGCGTATCAAAAATGCTTACTCTGAACCCTATCGATTGTCAAGAAATAAACAAACACCACGTGTTTATTAATTCGGGGAATAAAAGTTGTTTGCGGTTATAGTGACTAAGAAAAAGGGTGTGATCTGTGATCTTAATCGAGGACGGTGCACATTGACGAATCTTTCCGAATGGTAAGCTCCTGTGTCCAGAGGTTCATCAAAAAAGTGAGTAACATCTAACCAAATTTATTTACACAAATTCGAAAAAATAAAATTGTTTAACATAATAAAGTAACAGACATTTCTCGGAATTTTACAATAATGAAAAGTAAAACGTTAGATTTGTCAAACTCTACAAAAAATCTCGGCGATAATGTAAAATACAAAACAAACATCGGGCGTTTATACAGAAAGCATTGCAAATGTATAGTTTATTTCAAATTATAAGAATATAACTGTAGACTTACAAGGCCTTTAATACTTTTATTGCACCTTCTGCGACAATAATAACCTGGCAATGCATATTGAATCTAGGGGCCGTATTGACTATGAATTACGGCCCTATAAGATAATTATATGTTTATGTATATATATTTTACAAACAGTATAAATTTACATAGTAAGCAATTCGATGTTACAAGTAATTAAAGAATTTACATATTAAATGAGATTAAAATGTATAAACAGGTAGTTACGCATATCGCAAATCATAATTCCATTTCTATTCAATTCACTTAAATTTTGTCATTACGGTCCTCAGCAGTTTGTTTGCGTATCCAGGTAGTTATTACCGCAGTAACAGCATTTAAGCCGTTCAAGGTTATATTCTTATAATTTGAAATAAACTATACATATATGCGAATATTTACACATTTTGCTTCAAAATAAAGATAAATAATTTAACATTGGTTTACGGACTTTGTGCAATTTAAATAACTTTATAATTTCGCTAAAATACGGGAAAGAAAGAAAACGCGACGTTCTTTACGGACTTGTGTTGTTTTTACAATCTCAGCAAAAACGGATACACGGAAACTATACGCAGGTATACGTCATTATCTCGCAAAGGCCGGTAATCCGTACGATTGCGAGATATCAACGTCGTCGCCCGTACTTCGCAAAATACAGATTAAACCGAAAACTGCGAAGCACGATCGAGAGAGAGGTCCTTCCGCTCAGCTTAATGGCCGGGCATAAGACATCGGAGGGGTTTTTCCGCTCAGCGCAGGTCGGGCATAAGACACCTGAATGGCATTCTGGCCGATTTATATAGCAGATTCCGGGTGTGACGCGCTTCTTTTTTTCGCTGACGTATTTCGACCTTGTAGGTAAAGTGGATTACGAGCACACTGTTGCACAAATCCCGCAATTATTGAACTTATATAATAAGGTACTAACCTCAACGTAAACGGTAATATAAACGAGGTACATTTGCGCTCAAGATAGTCGGTTCCGTATTACAGAAAATTAAATTCCACATCAATTAGTATAAGGGTTCCTGACACCTATCTGCCGTCGTGTTAGTGATATTTAACGAAACACCTTTAATCAAACAAAAAAATACATATTTTATTCAAAAAGTCGGTAAATAATAATAAATAAATTTAATGTCAACCAGCACACGCAACCAGCATAATGTACAACACTAAAAATAAACACAAAAGAGGAAAAAATCACAACGAATATTTGAAATGTTGCCCATTCTTTTCCAAACATTTAAATTCTCTCTGGACCCTATGAAGCATGCCCGTTGTCAAACATATTGAAAAAATAATTTTAAACGCTCTGTATAATATTTTAGCACGAAACTTACAAGAATGAATTGTCGAAGCCTTAGCAGAAACAAGGTACAAATATTTGTTGAACTTCATGTTTGCGAATATGGCGATTGTTCAAGTAGAAGTATGAAATAGCCAATTTTTTCTTTTTAATATTGTAACTCGGCAACCTATGATTGGATGTCGTTAATATTTCCAACATGAATAGGGATCATCCATAGGCATAAAAAACTGCAAAAATATACGGGGTGTTCCATAAAAAAAAAAGCTGACCGTCGATACTCTTTTTTGAGACAGACTCTATAATTGAAAATAATTTTAGAATGTGCATATTATCCTCTTAAATACTTACTGAAAATGTTAACCTCATATCTTTAATAGCAACTGATGAACGCATTACTGCCAGACCCTGTAAATTCTTATAAAATTACAATTTATTTTTAAATGTGTAAATTTGTTACAACATATCTTTTTATTAAATTTTACATCTACTCATTGACTATTTTTACATTTTGAAAATTAATATCTTTAATTACTTTTTAATTAACCTTTAAGTAGTCGCGTGCATCCAGTGACGCTTGTTGCGTGGCCAATGAGAAAGTAGGGATATATTTCGCAGTTTTTTAATCAAAAATAATAAATAAATAAAATAGAAATATCAAAATACATATATTCAAACACTTTAATTGTGAATTAACATAATTTATTGAAAAATGATCAAAATTTCTACAGACAAATATTTTTATGTATTATAGCACTCGGTGAACATAATTTGTTGATGTTCTTGACAAACATGTTTTTTACAAATCATGCATTGTCCTGCTCGTTTTGTTTTTTGATCGAGGACATATATGGCATCGCTTTTTAGTCTTTTCTGCCAAATTCGGGGGTGGGTTGTCTACTTCCTCTTCATCAGCAATATAATTAGTAAGATGTTTTCTAATTTTTCGCGGAATATGAGAGTCATCTTTTCGCTCTCGTTGATAAGATTCTGCCAACTCATGCCCTAATTTTTTCAAAAATTCTCTTCTTTTTAGAGTCTTGCTAATATTTACAGAATTGTATATATGTAAGTGCATTGATCGCACAAACATGCGCGTGGCGTCGTACGGAGCCGAGCGGCGCATTCCTCTTTTTTGAGTGATGTAGAATGATGTAGAAAAATAAACTAAACATTCACTTATCTGTAGTCTGGGCAAACAGCGGTAAGAGTCAGTGTAGTATGTAGGCTGTCGTAACTGATTTCGTAATTGTACGCTTATGTTTACTTTAAAAATGTCGCAGTTAGGTACGTCGCGAAAACAACCAATGGCAGACACAGTTAAAAACTTTATAGTGGACATGCCGGACTTAATTTTTTATGGCGCTAAAATTCAATGTCTAATTTGTAAAATCCCTTTAATGTGTTGGTCCAGAAGCCATTGTCAACGTCACATCGAAAGCAAACAGCATTCTTCTGCAAAAAGTGGCATACGAGACCAAGATAAATTTACACAATTTATGTGTTACTCTTATTTTATGTAATCTATCGTTTCATTTACTAGACAAAGAAGCATTTGTCTCCTTCTGGAATAAATATGCGGACTGTAAATTACCTAGTCGGACATCGATATGAAATGTAGTCCCATTTGCTCGTGAACATATAGAAAAAAGAATGAAAACGGAATTGGAAGATAAAAAACTGTGGTTGTGTGTGGACGAAACAACAGATCGTGAAAAACGTTTCTGTGGTTAATGTAATGGTACGTACAATGGAACCACATCGACCATCATCCTCCTTCTTACTTGCTTCCAAAAGAGGTACAAATTGTACTACCGATGAAATCTTAAAGATGGTGTTGAACTCATTGAAAAAATTTGAAGTTTCAACTAAGCAACTTTTAATGTTTATGAGTGATGGTGCCGCAAATATGCGTTCTTTGGGCCGATCTTTTAAAGAACACAGTGGTAACTTCTTACATGTAACGTGTAAAATCCATACTCTAAATCTTGCGGCACAAACGATTCCTACATGTTTTCCACAAGTAAATGCATTGATTGCTAGTACATAGGCAGTGTTTCTAAAGTCCCCGAAACGTACCCGACTATTTCACAAATTGTGTCCTGATTTACCTGAACCACCACAGCCGATTGTTACACGTCGAGGAACATGGTTGCAGGCTGCGTTTTACTACAACAAATATTTTGATCAAGTAAAGAAGGTAGTCTTAAAATTTAATCCGACAGAAGCTGCAGCAATCAAGAAAAGCCGCGAAATATTTCAAGATAGTCAGGTTAAAAGAGAGAAAGTTTCATTTTTATTATTACCCTATTATAAAATGTTAATAAAAACGCTACTAAATAATGTTTTTTTTTGGACTGTGGGGCCCGCCTAAAGATATTTCTTTTGAAAGTGATCAACTGTCCTAGAAAGGTTGCCGACCCCTGCTTTAGCTGTAACCCTTCGGGCAATCTATTTTAATCTTCAAAATGCCGTTGCTCCAAAAATAAGAGATCGCGGTTGGTCACAATCGATTTAGAGGACAATTTTCTATCTAAAACGATGATGAGAACCTTTTTTTAATATTCTCAACACACTTTAAAATATTTAAACATATTTTTATATTTTATTTGCTGCTTTTGTAGTAATGTCCGTTTAAATCTATTTTGCAAGACGCTTTCAGTAATGTTCACATTAGCCATAATTTATGTAAAGTTCCCGAAGGGGAATTTAATTTTACGGAAATACTATATTTATTGATCCTACTTATTGATACTTGTTTGTGCTCCAAATTATCACCTCTTAAATTATCTACTCGATACATATGGACGTGTAAGGCCACCTGGTCTATCCTTTAATAAACTATGATTAGTAATAGAGAAAAATCCCAATTAACACTTCGTTGCTGACTCTAAAACTTCCCAATTAGCCTCTTGGGCGATATAAAAAGCAAATCTTGCTAGATCCGAGATATTAGTCGCAAATTAAAAGGTCTCAGAAGTGGTATTTTAAAAGTGTATTAATTTTAAATCAAAATGGTTAGAAGTGTAACTATATTCACCTGTTTGCTCGTATTCACTTTAATGGTTATTTTTATAAGTGCAAATCCGATCCCTGATCCAGAAGCTGAAGCTGACCCAGAGTAAGTAGTAGTAAATTTAGTTTTTAAATTTTATAATAAATAACTGGCATACTTTTATGAAACGAAATTGTAGTTTACCTAATAATTTGCTTCAATTCTTAACCACATTCATATAAAGCATTCTTCTTGGCTAATCTTAATACTACAACTTGGCTCATGTTTAGATCGAGGTATTACTCTTAAAATGATAGCGTCAAACGTTGCCGGATTTTCAATAGATAAATTGAGATAATAGGTTGGTATTCCATATAATTGACAGAAGTTATTAACGAAACGTCGATATTAGGTTATTTATACGTAGCGTGAAATGATTTTATATAAAGATTAATAAACTAATATCTAAAATAAACCAGATTAATTGTTTCTTATTCTTATTGGTATATAAGTTCAAACGCATTTTTATTCTGTTCACCATATTGAAAATGCGTGTACGGGTTATCTATGGTATGAAACTATTAAAAGAAACGTATTTACAATAACTAAAGAGTCTGTCTTAGAAACCTACATATTATTTTTACAAAGTACGTATAGGCACTATGTTTCTATCTGCAGAATGGTTTTCGCCTTGACATCTTCCCTTGAAAATGTTCACCTTCAAAGCTAATACACGCAGAGAAACGTTTACTTGTATCAAGACTGTCCGCCGTAATTCAAAACAATTACTGTTTCGATTATCCGCAAATAACTGTTAAATAATAATAATAATAATGTCTTTATTGTGTCAGATATAACAGAGTAAAACTAAACTATAAATTTGTATTTAAAGGAAAGCCAAAACCTGAATAGCTAACACAATCACAAGGTGGGATTCAGTACTTAGGCACTAGACCTGTTCCTGCTTTCCAGTCCAACCTTGCTTTCCCGGAAGTAATTTGTGCTATTGATGCCTAGTAATATGCTAAACAAAATAATAAAAAAGGAAAAAAAAAGACAAACCTAACTTAACCTACAAACTAAAAATACTAAAGTTAATATAAACTAAAAATTAACCATGTGCAGAACGTCGGCTGCCACACCGGTTACTCACATCGAAATTGTTTTTCTAACATATATAATTGTATTTTCTTTAAGAATGCATTATGGTTTAAACATTTGAACTCGTTTGGCAAACTGTTGTATGCATTATATACACTAAACGTAAATGATCGTTGGAATAAGGCGCTTCTATGCATCGGAGGAGAGATAAGGCCCCTAAAACGAGTAGTGATATTATGCACGTCCGATCTAAAACGGATCTTGTTATAAATCAATAGAAATATTTTCTTTGCATTTCTTTCTCCGCTTAAGGGAAGTATGCACTTGTAATGAAATAATTATATTTCCTTGTTTAACACATTCGTTAACTTGATTCAAGAAAATCTTGCAGAAAATTTGAAGAAAACGATTCTTAGTATAAGTAAATGGCCCTTATAACACAAAACCGGCAAAAACTATGTAAGAAGAGAAAAGGCATTAAAGCTGATTGCACTTGGCCACATTGCTCTTACATCTCTCAGTTCATACCTCTAATCTTCAAGAACAGCAACTGAAATATTTCCTGGCGTCACCTAGTGCCAGTAGTTATAGTCATGCCGCCCTATAGAGTAGCGAATATAGAAACCGAAATATAGATAGCATACTTACCTATTCAATGGCTTTAATTTTTTTTCCATTATTGTATTTTTTTTTCTTATTGGATATCCTTGTAGCTGGCCTGATGATGTGTTTTTTGAACCCGAACTGGTCACCTAATTTCTCAATAGAACTTTGTGAGGTCTGGACCATTTTTTCATTCCTACCTTTAATATGAATATTTTTTTTTATTTACTTGGAAGAAACATTTTTCTGTCTTGGATTTTCTAATCCTAAGAAAACGTTTATTTCATCCAAATAGAATTTTAGAAAGAATAGTAATAGAAGAAAGTTATTTTCTTATATTGTACATTTTTATTGTCTTGAAATAAAAATATTTTCTTGAATAGAGACTGATTTTTGTAAGAAAATCTATTTTCTTGATATAAGAAACCATTTCTTTGCGTGTAATTTCACCCCTTTTATGTGATAATTAATTATTGTTATTGTACTTAGAACGGGCAACATTATTAAAAGCTGCCGTGGATTTTTAGAAAAACTAATTCGCTCAAAAGTAGATATAAATGAAAGGGAAATTCCGCGTTTTTTCCCATTTGTATAAGGGTGATAACATAAGTAAGGATAAATCGAATTTGACAAATGACAAACGTGAACACAACAAATGTATTACCGTAGGAATAAACCCCACCAAAAGACGTGGCAAGATTCCTAGTTCTTGAAAAGGATAGTTACATACAAGTCGCTCTATACAAATAAAAGACAGCTACACTACATGAGACCCAACACCTCGAACTCATCCAAACGCTTAGCTATACAAGCTGATTCATTTTTGGCTCTTACCAGGAGGATCTCGCTTATTATTGGAGATGTAGGGTAAGTTTAAGTTTGGTAAAGCTGATAAATTGTGAAACCAAAGAAAAAATGGATCTGACATATTACGATTTAGTATTATGGGGAATTGTTAAAAATAATATGTATAATGCTGATGTCCCAAAAAACATTGAAGAACTTCGTCGTAGACTCCAGAATGCTGATGTAATTCCTAGAAGAACCATACAAAGGATAGTTCAAAATACCGAAAGGTATGCACAACTGTGCATTATTGAATGCTCAGTAATTACTGTTATTTTCATTCATTGTTGAATTTTACTTATCTTTGCATAAATACGCCTTTAATTTATCATTTGTAAAATATCCCCTTGATTTTCATTCAAATTCCTGTTAACATAAACATTCCGCGACTCGGTAAACGATCCATTCTCATCCAAGCTTCTATCAAGATCTAGAAAAATGTTACGAGGTGGCTGCTGTTCTGGATACAATTGTAAATATCTTCTACTCTTACTTAACATATCTCGCTTCTCTTTGTTCATGTACGACATTTTTTCTATTACTAATGAACGACAATTAAAATGTTTGACAGTTTGGAATTTTATGGCTACCATATTTAATCTTAAAATGTATTTTTCGTTGGGTTCATCACAAACAGAAAATTTAACAACTTTGCCAAATTTAAATCTACCTTCTATCTTCAATAATAAGCGGGATCCCCCATGAAAATGAATCAATCTGTATACAGGGTGTTCAAAGTTATCAACGCAGTATTGCTAACATTTTCATTATTTATACTACAATGTTGATTGAATTACTAGCGTTGTAGTGTTCTTCGATTATTACAACACCGTAAACGAAAAACAGGGCTGACAGATATTACTTATATTTTTAAATAGAACACCCTCTGTATTCATATATTTAAGCATCAGTTGATAGAAAACAAAATTCTGAACGGAATATTCTCAATATAGAATGCTCACACAGTGAAAAAGATATGAGGTACAATGAATTTAGTATTATGGTTCTTGTAGTCGCAGGAGCTTTGTTGTGAAACAATCGGTAGAACCGACCATAGTAAAATATGCGTAGTTTTTGTCGCTGATTACAACGGTGCGATCGAAAAAAAAAGAATCAGAATATTTCAAAAAATTTTTAAATAATCTAAATTTTATTCAATGTAATCATCAAATCTGGGTTATTTCGAAAAAATGTATGATTTTCACGTTTATAGGCCACGCCCACCAATCGTTGGGTATCCATGCGTCGGTCCACAATGCTACTATGGAGGAGTCATCAGAACAGTGCCAGTAATCCAACCTTGCTATGGAAGACGATGTGGATACCGTTATTAATTTTATTGCTGTTAAATTAATGGATTTATCTAAAAAGTTATATTAAAGAAAACAAGCTTTTTTTGTATTTTTAAGAGAAAATAAATTTTATTTTTTTATCTTTTTTATATTCTGCGAGTTTTACCTTCAATAAAAAGAAGCACTCCTAAAAAAAGAAGTTAATTTCCTGAAACAAAACGAACTCAATTCCACCATTTCCGTATAACTCGATGTTCCCCTGCATACACATCAACGATAAATTAGTCGATAATACAGGAATCGCCACGAATTTCAAAGTTACCAACCTCGAGCGATCTGCCCGCTCCACACCGTAATCTCTACGTCCTATTAAAGCCCTAGAAAATACCTTTGCTTGCTTGAATTGAGTAAAGGGAATCGAGCGAAAGCGTGGAAGGTAGATCGGGAATTACATGATCTCGGTTTAAATCCAGGTCAAGGTATTTTTGCTACCTTGTGTAGCCGTAGAACATCCTCAAGGTGGGGTTGATTACCTGGTGTTTATGCATATCAAACGAAGACCCCAAAAAGGCGGCGATCCTCGCGAAATCTGGATTGGTAAGTATTTTTTCTCTTTCTTACTTGCGTGACTGTGTAATATACCTGCTTCGTGAAAACAGAAGGTTGAGAGAGGTATATGTATATCGGTGGGAAAAATCGTTGGAACTGAGAAAAAACTGTGGCGTGATCGTGGTTGCATTTTGCAGGTTAAGGTAAGAAATTTAATCATGGAAGAATGTCTTGGGTTTTCTAAAGAAGTGGATTACGGAATTGTAATTAAAGTTTACTTTTATCCAAATTATGGTACTTAAAAGATTTGGACGCTAAGAACGGAAGGTTGTGAATAAGTAAAATAGTCTACAAATTCGTTTAAATCGTTTGGGAGTCGTGGAGACGGCTACACCCTCCGCTGAATTTCCATACATTTTCAAAGGAGAAAGGGTCTGGTAATTTACTGGAAAACTATCAAAAAATCTCCAAAATGATTAAAAACGATAAAAACTAATTCCATGAAACACGTTCATAACAAATATTTGTCAAAAACATTTAATGTCAATTTCAGAAAATCCTCGTACTCTGAGCAGCACCATGGCAATTATATTTCACGATAACAATCCTCAAAATTTGCAATATGCACCCACGCAGAGAGTAACATTTAATTAAAACTTTTCGGAATTGTTTACAACGTATCGCATACAGTAACGATTCAATTCGGACAATAATTTAATCGAAATTCGAGAATAGAGCGGAATTTGATTTATACACGCTAAAATATGCCAAACACGAGCGAAGCTGAAAACATCGATATGAAACAGGCGCGCACCCAGGGGGCGCTCACGGGCTTGAGCCCCCCTCTCCCCACGACGAATTTAAATTAAATTATAATTACTCGGATCATTCTAAAAATAAAGTAAATAAAATAAATACCTATTTCTTTATGTTGTGACCTAAGTAACAAAGCTTCCATTGATATTTGATACGGCGCGACGGCACAGGTGGCATATATTAAATTTAAATTATGAGGTGTTACGGGCCTCTGAAAAACAGTCAAATTTTCGATGACTCCTATACTTTATTGAAATACAGGGTGGGGCAGGGAAGTATCCCTACTTTCGAGATGGCGTTGTGAATGGAGGGGACGTGTTGGAAGGGTCAGGGTAGGCTCTAATGACGCTGCAGCTTTGGAAGTTTCTCTTAGTGCCGCGATTAGTTGTAGACATGGATGAGTCGAAAGAGCAACGCGCGTTTGCCGTCGAGACGTATTTTTCCCAAAACAAATCTATCGATGCAGTGCAGCGTGCGCTGCGTACTCGTTATCGAATTCCCCCTCGTAATGCTGTTCCAGACCGAAAATCCATTTTGTTATGGGTGGAGAACTTCCGTGCATATGGTAGTGTTCTGCAAAACAGAGTTGGGACTCAGAGGACCATCCGAACTCCAGAAAACATTGACCGTGTAAGAAGATCGATTTTGCAGTCCCCTAAGCGTTCTACTCGCAAGCATGCATCCGCCCTAGGGCTTTCTAACCGTGCTGTGCGTCGAATTCTCCACCAAGACCTTCACCTTCAGCAGGATGGTGCCGCGGCCCATACTGCTAGAAATTCCGTGTCTGTTTTGAGAAAAATGTTCCCCGGGCGCTTGATCTCCTGGTACAGTGACATGCCATGGCCCGCGCGCTCGCCGAATTTAACTCCGTGCGACTACTTTTTATGGGGCTACCTCAAGAGTGAGGTGTTTAAACATCGACCCAGTACCCTCGAAGCCTTGAAGAATGCGATACGCCTTGAAGTTAGCCGCATTCCGCAACAGATGCTTCGCAGAGTTGTGGAGAACTTCAGAAACCGGCTACATCAGTGCATTGATAGTGAGGGACATCACATAAATGATATGTTGTTTAAAACTAAGTAAAATTATCTTCCAGTTATACCCTTCTGATGTCACAATAGAGTTTTGTTCTAACATTTTTTCTTTTTTTTTATTTACCTTCAAAGTTAGGGATACTTTCCTGCCCCACCCTGTATATGTAAAAAAAAACAGGCTGACCACGAGGAATATGGCGTTTTTTTAAAAATAATACTCGGTTAATGTTGAAGTGAAAAATTATTTATTCTCATAAAAATGTAGTAAAATGTATGCCATTGAAGTTATGTTTGGAAAATGTCTGTTTTCTTCAAACAGTTGCAGCATCTGCACAGCAAACTCTTCACGCTTTTCATGGTCCGGTTAATGAACCGGACCAGCAATTGAATGCAATTGCTGCACGAACATGATTTTGAATGGGTGAAAGTGTAACTCTGTTTTTTAAATTTTCCTGACCGATTCACGCCCTTGCGCAAAGCAAACGAGTGCCGACGAGCAAATCGACTTGGACTCTGTAACAGCGCTGCTCTTACCCTTTCTATGTTTTCTGGCGTTCTTACTGTCCGAGCGGACCCAGGTGGTTTTCTTTTCATCAACGATCCTGTTCTTCTTAAGTTGTCGACCCATCACAAAATCGTTTTTCGGTTGGGGACCGCACCGTGTCGCCCAATATTGAAATGACGCCGGAAAAGACGTTAGGTTGCTGTCACTGACTCATCGGTTTTCACAAAACTATCATACGCAAATACTGCTCCATTGTGACTGAAACTGCATTCCTTTACGAGCTCGGGGCCGTCAACCCCATCTCCCTTCCACTTCCCACTGTCGAAGTCCCAACCAAAAACGCCCTGTTTCTCGTGGCCACTCTGTATGAATGTTGTCCGGCGCCAGTTTCTCTTAAATTTTTGTAACGAAAGTTTGGATTATATTTAATTATTTGTGAGACTCGCTTATACAAGGTGACCACGAGGAACATTTACATTAAAAAAAAAAAAACACTATCAATTTAACAAAAAAATTTATTCAATTTATCTAACATGTTTTTGTTGGGATACGCCATTTACTTTATGTAGCGAAAATGAAGTCAGGAAGGTGACGTCCGGCTTCCCTGATGCAATTTTCAATTCTGCTCTTGAAGCTCCTCCACACTCGTTCTAGTGTCTCCTCTGTGATCAATTCGACCTCTCTAAGAATTGCCGCCTTCAAGTCAATCAAATTACGGGGTTTATGTTGATAAACTTTTTCCTTCAAATATCCCCACAAGAAAAATCACACATGTTAAGGTCAGGAGACCGAGGAGGCCAGGGCACATCTCCAAACCTGGAAATCACGCAACCTGGAAACAAGTTCCGCAGCAGGTTCATCGATATTCTCGACCGACCACTGTTCCACTGTGACTGAGATACCTAAATGGCCACCTCTCGGGAGTTCAATGCTCTCTTTTCCACCGTGACACGGCAATCTAGGCTGGGTAACCGTCCCATCCAAAATGTAAATGCTCCTCGTGGTCACTCCGTATAAAGTTTATTCTGAATTCTGTGCATTTATACTGAGATTTTATACATTTGGTAAATTGATAACTAATATATCTAATAAGTAAGTAAATTTTTTCTTTACTACATATTTTCTTTGATTATTGTTATATAAAAAAAGAATTGTAGTAGCACTAATAATGGCAGATAAAAGAAAACAAACAATTCTTAGTTTCTGTAAAAAAAGGAAAGAAGATTACATCGATAATGTCGCTGTTCCTTCACCTCCACAGCCTTCAACATCAACATCTATCGAAGTAACAAAACGATATTCTAAATCTAAATACGATATTGCATCATATAAAAACAAATTTTTAACATCAGAGGAAAAATTAGATTTATTAAATGTGCCTTGGAAACCAGATCCTCAATTTTTATTTCCAACAAATGCAAAAACCAAGAGAAGTTTTCAATATTCCTGAAATAGAGAATAGCGTTTATTGTAAATACTGTTTTTCGTTTTCTTCTCCTTCAGTGGGAAAATCGAAAGAACAATCTCCTGGATATTTAGTAGAATATGGCTATTCAAGTTGGAAACATGCCTTAGAATACTTCACCAACCACCAAACAACTGAGTATCACAAAAATTCTATTTTAACATTTCACAATCTTCAAGACATCAAAAATAAACAAAAAAAGTTGAAACCAATTATAAAAACAGTTATTCTTTGTGGACGTCAGTGCATTGCTTTAAGAGGGCATCACGATTATGGAGAATTTTCTTTGGATAGTGCACCGACTTTCAACGAAGGAAATTTTAGAGCTATATTGCGAACAAAAATTGAGTCTAGTGATCAAGTTTTGATCAAGGTAAAAACGCAACGTACATAAGCTGGAACATCCAAAATGAAATAATAAGTATTTGCAATCAAATAATTGTTTATCAAATAGTACGAAAAATCAACGAGTCTCAATATTTCAGTACAATGGCCGATGAAACTTGCGATTTATCCAATAAGAACAGTTTTCTTTATGTGTTCGCTATGTTGAATGTGATGTTAAAAATATGTGAACAATTTTTACAATTTGTTCCTGTAACTAATACAACTGGACAAAATTTAACCAATGTTACTCTGGAAACTTTACAAAATTACGGAGTTAATTTAAAAAATCTTTGGACAAGGATATAACGCAGCTGTGTCTATGACTGGAAAATTCAATGGCATACAAACGATTATTGGGAACCTATATCCCAAAGCATTATTTATCCATTGCTCTAGCCATAGTCTGAATTTGGCGATAGGGAATGGGCTCCATTAAAGAAATTAGAAACTCTTTAGGAGTAATTGAAAAAATATATACTTTTTTTAATACACCAAAGAGACAAAGCATTTTAACAAACAAAATTAACGATATTTGCCTCGAAAATTTGAAAAAAAATTAAGGCAACTGTATCCAACAAGATGGGTTCAACGTCACGAAGCAGTAATGGTAATGTTAAAAATGTTTGATCCCATATATTACAGCTTGGAAGAAATTAGCGATTGGGATGAAAGAGAAACGTCCACAAATACTCAAATACTCCTGAATTCATTTACATAGCCTACTTTTATTATTTCTCTATACATTTTGGATAAAATTTTATTGTACACCCTTCCATTGTGCAAAATTCTCCAAAAGAGCGACATAGATCTTTTTACAGCTCTTTTTTTTGTCGATTTTGTCGATCAAGTCATAAAAGAATTAGAAATAATAAGAAACGATTAACAATCATATTTCAAAAATTTATTTGAAACTGTTATCCAGAAAGCTGCCGATTTTAATATCAATTTTAACAAACAGAGAACCACAAGAATTCAAGTACATAGATCTAATACTCCAGCAGAGTCTTTAGAGTGCTATTATAGAATAACAATATTTATTCCGGTTTTGGATCAAATATTGGTACAATTAAATGATAGATTTGCAAAACATAAAAGTCATCTTCAAAAATTTATATTAAGTATTATTTCCGCAGACATTTTCAAGTAATTCTGAAAGTTTGCATGAAAATTTTATAGCATTGTGCAAATTTTATGAACTAGAATGCAATAATTCAATATTAATATCTGAAATTCAATTGTGGAAGGTGAAACTCAACCAGGATGCAGAAAGCAACAAATATAATAATGTGATTGAATTATTGCAGGAATGCAATAAAGATATATATCCAAATATTTATGACTTATTAAAAATATTGGCAACTTTACCAGTTTCAACGTGTGTCAATGAGAGGTCATTTTATACACTCCGTCGTCTTAAGACTTATTTAAGGTCTACAATGGATGAAATCAGACTGAATGGTTTAGCTTTATTAAACATTCATCGCGAAATTGAATTAGATGTTAGCGAAATTTTGAATGAATTAGCGGAAGATAAGAGAAAAATTAATACAATGTTATGTGACAAATTTAATTAAAAGATTTGAATTGAGGAGATAATCTGTTTTTGTATTTACTTTAAGTATTTACTTACAATAGAAAAATGAATTTAATCTAATTAAGATTACTTACAGTTATTGAGGCGTGTTTTTTTTAATGTGTGAGTGTGTGTAAAATCCTACTAATTGCTGGTTCCTTTTTCCCTCTTCTTCGTGAAATTCTCTTATTCTTTATTCCTCCTTCCCTCTGCTTCGTTGAGTCCCCTTGTTTGGAAGCCCTCTGATGGTTTTCGTCGGTTAAGTTTCTTCAAATGGTTTTCAAAAATTTCGTGACTGATTAAATATCGTTAAGAATCGTTGAATATCATTTATAGTTCACTAGAAATGTTTTTTATATATTTGCACTGGATACTTTCACGATGTTTTAACTTTCTTGTCTCAAACTTCCAAAAGTCAATCGGAAAGATGTTATTATCTGTCAGAATTGTTTTTGTTGCTGACCTCTTTTTTTTTCGTCGTCCCTAACATTACCAATCTAATGACTTGATATTTTAATTTTGATGTTTTGAACTTCCAATTCCAAGGTAACGCAAAGGATTTTAACGGTCATTTCCAAACACAATGTGATTTTTGTGTGTATCTGTGTCATTTTTACAATTAATGTCTTTAATACATAAATAACTTAAAATAAGCTGAGATTTTCACTCTCCTCTGTAACATGTCATTAACTGAGTCTTTTTTTTTTTTTAAGAAAAGATTGATAATATAAATAATCAATAATGTCGGAACTCGAATATTAATCGGAAATAATTCAAGTTCCGCATTAAACTCTATTAAAATCCATTCTCGGCGAATTTTGATATAATAGTAATTATAGTGAATTTAACATAAGCTATTCACGTTGAAACATCCCACTACAATAAATATATAATCATTTTCGTTAATATATATTTTTTATATTTGGTAAATCTTTTTGTACAGAGTTAATGTTTATTTGTAAGAAAAACTTTTATATTCATGTATTTGCAATGTTAATAAAAATAAATAAATACACATGTAGAATACGTACAGAAAATAGTTACAGAATCATGCATAGCAAATTTTCCCAAATGAAATAAAATACGATTAAGATGTTTGAATTCTGTTTTTAAATAACTAACATAGGATTAGCATTCATAAATGTAAAAATTGAATTTGAGCGCAGAAAAGAAAACCTTACTTATACTACACCTCGTATGTCTTGTAGGTAACTAACTACTTCACCTTTTGAACCTTTCCAAATTGATGATGATCGATAATTTCGAACTTGTATCCCACTTAATCTTTTCTGCACATTTCTTACTTCTACTTCGGTAATTTCTGCGGTCCCCTAACAATACTCTTTCTCCCTATTCAAACGCGAAGTTCCTCTATACCCTAAAAGGTCCCTGAGGGTCGGAGTAGACGCATCCATTCCTGTCAACGCCAATTCATCGAATAATGTCCGACTGGTTCTTTGGGACTAACCCCTAGAATGAGAATTGGAGAATGTATAGCATAAGGAAAACATGCTTATGCCGTGACCAACGTTGTTTTCTGTTGAATCTCTACTATAATCGCCTATATTGCTTATTTTGAATTCGCTTAGTGTTCTACTAACTACTAGGTACGTGAATATACATGAACCGTTCTATATATTTAGAAATTTGGACTTGTTCCAACGTGGCACTGCATTTTATTATTGCGACTCGTTCAGCTACGACAATGAAACATGGATTTTACGTGTTACAAATGCGATTAGGATTTGTATAGGCATATTTTGACTATTACTTAAGATGAAATAGACAAATTTAATCAAAGGAAGAGTGACGATTTCTTAATAAAAGGGGCCTCACTTGGAATTATTTTTTATAAATTCATTTCAATTTCTCAAGGGTTGCAATAAAAGAAAACAATGCTTTTTTGGTTTGTGTTTATACTAGTTTTATAGACTCTTTTTATACATTAAATATTAAGATGCAGGTAGTGTGCACTACCAGAAAGGTTCGTTTTTTTTACATTTATTCACTTTAGTTAAAAAACGTGTATTTTATAAAAAAAACACATACACGCAGAGAAACGTTTACTTTTATCATGACTGTCCGCCTTAATTCAAGACAATTACTGTTTCAATTATTCATAATACAATTACTGTTTTAAATCAAAAGAAATATTTTCTTAGCGCTTTTTTCACCGCTCAAGAAAAGCATATACTTGTAATTAGGGATGTAGATAAGGAGGGGAGGCACATCACGCTCATCCCTCGTCTCACTCTGTGAGACCAGATGAACAGAGAAACACAAGATGATAGAAAGATTTTTTGAGAAGTTTTCGGTGATACGAGAAGCCTTGGATGCTCTTCAAAACAGCTCGCGCAGAGATGTAGCCACCCAAGCTTACCAACTGCATGTCGCAATTGAAAATAGCCAATTCATAGTGGCACTCGTCATTCTCTACAAAGTGATGTGTTACACAAAGCCAACTCAATAAAGTCTTGCAGACCATCAATGCAAGTTTGTCAGAATCTCTCAATCACGTGCGCATTTTAAAGAAGACCTTGGGAAGCATACGGAACGAGACGGAGTTTTTGCACCTCTTCCAACAGGCGCGAGAACTAAGCAACTCTGATATTGAGATGCCAAGAACAACCGGAAAGCAAACACAGAGAAGCAATGCTCCTACAGACACCCGCAAACCTAATATTTAAGAAATGTGTATTATCAATTCCTTGATCACGTCATTGGCGAGTTAGATGCTCGATTTTCGAATCACCACAACGTGATTGCTGATCTCGAATACATTATCCCTGGAAGGACGAAATTGGATGAAGATTCAAAAATAAAAATACAGGCAATTTCACAATATTATTTTCAAGATAACGGAGAACAAACACATAGAGAATATGAGATGTGGCACCATCGTTGGATAGATGAAACTGAGAAACCAACTTCGGTCTTGGAAGCCTACGATTCCTGCAGCAATTTTTTTATGTCAAGAATCAGGACATTGCTGCAAATATTAGCCATCATTCCGGCCTCTACAGCAAGTCCAGAAAGATTCTTCTCCACGTTGAGGTGGTTGAAATCCTACCTTCGGAATAGGACAGGGCAAGAGAGGCTGACTAGTCTAGCTCTCCTCTCTATTCACAGAGATGTGAAAGTAAACCCTGCAGACATCGTCAGCCTAATGGCAGCGAAGAGAAGAAGACTGAACATAATTCTGCAATGTAAAACTGATATACATTTTAAATATAGGCTTACTTTAATATCTTTATAAACGATTTTTGTTTTCCCTTGACAAGATACCCTTTATGGGTAAATTTGAAACTGACCTAAAGAATACTTTCGCTTATTTCGCTCGGCTTTGGAACAGATACGTCGATGAAATTTTTTGCATCTTTGACATCAGTAAATGTTTAATAACGGATTTCATAGAACAACTTAACTCAAAATTTCCCTGTATCAAATTTACCCACGAAGAAGAAAAAGACAACAGGATTCCTTTCCTCGACATGTTAGTAATAAGAAATAAAAATAAGTTAGAAATAGACGTATATAGGAAACCTACTAGTAATAATAGATTCATCTTACAGGATTCTAATCACTCATATGAACACAAACTTTCGGCTATTAACTTTTTGGTGCACCGGTTACTCAATTTTCCTTTAACGAAAGATAGATATCAAAATGAACTAAAAGAAATCATCAATATTTCTAACTTTAACGGATTCTCTGAAGATGTCGTCTATAATACTATTAGGAAACATAAGAATAGATTAAGAATTAGAAATGTAAGCACATTAGAACGCATAGACGGCCGTAATAATAAGAAATATGTTAAATTACCCTTTTATCCATGTTACACCAAGGGTCTTCAAAAAATCTTTTCTAGGATTGACCGCAAGATTGTTTTCTCTTCGAGCAATAACCTTAAAAACCTTTTAGGAAATTCCAAAGACCCAGTGGATAACATGGATAAATCAGGAATTTACAAAATTTCATGTAAAGATTGTGATCAAGTGTATATTGGGCAGACAAAAAGATCAATCAAAATTAGGTACAAAGAACATTTGGCTCATCTCAAATTCAAAAGGTTTGATAAATCTAGCGTTGCCCTACATATGCTTGAAAATAACCATAATGTTGATAATATAAAGTTAATTAAAAACGTAAGGAGTACTTCTCAATTAAATTGTTATGAAGGCATGGAAATTTACAAAAACAAAACTCACTTAATGAATTCAGATTTAGGACCACTAAATTCCAGCCTTTATCCTTTGTTACATCATGTTTATTCATTTTAGTTGTAATTTTAACCATGTGCAATGAACCGCTTCATTGTAATCTAGGATTTAATAACTCACGTCATTCGGCTCATTTACCTTTAGGCTATTTATAGTCCTGTGCAATGAAGCGGCTCATTAAATTTTACAATTTTAAATTTACATATTGCATAATTTATTTTCCTTATAAGGTTAGTTTTTCACTTAGCTTGTTAGTTCAGTCTTGCTGCTGATGATGATAGCTTGGCTATCGAAACGTGCGTCCAGTACGAATTAAGTGTTGTGGTAAGGGTTTTAGTGAACTGTTTCAGTGTTCCAGTGCCACAGTTTTAGAATATCCGTTTAGTAAGATACCGGTGTTTTGGTAATATCAACTACTGTTCAAAATCTGAGACGAAGATAGGGCTAGGGAGGGAGAGAGCTAGTAACTGTTATGAGCTGTGACAAAAATTGAGCCCCTCCCTTATAAAGGCTATATCTACGTGCCTGCTTGTAATGAACGCGGTAAATTATTCTCTTCGCTTATGATTTCAAAAAGACTAAGGTAGGTTTATCTACTGTTCAAACAAAAGTGAACTTAATATACACTAAGCAAAATAAGTCATGTCTCCCCCCCCCCTCCCAACGGCCAGAGATTATCAATACTATCTTCCGCGCGTCAGAGAGCAGGCTTCGGAGGTAACAAACACCAGGGATAAGTTTCTTATCTGGTGGCCATACTGAATACACTATACTTGCTGGAATGACAGCTGCGTTCGACGATATATAAAATTTACAACACTACATGAAATTGCAATACCAAGAAGTCTTGATCATCTGCATCGAAAATTTCCAGGGGGTGCGTGTCAAAATGATCTTTTGCGTCAATATGGAATGGAACGCTTTGTCCCAGCGACGTGATAATCAACAAGCAAGATTTTTCATTTTTTTTTCTACATAATAAAGTCGACTGAGAATTTTTACTATCTCACGTTTCATTCAACATTCCTCGCTTAGCGTTGAGGCATCTTGCGAAGTTCTTCATCCCAGCTGCACGCACAAATGTACTTTTGCAAGCTCCAGTTTCTGGAATATTCAGGAATGCTAATATGAAGATATCTTTGTTGCAAGCTAATTTTAATCTTTTTTCACTTATTGATCCTATGAGCATAAGCGACTACCAGCGGTTTTTTTATATAATGCAAATTAGGATAGGAGAATTATACAAAAAAATTGCGATGGTACATGCTTCCCCAGCTAATATGTTTAAAAGCTATATTTTCATAAGAAATGATTGCAATAGGTCAACTTTTGACATTAGGCGTCCTCCTTTTATATGGTGATTATATGGATTCAAAATCAGATTATTTTATGATTACATGGTGATTTTCAATCTATAAATATTCAGTTAATGAATATTTATACATTCAAAATCACCATATAATCACTTTGACGCTAATAGTATTCCATTTACAAATATTTATATTCAAACCGTATTCATTTGTTTTGTTGATTCTTACGTTGTGGTTACGTAAAATAAAATATGTGTTCCTTTTCTTATCATCTAATCATTTCAATTTCAGTTGAGCTGGTTCAATTTCTAATCACTTCATCAAGTCATTTCAGGTTATAATCACTTAGTTATTTTGCAAAAGCAGGATGCCTATTATATCAGAAGTAGTAATGCAGTTTTATGTTGAATTTCACTTTATCTCGATAAGGACAGGTCTTGTATATTTAAAAAAGGCACCGTTTATAAATTTCGGAATATGTTGAGATCTAACGGTAAAGAGAGGCCGCTTTCCTTAAGAATCCATCACTTATTTTTTCTTCCAATTGAATTGTATTGTAAAATACGTACGTAAAACCGAAGGAAAATATGTATAAAATAAAAAACAATACATAAAAATTGTGAATTATTTTTATCTATTTATAATAAAGCACTTTGAAAATGCAGATCTAAATGTAACCGACAACATGTCGAAATTTAACTTCCTTTACACAATATAACAAACGTCACACAGTTCCATCGCCTTCCGTCCACCATTTGCATTCCATATCCTATACACTCCAGTGGTATAACGTCAACTAGATAGAAACACAAACTCTTAGAGTTTGGCAAAAATGCTTTTCCATATTTGCCTTCATTTTGTTAAAAAAAATAAATTAAAGAACTTGCAAAAGAAATTTATACAATGCATAACTTTTATGTGCATAATTCTGCGCAGAATTATGCATCCACAGACTTTAGAGTGCAGCTTTTGTACATCTTCTTAGTTTGGTCAGTCTATATCACCATTAGGTATGCAAATTTATAGCTTTGTAATGAAATGATAGGAATTTGTTTACGTGTTGGCGCGGCTGGAATTGTTAATAAATTGACAAATTATTGCTTAGACAATATATGGTTTGAAATCTTTTTGTTTATTATATTTATGTTTAGGAATAGTATTCATTACTCTCCCTCAAGAAATGAGGGTGTCACATGAGACTTTAGTGTGGCTTAAAGAGAGTGGTACTTGCATACAACTCGATAATTGTTCCCTACCAAATTCCTTGCGTTTTCATTACTATGTAGTTAATATAATAATAGTATGTGAATATCGCATCGGAAACAATCAACTATCGATATCCGAAACATTATTAAATGTAAATGTTAAAATGGAATCGATTACTAATAACATTGTATTCAACTAAAATGTTCGAATTTGCCAATCTTTTTTAGTCGCACCAGAAATCAGTAGCAAAATGCCTATTTTAATTTTAACATCTTGTATACTTTAACATCTATGATAAAATTTTAAGTTATTTATGTACTTACTATAATTTGCTAAAAAAAATAATTTTAATATCTACTCAGATTTAAATGCCTAAATCCTTTAAAATTACATAGAAAAATATTACTAAATTTAAATTGACATTTAGAATGGAAGCACGATTTTGTAAGAAGTTCAATTGTCTATGAACTAACACGTGACTGCCGAGATCGAACGAACTACGAGGGTCTATCAAATATAAACGAGCATGATTTTATTAAAAATTCCGAAAGGCTTCTAGACCTGGAAGGGGTTGATGCGCAGGTAGCCTGTACCGTTAGGTGGAGGGGAGAACCGACCGCAACTCTCTCAGGTCCCTTTAGTATCAAAAGAAACCATGAGCGAGAAAGAAGTGCATGTCTCCGTGGAGCAGCGGATTATCATCAAGTTTTTGGCCAAGGAGGAGGTGAACCCAACCGAAATTTTGCGGCGATTACGGACACAGTTCGGGGACAACACTCTGCCAAGAACCCGTGTGTTTGCATGGCACAAAAAAAATTCTGGAGGGCGTGGAAAGGTCGAGAACGAGAGCCATGATCGCTGCCCAAGGACAAGTGTGACCGAAGCCAACATCGAGGCGGTCCGAAATCTCATAGAGAGAAATCGGCACATAACTCTCTTCGAAATCGTTGCGGAAATAAACATCAGTTAAGGGAGTATCCAACGGATCGTGACGGATGACTTGGGATTTCGCAAAGTGACCGCTAGATGGGTTCCACGTCTGTTATCGGAGGATCACAAGCGACATCGATTGGAGGTTTCGCAGCGACTCTTCAATCGATACCAGCAAGAGGGTGAGGCCTTTATGAATTGCATCGTCACCTGTGACGAAACTTGGGTGCACCACTACACGCCCGAGTCGAAACAGGCGAGCATGGAGTGGAGAAAGGGCAACAAGAGATCACTGATGAAGACAAAGACGCGGTTGTCAGCAGGAAAGGTAATGGCAAAGGTTTATTTTTATCGGCAAGGTGCTTTTCATGTTGATTTTGTACACGATAGACGCACAATGAATGCGCAATATTATTGTGAAGTACTGGATACCGCGAAATTTTCATTTCGACGGAAGTAAGAAGCAATCGGCCAGAAGTGTTATTCTTCTGCATGACAATGCCAAGCCTCATGTGGCTGACGCCACGATACAAAAAGTGGACGCATTAGGATGGGAAACGCTGGAATATCCACCCTATAGTCTAGACTTGTCACCTTGTGACTTCCATCTTTTTGGACCCCTCAAAGAAGCGCTTGAAGGCCAGCGTTTCGACAACAACGAAGCAGTGGAAGCGTTTCTGCTCCAATGGCTATACGAACGTCCGAAAAGTTTTTACGATGATGGAATAAAAAAGCTCCCAATCCGATGGGGAAAATGTATTTCTAGGGCGGGAGAGTATGTAGAAAAATAATATATATCTGTAAGCTTAGTTAAATAAAGTTAGAATTTTTTAAAAAACGAGTCCCGTTTATATTTAATACACCCTCGTATATACGTTTACTAGAAAAAAACCCACAATATTGTGGTCAAATTTAATTAACTGAATTTAAATTTAAATTAAAATTATGTTATTACACTTATTACAGGAAAAATGTTTTAAATTTCGGGATCAATTTAAATTCGTAGTTCCGGGAATAAAGAACATGTTCCATATTTCTTCGCATAATACATGTTATTAAAAAATGAAAATTAATTTAAATTTCCGGAAGTAAAAAATATACAAATGTGCAAAAAACAGAACTATTCCAAAGTTAAAAAAACAAAATAAGTTTTATGAAACTTAACAACATTGCTTGGTGTATTTTTATACATAAAAATAGAAAATCGCTAAAACAGAGGTAAATGGTAAGATATAGTAGGTACTTATACAAGAAATTTGCTTCTGCAACTTCGGATTTTATTTTGTAGTGAATTCAAAGTCTATTTTTTCTGTAGCTTATCTAATTTTATTTTCACATAGTCCAGAAGAATAGTTAGTAACATAAAAATGTCGCTTGTAAATATTATTGCGTTTAAATTTGTAAAAAAAATATTTACTTTGATTAAAATATCTTCGTCGTTCATATTTACTCTCATCAAGTTTATTATCACTATATTACGCGTGCAGGATGTTTTTATTGAAGTTGGGCATAATTATAAATTTATAAAAAAAATATATTTATAGAAAACAAAAAATGCTAAATGATCGTCAGTTATTTTAATTGGAAATATATTCTATTATATACTCCTACTTGGGTTTTAAGGATTCCTATATGAGCAAATAAATGAAAAATCTAAAATAACCCAATTTTAAATTCCATTCGTTTAAAAAAACTATAAATAACTCCTTTTTCCTTAAACAAGAACAATTTTTTTACACAAAATAAATCCAAGAAAGACGTATTTCATCGTTAAGGCGATACTATAATTTTCAATTAAAGCCATGCGAGACGGGCTTCTGAAATTATTTAAAATCAATCTTCCCAAGGGGTTTCCCAACCCACTAATTTCCATCCCCACGTCCAAACGCATCAATTTTGCTCGCAAAAGCTGCGAAACAATAAAACCGAGTTTATTGATCCGCAGCTCTAATGCAGGTTAGCACAAAAGGTACTTCTTTGTTTGTGCGTGATACGAAATCCTGTTAACATCTATAGGATAAATGTTCTAAGCACACAATCTGTATTAATAGATTTTGTTTTAAAGATATGTTTGTCATTTGTTCTTGTGATAAATTTACATATGTCAAAATGTAAGGAATTGTTGGATAAAGAGGTATATAAATGTTTTCCATTCTTACACGCAGAGAAATGGTTTCTTGCATCAAGAAAATAGATTTTTCTTACAAAAATCAGTCCCTCTTCAAGAAAATATCTTTATTTCAAGACTATAAAAATGTATAATTAAGAAAATTTTCATTTCTATTAAATAAAATCCAACACAGACAAATTTTTCTTCCAAATAAATCATTTAGTTTTAAATTAAGAAAATATTCATATTAAAGGAAGAATGAAAAATTGGTCCAGATCTCACATAGTTCTATTGAGAAATTAGACAACCAGTTTCGTGTACAAAAAACGCATCATCAGGCCAGCTACAAGGGTATCCAATAAAAGAAAATTTACAATAATGGAAAAAAAACCTAAGTTAATAATTAAAATTAGAAACAAGTAAATGAACTAATGATAAAGTTTTTTTTTTTGATATGTTACAATATAATTAAATTATTTCTTTAATAATGTAATTAAATAGGGATTATTTTTGTGTAGTTTAATAATTAATGAGTTAATAATTTTTGATGACATCAGTAACTGGATGAATGCAAATAAATTGGTTTTAAATACCAACAAAACCAGCTGTAGGCTCTTCTTTAATAAGAGGAAATACGGAATCGACCAACTCAACTTGGCCAGCTCTGATTTTGAATTGGTCTAAGTTGCTTGGCCTCGTTACAGATGAGAATTTAAAATGGTCTAATCATGTAGAGCAGCTATGTCCTAAGTTAGCGAAGTCATGTTATGCACTTTACCAATTGAAAAGATCGTGTAGTGACTTCACCGTTTTAGAAATAATAACTTATTAACGTTTTATGATGTGTACGTCTTGGAAGTACTGTGTTTTGTTTTTAAGTTTCGTAACTCTTTTAATGTGAGTTTGCCACGCCCTTATTGTACTAGTAACAGGAAAAACTATCTGTTGTCACCTTCACACAAAACATCAACCTTTCAAAGAAGTCTTATGTTCATGGGAACGAAATTGCTCAATGTTTTGCCTAACGAAATGAAAGACCATCCTAATGTGTACATTTTTAAGCGAAAACTAAAGTTATGTCCCTCCAAATTAATGCTTACTCAATTCAAGATTTTATCGATTTCTTTGATTAGGTGGTAACTATATATTATATTTTTAATTTATGTATATGTATTGTTAACGTTTTTCTTGTTCATCTGTTACCAGTTTGTACTAAGAAATAAAGAGTACTACTACTACTAATATTTAAGTTTTTGTCCCTTTTTTATTATTATTTATTACATTAACCGGTATCTTTGAAAATGTTTATGAAACATTGTACGTTAAAGGTATTGTATGGGTAAGTATGCCATCTGTATTCCAGCTTCTACTATCTAGGATGGCATGACTACATCTCTTGGCAGCAGGTGGCGCCAGGAAATATGTCAGTGCTGTTTTTGAAGATTAGGAGCATAAATAACAATGGGCAGGAGTAAAAAGCGTTAGTGCTTTTCTCTTTCTCACATTGTTTCTGCCGGGAGTGATTCCATCAATACCATGAGCTCTTTTATTAGCATTATCTTGGTTATTCTTTCTAGGTACGTTTTTCATGTGTATTTCTACATTAAGTTCACTTTTGTTTGAACATTATTTTGTAGATAACCTCTACGTTAGCCATTTACTTATACTAAGAATCGCTTTCTTCAAATTTTCTGCAAGATTTTCTTGAATCAAGTTAACAAATGTCTTAAACAAAGAGAAAACAAGTATATATTTCTCTTACGCAAAAAACACAAAGAAAATATTTCTTCTGATTTAAAACGGTTATTGTATTGAGGATAATTGGTAATTGTCTTGAATTGAGGCGGACAGTCTTGATACAAGTTAACGTTTCTCTGCGTGTAAGTTGATATTATTGATGACTGTTTGTAATATTTAACAGCAATAATTACACTTTTTTCATTGCTAATGAAATTAAGGATTAACAACATTCCAGTCCAACTCTTTCTTTAAAGTTAATTTATCGAACACGCATTAGTATAACAAATATTACTAAAAAGACACTTTTTTACATCATTTCAGCCTTAAAAGTATAAATACAGAATATGGAAACACCAGAATATATTGAAATAAAACAAAATAAAAATCTGTAAACTATTTAAAGATATTGAATTAATTCATCAATTCCATAGTATTAAATTAGACTAGATAAGAATCCCTAAAAATTCATTACACTTAATCAAAAAATCAATTTTCAATATGTAACCTACAAAAGTGAAGGCAGTAATTGATCTTCAGGGCCCAATATTTAACAAATGGCGCGGTGATCAAGCTTAGAATGCGGCTTCCACGAAACGGGCTAATGATAACTGCTATATCCTAATACCTCCTCACACGGTTCTGCTAACGTTGCTGTTCTAGTTGTGCATACGAGGGGTATTTTTTTAATAAGAAGAAAAATACTGTAAATATCATTAAAATATATATTTTTCCATATTCTATATACTTTTATCTACTTTTCTACATACCTAAGTTCCATTTTTGTTCAAACATTTGTCATACCGCTCTACAAGTTTTTTAATTCCGACGTAAAAGAAATCTGCCGCCTGTGAAGAAGCACAACCCATGACTGCAGTTTTCACATCTTCGTCGTCGCTGAACCGTTGACCACCAAGGAACTCCTTTAAGTACCGAAACAAGTGAAAATCACTATTCCCATCCAAAAGACCTAATTAGAGCTTGTGTTTGCGCAGAAACATGTGGCCTTACATTGTCATAGAGCAAAATCACACCGAAGCGAAGCGTCGGGTTATGGAATACACCTCGCCCTTCTAAGCATGGATTGCTATGATCAGTAGCCGACCCTACTAGAGTTTTGCCGAATCCAGAGACCGTTGCCAACCTTGTAGGACTTTCTAACGTGCCAAACATCGTATTGACACGAGGCCTACGGCTTTACTTCCTTATCCGAGAAGAAAGCGTACTCCGATTTTTATCCGTAATAAAAAACTAACCGCCCCAGCCGGGATATCAACCCACGTCGTTCGCATCAAAAGGTAAGTATGCTAACCGTTTGACCACCAAGACGATCTTCTCCTAACGTATTTCTATTCGAGAAGATCATAGTTGAACCTAGCTGTGAATATTTCCATAAATTTAGCAAAAGCTTTTGAGAAGGGGAAAATGAATCATTCCCAATTTTTCAATTTTCTAAAATAACCTTCAAAGTTTTTGTTCTTGTTCGTGTTTCCTTTATATTGTTATTCTTGAAATGACTTTACCTTACTATTGTATACAACCATAGTATTTAGTGCCCATACATTTTACATCTGCTAGTCTCGATATTATTTAAGATGAGTACAAATTTGCGCAGAAACTACACGCGGCGACATTCTTCATTTCGCTTCTGAATCGAAAATCTTAATGTTAAAATGTTGTGAAATGCTTCGTATATTTTCAGGAACCACTTGTATGACCACTTGTACTTTTTAAGTTTTTGCAAAAATAATGAACAATGAAAAATTGGTACAAATCGTTTTATTATTGCTTTTCAATATACATGCCATTAGGATTTATACATTTTTGTATGCGTTCGAACTAATTCTCGAAACGTTTTTTCTACTCTGAAGGTGGTATCTCCAAAACATGGTTTTTGAAGGCTTCAACAACTTCTTATGGTGATAAAAGTCGGTAAATCAGGTAAATAAGGGCAGCGAGACATAATTCAATGTTTTTCTCTTTCAAATAACCAATTGCTTGGCGTGGTATGTGGGACCTGGCATTGTCATGATAAAGGATGATGCGACGTTGCCGATGGTTTTTCCTGATTTCATCAATGACTTCTGGCAAACAAATTGATGTATACCATTCAGGATTAACCGTTCTTCGATCCTCCAACTCAATGTTTGCGGCATGTCCAATGCAACGAAAGAAACAAGCAATGTTTCTCTTTGTGTGTGCTTTGTGAACGAACAACTTTTATCGGATTCGGTTCATTTGGGAACACCCAAAGAGTTGATTATTGCTTAGTTTCCAGCTGGTACGAATACAGGGTCCTGCAATAATGCGTCCGTCTTCTATTTCTCAGTTGCTATTGAAGATATGAGGTTAATATTTTCAGTAAGTATTTAAGAGGATAACATCCACATTCTGAAATTATACAGGCTGTCCCAAAAAAGAGTGTCGATGGTCAGCTCATCTTTTAATGGAACACCCTGTATAATTTCATTAAAAACGAACTTGTTGACATAACCTTTGTGCTATGTGAAGCACATCGAAACTGTTTTTTAGCAAGTAGAATATATCATCAACGCTATCTGGAACGAAGACAGCCAGATGAGAGCAGCTTTCGGAAACTTTTAAACAGATTTTCGGAAACGGGAAACGTTGAATACCCAAAGAAGGTTAGAATTAAGAGAGCTACACATGAAGAAAATGAATTAAAAGTTCTATAGAAAGTAACTGAAGATCCTCACAGCGGTCAGAAGAGTATTAGTGAAACAACAGATAAAAGTGAAAGATCTGTCCAAAGAATATTAGAAAGGAATCACGCTTACCATATTTATTTACATTAAGAATTATATGAGGTAAATTTTCAAGGAAGGATAGAATTTTGCAACTGGGCCAGGCAAAAGACACGAGAAAATATAGAATTTTTTAATAAAGTTTTATTTTACGACGAAGCAACTTTTCATAAAACTAATTTAGTAAACAGGAACAATTTTCATTATTATTCTCCAGAAAATCCACATATTGTAAAAGAAGTTGATTATCAGCATCGATGGAGCATAAATGTATGGGGAGGGTCAACATATCGCCAGCCCCTATTTTTTAGAGACATCTAACTAGATCAATATACTTAGATTTTCTTCAGAATCACTTGCCAGGTTTGCTAGCTCACCTTTCCTTGGAAGTAAATCAAGAAATGTGGTTGCAGCATGACGGTACACCAGCTCACTGCTCACAGGAAGTGAGAAATTATTTGAATCAGGTTTATCCTGAGAAAGTGATTGGTAGGTGTTATACCATCAGCTGGCCAGCTCGATCACCTGATTTAACCAAAATCGACCATTTCTTGTGAGGTTATGTAAAAGGATTGGTTTTTAAGGATCTACCAAGAATAGCACAAAATGTACGCGAAAGAATTATCAACGCCTTTCGAAGTGTAACAATATAAGTGAACAAAATAATAACAAAAGGACGGAAAAGACACAGAAACATATGTTCCAATCAATATTACACAAATAATCACGGAAAAAGCAGAGTTTACACAAAATTAAACAGGAAAGTCGAATTATATACAAAAATATCAAAATTTGACAGTAATGTTTTTGATTGAAATCACATTAGAATAGAAACTTACTGTTCTACAACGTTGCCAAATGTATTTTTCGTGAAAGTATGTTAATGAAGGAATGATGAAAACAAACTTTGAAGTCAAAAAGAAAACGTTTACAAAAAAGTAGTATTAAAGTTCGTTATTCTAAAAGCTATCTCTATCAATAGATGTCGGACACTAACATTTATGGACTAAAAGTCCGAACTTCGAGAACCCTGTGAAGACATATGAAGCATGGCACAATATTTTGATGTTGAAGTTTGCCATTCAGATCCGAACGAAGAGAGTTGCTGCGTGTAGCTTTTACACCAATTAATCCTTCTCCAAAATCTCCAAATACCCATCAAGTTCCACATTTCACATTTAGGTATCTACGATATAACCTTTTCTCTGTCTACTACACATACATATAACGTTAAACATGTACAAATATTTTCTATAATGCAGAAGACTTCAATCTCATGTGCAGCGTGTGCAGATATCATTAACTGAAAATCTCAATTAACAGCCGAGGGTTCCATAATATTCCAGGAATATTCCCGCGCTTTGGCACTAGATAAGCGGTTTCAGAACGATCCTTCAATTAACGAGCTAACTAGATTATATCCGGTCGTTTCTTGGTTACTCTCATATTCAGTAATTAAGATCTACACCAATTTGAACGCTTATATTGAACATTCTCTTTTATACCTTTCCAAGAGCGGAGTGAATTATATCTTTCTCACATTAAGTGCGAAGTTTTAAGCTGCTGTGGATGTCTACCACTTATAAGAGAAATAAGAAGTTGCAATAAAACCCAGTGGAATTGAGACGATCTACACGATACCTGTGTTAAGGAAGACAACGCAATTGTTTTGCATCTAGTAAATTTATTTCTCGACATAGTCTCCTTGTAGCACTATAGACTTAGTCCAGCGTTTCCAAGCCATCCAAATAATAGAATTTGCCGAACTCTGCAAAATAGGCCTCTGTTTCAGCAATAATCTCTTCGTTTGACGTAAACCGCTTACCGCCAAGTCATTTTTTCAAGTTTGGAAAAAGAAAGAAGTCACAGGGAGCCAAATCTGGTGAATATGGTGGATGGGGCACCAATTCGTACTGTAACTGGACTAGTTTTCAGCGTCGAATCGGTGCAATAAATCAGCATAGTACTGTCTCGTGATTATCCTTTCCTTCTCCAAATAATCAATTAAGATTATGCCTTGCGAACCCCAAAAAATCGTTGCCATAACTTTTCCAGTTGATGGAATCGTCTTCGTCTTCTTTGGTGTACGTTCAAAAAAAACCCACTTTGCCGACTGACCTTTGGTTTCTGGCATGTAGTGATGTATCCATGTCTCATCTACATTCACATAACGCAGCAGAAATTCACTCGTACTGCACTTAAACATGCCAAACATTGCTTTGAAATTATCACGTGATTCCGTTTTTGATCGATCGTCAGCAGACGCCACACCCATCCCGCCGATAACTTTCTCATACTCAAATTTCATATAAAGATATTTTGCACACGTTCAATTGAGATGTTTACCATATTAGCAATATCTGCTAACATGATACCTTGAACATTATTGGTCATATCGTCCGTAGTCACCTCAATGGGACAATCTGGCAGGACCTCATCAAAGACAGATTTTCGGCCACGCTTAAATTCATTAAACCAGTATCTGATGATAGTCATCGAAGGTGCATGGTCCTCATAAACTGCATTCAATTTCTCTTTGATTTCTGCACACGTTTTCCCATTTAAAAAGGAAATCGAATCATTGACCCGTATTGTTCTTTTTCCGTGATTCCATAAATATATAAACTGTATCCCTCTCAACAGCTCTCAAACTAACATTACTTGATGGATTTTTGACAGACGTTGACTAAAGTAGAATAATACTCACAGTCGGTAATGCAGATTTTGACACAAAGCGTCATCAGTTTCCAAACATGGGTACTTCTCATACCACCCTCGTACATCGAGACCTATCCTTCAAACTCCCTCTGTATGAATAACTTCTAAAGTTTCTTAGTTTTCAAGTAAATAATGAGAAAAATAGATGTGAGATACCTGTATGTGAATCATAGTGACTTTGAAATTACGTTTAGTATTCTTTGATGTGTAATCAATAAGATCAAATAAGAAGCAATCAGCTTGCATAAATTAGACGTCCAAAGTCACCAATATATTTAGTAATTCTCCCTTAAATATACTAAGCTTCGTGGTATTTGTTGTGTAGCGCGAGTTATACAGCAGTACGACAATGAAGTACAAGCTCTGCTGCATGGCATTCTATTCAGTAGTCATTGGCACACGAGGCAGCCCGACCTTGACCCGCATTTAAATTTAAACTGCAGGTAAACCGACTCTAACGACTTTTTGCTTTTATATATTACAAGAATCGTAGGCACGTAAATAAGTTAAGGGTATAGTGTTCAAGTTTCCATTTCTTATTAGGAGAAGATATAGACAGAGACGTGGTTTTGTGTATATTGAAGGCGAGCACGCGATAAACACAGCGACCTCCAATTAATATATTTATTTGACAATAAATACGATACAGGGTGTACTTGGAACAAGAAATTCTATTAAAAATATTCCTCTTGGTGCATTTTTATTTATAATTTAATCAAGCAAGTATGCAGATATCGTTTAGCATATACATATACATATTTTAGGAAATCTATCCACGGTTCTGTTAGTAATTCATAATTAAGGAAGGAAGTTATAATTATCCATTTTCACAAGACTCTATTTCATACAAAAATGCGACCGGTTTTGAGCATACGCTCATCTTCTTTCTTTCTTCATTTTACTGCCTATATACGAGGTAGATACCATAAATTCCCGCTCTGACAAGCTTATACAAGTTCGAGCGTGTTCAAATTCCTCTGCGTCATAGTTGCACATGTGCGAGGCCTACACTATAAATATTACGGCTCGAAGAGTAGTAGTTTTTAGTAGTCAGCCAAACAACGTGACCAGTACATGAAAATGTCTCAGGTAACGAAAATTGAGTACCGCGCGGTCACTAATTTTTTAACAAAAGAAAGGCATACGCCTAATCACATTAAACAACGTTTAGACGGCGTTTATGGCGATTTATTTCCTTCATGTACCACTATAAAAAAGTGGACAAAATGTTTCCGTTTAAGGCAAGAATTCCTTGATGATCTGAGCGCCCTGGTCGATCAATTGAACCGATAACGCCTCAAAGCATTTCAATTATTGAAGAAGTGATATTAGCAGATCGCCGTTTGAAAGTGAAGGAATTACCAGTGATGTCTAGCATTTCTGAAACAAGTATTTGCCGAATTCTCCATGTCCATTTGGGTATGAATAAGATTAGTGCAAGATGGATACCACATCTTCTTTCTGCTCTCCAATGTGAACGTCAGGTCGAATGTGCGCGCTCGTTTTTAATCATGTGTGGAGACGACCCGAAACCGATTTTGGAGTCCATTATCACAGGAGATGAAGCAATGATTCTGTATTATGATCCTTCATCCAAGGGGACGTCCTTTTAGCGACTTGCAAGCAATTGTAAATCAACATTTTAAGGGAAAAACTGTAGCTTATTTTTACAAGTAAAAGTATAGAGTTATTAATCTTTCGTTGTAATAAATGTATTGAAGTTAGAAGATATTATATTGAAAAATAAAAATTGTTATATTTTACCAAGTTTATTTTTTTTATATCAGACCAAGAATTTATGGCGCCTATCACGTATAACTCTGTCCTATAGATGAGCGTTCGCACGAAACCAGTCGCACTTTTATATTAAATAGTGTTTTGTGAGAATAGACCATTATTACTACTTTCCTTAATATATAATTTTTCTACGGCGAACTCCAACGGTAAAGTTAAAAATACGCCAACTTAAAATGCTTTGTCCAAAATTTCTTCTCTACTTCTATCATTTTTTTTCTGTAAACTGTCTACCAATTCCAAATCCGCCTCTTTTTGGCTTGATTTATCGCTAGAGCGGGCCAAGAGCGCCACGCGCCAGGTTCGCAATCAGGCTGCCGGGCGCATATATGTATGTAAACATAGGTAATTTAAATATGAAATTATTAGGACGAGGACCAAAACCACTGTCTATTACGTCGTGAAGACGCGCAAATATACACCTGCAGTTTGGGTGTTCGTTGATAAATAGGGCGTTGTTCACAGTGGGCCACTACAAAAAAAAAGTTCATTCATCGACGGCTACGAACTAACAGCGCGCTTATTCATTTACGGATGACGCGCTCTATTCATCAACAAATGACGAGTCTGCAGATGTTACGTTTGCACCACTTCGTGGCATACTAGAAACAAGCGTCGGTGTGCTCGCTTTAGTGATTATGTCTAACGTAACTATTAAAAATAAACGGCCATTACCTACGAAAGTTAATAAATTTCTTAGTGAATTTGTGGATTTACACTACAATGGGAGTACAATTTTCTGTAAAGTTTGTAAAAAGAAACTACTGTGCTGGAGCAAACGTGATTGTGAAAGACATATAAATAGCGCACACCACAGAAATAAAAGAAATGGTGTGTCACAACAACGTCAATTTCAATTAGAATTGCTTTTAACGTTTATGGTATGTGGTCTACCACTTCGTATACTTGATAAAAAAGCATTTCAAAAATTCTGGGGTACATACAATACCGAGTGGATACTACCATCTCGGACAGCGTTACGGAGAGATATTCCACGAATACGTGAGGACATTGAAAATCGAATTAAAGCCGAATTAAAAGATAAACAGCTGTGGCTATGTCTTGATGAGACGACAGATTGCAAAAAAAATTCTATTTTGAATATAATAGTGCGCGTATTAGATCCTATTAAACCAAATTTTGCAATTCTATTAGCCAGCAGAAGATTAAAACAGTAAAGCAATTACGGTCGTAGTTCTCGAAACGTTACAAAAATTTCAAGTGTCAACCAGTCAACTGTTGTTGTTCATGAGCGATGGTGCAACAACAATGTGTATTGTAGGCCGTTCCCTTAAAGAAAAGTGTGAAGGACTTTTACATGTTACGTGTAAAGTCCATGCTTTACATCTTGTGGCACAAACTATTCGAGAGTGTTACCCGGAGGTGGATGCATTAATAGCAAACACAAAAAAAGTGTTTCACAAAAGTCCTAAGAGGACTAGGGCATTCCACAGGTTATGCCCTGGTATTCGAGAACCACCACAGTCCATTCTTACGCGTTGGGGAACGTGGTTAAAAGCCGCTTTTTATTATAATCAACATTTTCAAGAAGTCAAATCCGTTATTTTGCAATTCGTCCCTGCCGAAGCTAGAGCTATTAGGATGAGCCAGAAGGGATTTCTCGATATTTCTGTTGAAACACATCTAAAGAATATTAGCAACAATTACAAAGGGTTAGTAGACGCGATAGAAAATTTGCAAAATTCTGGATTGTCGTTGGTAGAATCAGTGCAAGTCGTGGACGAAGTTAGTACATTGTTACACAGTATAAACGATGCAACAAGTGGACGAGTTTTTAGCTAAGTTCGATAGTGTTTTAAAAAAGAATCCGGACTACACGAGATTAAGACAAATGTGCGATGGGGCATCTGCAGATTCCTTGACTAAGTCTAAAGATTATTTTAATTACGCCTGTCTTACTTCGGTAGACGTGGAACGGTCGTTTTCGAAATATAAGAACATTTTTTCGTCTCGGCGAACATCCTTCACCGAGGCAAATGTGGAAACTTATCTGATGGTGCAACTTTTTAAACAAGCCTATCCGCATTATTAAGAAGGATAGAATTTATTTATTATACCTTTATTTACAGTTACATTATTAAGTACAACAGAATAAAAAAAGCGTTCAGTTTCTCAGTTATTTCCTTATTACATCCCATTTACAACGCATACCGTTTTCAATCAAATAAAAAATCATAATGAAAATAAAAACACCTCAGCGTGTACATATATATATATATCCGCTCTAATTACTAAACATTATTATTGCGTCAGCTTTTATTTTTTTTACTCTTGTGTATTAATTTCGAAATATCACATATCTGCTGTGACTCACATATACGCTATTTACAATAAGCGGCCGTTGCGCCTGATTCCGATTCTGTTGGATGGCGCAATTTGGCCCGCTCTATTTATCGCACTTTGCAGCAGGATCTCCCCTATCAACAACCCTCTTTTGCGAAAACGTGAAGTGAATTGATGAATCATCTTTGGTTTTATAAGTTTTATTTGGCGTTAGAAGTAAGTACATCCGGTTTAAAGGTGGAAAACCTAAACAAATGCACGCACTCATTACACTGTCTGCAAATAATAATGCACCACTTAGGATTTTTTTTACAAAAACTTGTTATTAATTATTGAAAATAGCTTAAACTTCTATAATAAGTAAAATAAGAGATAATTAACAAAAAAAATTTCGGTTATTTCATAAATAAAACATACACAATCTCGACACGTTTATTTCTTCATCACATAACATAATGCGTGACAATTAACATCAATCTGCACTTCCTCACCAGCCTGGTCAGCACTACCAACTTAAAAGTGCGCGGGAAGTTTAAATTTTAAATTATGAATACAGATCGGCCACACTAGCAGGGTCAATTGCAATTCTGCATGAAGTGTACAAAATGATTACATAAACATCTTAAAATACATAAGAATTCTATTCTCCCATAAATATGTAAATACATAGGGTAGTGGTACCGGTTATAGCCACTGAACCACTTTTAGCCATTTCTCACTTTATCGTCTTATAAATAGAACTAATAACGTATAGTTAGGAAAACAATATTTGAATTTACCACTTACGTAGTTTCTTTACCGAATAGAAATACCACATGTGCGTTATCCTTCGCCAAGTTTTCAAACTGATGGCAAACGTGTAACTGTCTCACGATTTCTAGTTTTTGTTACCAGTGTAGTTAAGGGACCTAGGGTAGCAAATTTTCCTACAACTTACAGAGCCACATTGCATAATTTTGAGTTAACTACTATGTAACTACCCTATTCTTTCTATGTTAACCCCACTTGCTGGATTTATTTAATATAGCCTACAAATATAGAGGTGGCTATATATGGAACATTAAAATAATGATTACTCCATCTTTAGTCACAAACTGACTAAAAACGGATCTTGGTTTCACTAGTTATAGTCATCTCGCATGTTTTGAAGGACAGTTTTCAACTAAAATGGCATTTATTGGAATTTCTATTGTATTACTGACTTTTTTGTTTCTAAAATAGCGTCAAGAATATGTAAAATAAAAGTTGCCAGATCTCAAACCAAAAGAAAATCTATAGTTTAGCAGAGAATATAAGGACCTATTCAACAGTACACACAAAATCAGCTTTTAAGAATACTAACAGAGATAAGAGAAAATGGAATGAAAGTTGCTACTGCTAGTAAAGAATTTAGGATACCTAGAACCACTCTAAGAAACAAATTAGCAGGAAAGACAGCGGAAACAACGAAGACTATTTGGATTTGCAGTGGTATTAGGCGTCGAAACTGAAAACGAACTGGTTACCTGCAAATAGTTAAAGAAACAAACAAACTCCTTTCGTTGATGAAAAACCTGGAAGAAAGTGGTTGGACTCTTTTCTTATGCGGCACCCAATAATTAGTCAGAAGCATGGAGAATATTTAAATAAGGCACGGGCAGCAGTCACTAAGCATAATATTCGCCTGTGGTTTGAAGAAACTAAAGTGCTTCTAGAAAAAGATACTGAAGTCTTAAATTTTGCTAACAGAGTGTGGAACATGGACGAAACTGCAGTTTTTTTTAAATCCCAAAGGTACGTTGCTTTTGGCAGAAAAAGGGAAAGCACAAATGTGATATAATATGGTATGCATATCAAGATATCATGCAGAAAATTTCTCCTCCAGTGATCTTAAATTCAAGGGGTCCCTACAATGTTTCAGAAATAGACTTTTACAATTCTGTATAAATATAAATATAAAAATTACTTGATTAGTATAATTATATATCTATATATTTTCTTAATAAACGTTTTTTGAGAAATATGTATGTGGCATCACTACTATAGATACAATTATTTACTTGTTCAAGTAAACTCTCTCGCAAAGCTTCTGAAAAAATATGAAGCTAACGTAAATGATGTAACAATTGAGGAACCAGAATAGATATCTACTCTAATCTAATTCGTGGTCACAATCAATCCAAGCACCTTTAGAGCAATAAATCTACACTAGGGATGACTTGGAGTCAAAATGGCTAGCATTCCAAACCACAATATCTTGAGTCAGTGTAGTGTGCCGTTCAGCGGTGCTAACCCTTAAGAAAAGTAAGCTTATCGATCTCATATTGTAAAGGTTTGATACAATTCTTGTGACGCATTTTCAATTGCAGAGAGTGTATTTAAGTATGTTTCTACAGTTATCGAAAATAACTTTGATAGATAAGTATCCAACTAACACAGTGCAGCATATTGTTCCAACTTCAACACTACATTTTAAGCAAATAGACACATTTGACCGGTATCTAACGTAGGCTTCTCTTGTCTCCATTCATGTCTACATAGAAGAAGCCTATCTACAATAGACAAGTCTCGGGGTGTTAAAGTACCTAACAGAGAAGCTTCATGTTTCACAGATAAAGGAGAGGTGGGTTTGTTTTGTTAAGGTTTGAAACCTACGTGTACATATAGGTATGTTTGTGTAGGTGGTCAATGTTCAGTCATAATTATCATTCTAACGCGTTAGATGTTACGTAGTATTGTAATAAGATGGTATTCATAAAAGTTTACATACTTACAAGACTTGAATACTAATTTTCTCGATGCAAACTATTACGAGGTAAGCCCCATAAATCCTCGGTCTGAAAAAATAATCTTGGTGAAATAAAACAATTTTTATTTTTCAATATAATCTCCCTTAACTTCAATACATTTATTACAATGATCAATTAATTATTCTATACCCCCGTAAAAATAATCTTAGTTTTTCCCTCATAATGTTGTATCGCAGCTGCTTGCAACTCACTATCGTCCTTAATACGACGTCCCCTATGGTCTTTCTTTAAATGAGAAAATAAATAAGAACCATTGTTTCATCTCCTGTGACAATGGACTCCAAAATCAGTTTCGAGTCGTCTCCACGCATGTTAAAAGCGAGCGCGTACATTCGACCGGACGTTCACGTTGGAGAGCAGAAAGAAGATGCGATACTCATCTTGCACTAATCCTATTCATACCCAAATGGTTATGGAGAATTCGGCGAATGCTTGTTTGAGAAATGTTAGACATCACTGCTAATTCACTTTCAAATTGCGATCTGCTAATACAATTTCTTCAATAATTGAAATGTTTTGAGGCGTTATCAATTCAATTGGCCGACCAGGGCGCTGATCATATCCAAGGGATTCTTGCCCCAAACGGAAACATTTTGCCCACATTGCACATGCGCAACTATAACACAACGGAGTTTGAACACGCTCGAACCTGTATAAGCCTGCAAGCCGAGAATTTGTGGTGCCTACCTCGTAAATGCGATAAAATATAACAGTCTAGATGTATTTTTCTGGCCTATTTCTTAAAGCGATACATACCTAGCTTTTTAATAGCTATAGCGTAGGTAATATTCTCTTAAATTCTCTCTGAAATATCGATTAACCTGTCTATAGATGAATACACCCGTAGTATTATGTAGTTTAATGCGACTAGAAATAACGGATAATAGCGAAGCAGTAAAATTAAAATTTTCCACTTGTAGAGCCCGGTACTTAGTATATAGAGAAGGTGTTTATTCAAGATGTTAGATGTTCTTCGCAATTACACGATGCAATTAAATTATACTCGGAAAAGGTACTGCTTTTTACTGATTTCATATTTCATATTTATAAGTTCAGTCCGCATAATTTTTAAGGCTTTTTATACTGGACAGACAACCGGACTTTTAATAGCTAAAATCTCTAGAATTCTGACGTTCTAAAAGCTAAACAAAATAAAGTACTAAATCGTTGCACCCCGCGAACAAACACCGTTTTTATTCCAAGTTGAAAGAAAGTAAACAGGCACACTATACTGCAATGTAAAAAATACCACATATAAAATCGCTGTCATTAGCTCCATGACGAATACCTTTCAGCTATGAGCGCTTCGGCAACATCTGTTAGAGTGACGCCTTTTCATAGAACTCTTCTCCCACAGGGCGGGACGCTAGCCCTTTGCTTCCGGGTCCTCCACTGCAGATGTGTTGTTAAGTTAATCTTCCGATATATGCGTAGGACTCTGACTAATGGTGGCGGACAGTCTTGCGACTCTACCAACATAGCAACGAGCTTTTGAATGGACTCCACGGCTTATTCCCAGGTCTTTTATGCCATCTCCTTTAAAACCTCTTGCAATTTGGGAAGTTTCAAGTCTTCTCGCAGGTGTTGGTTTCGAATATACCATGTTGCTCCAGTAATCGTTCTAATGGTTGTTTTGGATGGCTTCCAATCCCCGAAAATGAGTGTTTACTACAGTCAACCAGGCGAGTGCCCCATAGGTGAGGATGGGCCTTGATGTGATGATGCGTCTCAAATCCAGAGTGTTGTTCCTGCTTATTACAGGTAGTGAAAGGCTTCTAGCACCTACATACCATGATCTTATGTGGGAAAAGTACTTTTTCCATGTCATACCTTTATCGATTAGGACGCCCAGGTATTTTGTCTCCTACTGCATTGCAGTTCTGTGCTTCCGACTGTTACGTTGTATGGAGCCGAGTTAGTTTTATATGTGTACCTCATTGCAATGCACTTCTCCTCGTTAATTTTCAATATCCATCTCGCAGTCCAAGTTTATCGACGGCGATCTGCAGTGTTGCCGTAAGGAGTTTTTCATTTCTACAGCTGAAATATACAACCGTGTCATCAGCATATATATCCCTAGTTCAGTGGCCAGAGTCCTGGATATATCGTAAGTAAAAAGTATAAAAAGTTCCGGACCAAGAACGCCCGCAGATATTGTGCACATCCGTGACACTCCGTCATAAGGCTTCACCTAAGCGCCTGCCCGCCAGGCAATCCGCTATCAGCTTCAATAAGTTATTGTTAATTCCAAGACGATGAAGTTTTTAAAGGAGTCCCTTGTGCCAAGCGGAATCAAAGGCTTTTACGAAGTCCAAAAACACTGCTTCGGCCGTCCTTCTCCTCCCAAACGCTTCTCTCACTACCTCCGTAAATCTCAGGAGTTGGTAATCAGTGTAAAGTTCGACTCTGAAGCCGAAGTGCTCTGAAGGCGGAGGGTTTATATGTATTAATTAAATCATCGCGTAGCCTTTGAAGGACGACAGTTTCAGTTACATATATTCGCGAGAATGAAGTGGAGGCTTATAGGTCTATAATTTTGGAGAAACATGGAGTCCTTTTCAGGCTTGTGCGAAACAGTGACCTCAGCTACTTTCCAGGTAGTTGGAAAATGATAGACTTTCAAAATTGCATTAATTATATTTACTAGAATGTAGTACAACGCAAATGATAGACTTTCAAAATTGCATTAATTATATTTACTAGAATGTAGTACAACGCAACGTTGGGAAAATTCTTCAACATTTGATTGATAATTCTGTCTAACCCTGAAGCTTTGCCGTTCTTAGTAGCTTTCATGTGTGCGATAAGCCTCGATGACTCAACAATTGGTTGATCCTTGAAACCCGGTAGTTGCACCATCAGGAACTCCACGCCGTCCTCCAATTCATCGTCGCCGTCTTACCAAATTAACTCAGCGAAGACCGACTCCAAATATTCTGCGTGAGCATTGGACTTTAGTTCACCCGTGTATGCAAGACCTCTCCTACCGTGTATTGGCTTTTGTGGCTCGTTCCCTCTTTCGTGACGTAGGGTTTTACTCAAGCGCCACACCGAATGATCTGACTCCGTCAAAGCCTCCATCTTTTCCGGCCATAGATCATTTCGATGGTGTAACAATGCCGTTTAACTTACTTCGCCAAAAGGTTCGCACTCGCTTTATCAGCTGGATGTAACGTCTAGCTTTCCTTACTGCGCATCTTTCCCTCTCTATCAGATCTCGCAATGGAGGTGTTAATTTCCTAATGTTCCTAATTATTAGTCGCAATAATAATAACAGAGTTATAGCTGACATTAATAATAGCCGTGAGAGAATCAGCCTGCGCCTCTCTCTCTGCACATGTTGTTAATACAGCGACCGGCGAACCATATCGCTGAGCTACCAATCTCAAAGATCTTCCTGAGACGACAAATCTTCAGGTAAAGCCTCGCCTCTATCGTGGTCAATGTAGGATTATGGCTAGAGGACAAATCACTGACGCTCTCGACACACAAACTTCCTTCGAAATTCTTAAAAAGAACAATATAATATGTATGTCCGGTCTTCTACCTGTGCCAAAATAAGTTGGCTCGCCCGGGGAGTCTCGCGCCTTTTGCCATTCGACAGCCACTTGTACAATCAGGATTCCTCTTGTAGCTCCCCTCTCTCTGTCCCCAGGCTTTTAATGAGTAAATATATGTCCAACTAAAGATAATTCCGGGGAAACGACAATACTACTTCGCAATCTTTATATTTAATGTTCTCCTATATATAAACACATGAAAAATAATTCTATTTTGTCTTCATAATAATTTCGCAAATTAAATATCACTTTCTAATAAATCGTCAAGTCCGTTAGGGAATGAATGTGAGATGAGCGAAGAGATACTAAGACAATCGTGGCTTTTTAGCTCGAGTTGTATTTGAGAGAAGACGTGTTTAGCTGAGTGTTCATTTCAAAGTAAAATCCAGTGTTAGTAGTGTTTAAATTTAATTTAAACGCATTAAATAGAGCGCGGGGTTTGTTACGTGACGCGCTGGCATAGAGAGGACACGTAAACGTCACAGTTTTAACGACAGTTTCTTTTCTGTCATGAATTGATTATTTATGAAAATTATTTATTTAAATTTGCTGCTACATATGTGAAATCATAATTTTTCCATACTATTATCAAGAACCAACTTTTTCGATCAGTCACTTATGAATTACTAAGTAGACCACGTATAAAATTGCCTGGAAGCCTTTCACGCACGTCTTATCAAGTCTTCCACCATCTAGAAACACATACGCAACTGGGAAAACATTTTCAGTTATTCCGAGAAATCGTAGCAATACAATAATGTAAATTATTAATATCCATAACGATCCACCTTCGTCGGAAGGTAAAACAAAGCGGGAAAAACAACGGTTTTGTTTGCTGCGGCCTATTTTTCGCCTTCCCCATTTAATACAAGCGCCTCATTAAGACCAGAAAAGCGGTAATGGTTTTTCTGTTTTCCTTTTTTTTTTTTCTTTTTTAAACACTCGCGATGTAGCATGATACATTTTTGACGTACAATTTATATTTTCGCGGTAGATAAGGTTATGTTTAGCATAATTTTTCTCGCCTTCAGTGTATTTGCATTGCGTAAGTCATTTTCCTTCATCAAACAGGAAAAGATCTAACGTCAGCATTGTATAAATGCGTAAATGTTTGTATACTAGCGTTTGGTGTAGTCGAAAATTGAACTTTCTTATCTTATCCTGTATATTTCTATGTTTTTGAAAAGGTATTGTAAAAGCAAATGTAACGATGCCCCATATATAATGAAATATAAAATTTAGAACAATCGCAAGTTCGTTTTATTTTCAGTAATCCCCTTACAATAAATTTTACTTACACCTATAAGTGAAACATATTTTTCTCATGTAAAGCTCTACCTATATATATCGACTGTCCATTTTTGATTAGCCTTCGTTTTTTGTCATCTTTTTAGATATTATTTTGAAAGTAGCTTTTTTAACTACTTATACATATATAGTGTGTTGTATTGTTGTTTCATTCCAAATAATTTTATTAAATTCTCGGTTAGGATCTTGGCAGCCGCAGTGAACTCAGGTTTTGGAGGCATTCCGTGAAATAATCTTCAATGTTTTTATTATTATTTTTTTTTATCATCTGAGTGATAAATTTTTATCTATCTATTTTCTTTTGCTGGATGCAGTTAGAACATTTCAGAATAACAAGCCTATCATTAATAACCTATTAAAAAGTGAACGTTCCTGGCATCAAGGTCCTCATAGTGTAGTTATTGCCACGCCCGTCTATGTCGGTCTGTGTGTTCTGTCATAGAAACACGGCCAGGATACAGCCATTCAGCGCGAGCCACACAGCGAAGTGGGGAACCAATCAGCGCACAGCACAGGTATATATTGCTGAGCGTTTCCGGCCTGAGCACCACTCATCAGACGACCAGTGAAAATTAATCATTGTCCTCAAGATGCCGACCGCAGTGTTTGGCGAAACATCGATATCGACACATCAAAGACCACGGCCCATCAGTCCGGAAATATGTACTGCTAGTACAAATTCAGACACCGGCCGTGAAAGCCTACAGTTATTTTTAATAGGAAAACAGTTAATGCTGAATGGTATACCACTATTTGCTTGCCAACATTGTTGTCAAAAGTTCAGAAAAAACAAATTGTGTTACACCATGACAACGCTCCTGCACACTCTGCCAAGCTGACAACGGAGTTTCTTCGCTCTGCCGGGAGAAAATTAATGTCTCATCCACCTTATAGCCCGAATTTAGCTCCGTGTGATTTCTTCCTCTTTCCAACTATTAAGAAGAAATTACGTGGAATCCATTTTTTAACACCACAAGAAGCTGTTAATGCATTTGAAGAGCATGATAGTGCAGTGTCCAAGTAAACCTGGGCGACCTGTATTACAGAATGGTTTAAGAGGATGTCGAAGTGCGTTAAATGTAAAGGAGAATACTTTGAAAAAGAATAAATATTGTTCGTTTTGATATTTTTTGTTCTTATTCTGTATTCAGAAACATACAGTGTGCCCCTCGTATAATGCGCGGTCCATGGGACTGATCTAATTCTGCCGCGAAAACAAATTATGACAGGCCTATTCATAAGTCTTTGAGTTTCTTCGTGTTTAATGTTCGCAGTGGTTATTTATGTTGATAGGATATTTCAAAAGTAGAACATACATCCATTTGGCATTCCGTTATAAGCCCTTTTGGTATCACTGTTTATAGGAATGAAATAACTTCTATCATAAAATAAAAATATAAAAACCTAGCTATTATTTTTATCTGCAAATATATCATATTTCGACAGACAATTTTTAATTCTTGCATGCCAAGTACTCTAATTAATTAATATATTTTGGCTGCCGTCGGTGAATTATAAAAATCTGTAATTCCCTTGGAATTTCCAACGTAATTACTCGTGAAAAAATCTCGCCCCGGTAAATTCCAAGGGAATTATAGATTTTCATAATTCACCGATAGATACAGATTTTCTTAATGCACCGACAGAAACCAACGTATATTAATTAATTAGTATAGTTGGCATGTAAGAATCAAAAATTGTCTGTCAAAATATTATGATGTATTTGCAGATAAAAATAATAACCAAGTATTAAGAGGTGAACGTTCCTGGCATCAAGGTTCCCGTGGTGTAGCGGTTAGCACGCCCGCCCGTGTTCGATTTCTTACTGGGACGAAATTTTTTCAAATAGTTACGTCGGAAACTCCAAGCAAAATTATAAATTTTCATAATTCACCGACGGAAGCCAAAATATATTAAGTAACAAAGCAGTTTCTTCAAAAATCTGTTGCAGTACCGTAAATGTATGAGTAACTATAGGTATGATAGAATGAACTATAGGTATGATAGAATGAACTGTAGGTATGATAGAAAAACAAAAGTGCTTTTTACTCACTTTTGTTTTTCTGAAATAACGAATATATGTATTTATATTGATTGCTTTTTAAAATTAAGGTTATATTAATTTTAATACGCCGCATAAAAAGTTCGACTTCAATAAATAATATAATAAGTAAACGCAACTTCTTAACAACGTGAAAAATTTGTACCATCAGGTTTGTTTCCACGTATCTCTCGGTGAAGGATGTTCGCTGTGTGAAGTTTACACAATACTCTAGCTCCATTATAATTCAAATCCGGAAATTCACTGATAAATTTTGTGACTTTATCAACCAATGGTCGTTTATTTTCCTTACGTACGTTAGACGTACGTACATACATGTATATCTTTATAATTATGTGTAACGCTGCGAAAGGTTGAGGAGAAACTGTTGCAATAAATCAATAATTTCATTCGCTGAGGTAGCTCATGCCGATTCGTCTGGATACATACGTCGCGTCGTGGGCCATGCAACCTTACTACTAACCTGGCGCGAAACGCTCTGTGCCAGGCCTACTCCTAAACTATAAGTGATTATTATCTATTATTTTAGTCGGGCCATTTTTAATCACTGCGACCTTAATAGATCTATTGTAACAAAATGCCCTTATGTGTGTTAGAATAATTGGAAGCTTTTAATAAACCTTAGTACTACTCTAGGATCTGTTTCCTTCAGTTCAGAAGTGTAAGGAATGATCTACTGAAGTGTTGGTGTCGTATGCGACTAATGGCAACATATTCACATAGGAAGTGTTCTGCCGTCTCCAGTTCTTCTTGGCATAGACGGCAGATCTTCAGCTTTTCCTAGTTTAAATAGGTGAGATTTTAGTGCTACATGGCCTAACAGAAATCCTGCCAGTAATCTAAGATCCCCCTTGCTGAACGAGAGCGCTATTTTTGCTGTCTTTGGCGAGCCTGATATGGGTGCTTTCGCCTGTTTTTGTCCTGGAACATTATCCCAGTACGAGGCCTTTTGATTGTCCTCCCATATCTTAATTGCTTGTTTTATGTGGCTCTTTTGGAGACCACAGAAGGTATTAGGACCAATGAAAGGCATGTTCGCTGCTTCTTTGGCTAGCTTATCTGCCTTTTCATTTCCTTCGATCCTTTGGAGGTTTGGACATAATAGCCTTTAGAACTGCCTGAAAATATTAATAGTTGCGCGTCGTATCATTTTCTCGAGGTTCTTTATGGCGCACAGGTTTAAAGCAGAAATCTCTGCTTGAAATATGTATATTGGTGTGGGGTCCTGTAGGCATTTTTAGGTGGTAATTAGGACCACTAATGCCTATACTAATGCCTATTCCGACACCTTCCGTTCTCGAGCCATCCGTGTACCATTCCAGGGTACCTCTTTTGCATTGAGGCTCACCGGATACCCACTCACATCAGTTAAACTAGATCCATGTTATGTATAAATCTCTGGTCCTTTCACACTTCAGTTACTGTAGCTGTATTTACTCCCCTTGCCTGACTAAGCATGATGAACTGAGAATACAAAAGGTGCAGAATTCTTGCACTAGGTTTATACAGGTCTTGTAAACCGAATACGTACAGCAAAAAATAGTGGGTCACCCTCTCAGCGATTGGGGATCACAAGTTAATCACGCCGTTGCGCCCTCTCCTGCTCACGCGTAAGTATGTAAGCTCTTACTTGCTCAGACTAACACCCACATTTTTTTCTGTACACATTCGCTTTACAAGACCTGTATATGGCCTACGTGGTAGGCGAGGCGTCTCTCAAAAACTAGTCGAAACTAATACTCTAAATATGCACTACACCAGGCAGGCTGCTTGCTTCTTGTCTCTACATCTACTTATCTTTACGATAAAATCAAGTTTAGATATGAAGAACATAATGTACATCTTCGATATCGACAATTAATAAGTATTCCGAGACATCGCCTAGATATCTTTAAACAAGGCTTCTCGTACCAGTGTGCATTATCCTGGAATTCGTCATTGATCACCGTACTCAGGGTAGGCCGATATCGGGCAAAGCATTGAGGCATAGACTGAAGATAATTTTCCTGAAAAGGCAACGCTCGTAATAATATACTATACGTTTTCCTATATATGCATATATGTACATATAATTACAAATGTGTACTATTTAGTTTTTAATTGTTAGAGTTTTTGTTAGTATTATTTTTCTTTTTTTTTCTCTCCTAAATTTTTGTTCTTTTTATTATTTTATTATTCTGTTAGCTCGCAGGAAGAGCGCTGATGCGATGCGGTCTTTTTGACAGTAAGATTTTGTTACCTACTGTATAACTTATCTGCTTATTATCTATTATTATTAAATCAAAAAAAAATATTGTTGGGCTGTGCAACTTTAAAAAATGAAATACAAAAATACTCTTTACTCCTTTTGTACTTTCTTTTTTAAAATTACTAAACCTTAGGAGATGGATCGTTTGTAACTATCAGTCTGTTACTTAATAACATCCAAATCTCAATTCTTAACGCACAAATTATTGTTGTTATTTATTGTTTCAGGATATTTCATATTTTATTTGTTCTCGTGCTTTTCAAAGAGAACCATTATCGATTTTCCAATAACACAGAGCCTTATCGATACTTACACCAAAGGAAAGAAAACACATTTCTGTTTAAGCAAATCAATACCTTTACAACAAGTTAGAAATTACGCCTGCTCTTGTAAGTAGCATCGTCGGAAGGCCAAACAAAAAGTAAGCGAGCGCAGTACCAATACACACAATTAACGTTATTGCTCTGGGTATTATCAACGAGCTAGGTACGTAAAATAACGTTCCATCCAACTATAGAGCTTTTTAACTATACAAACAAACAATTTCAGTAATTGGAAATGTGTATATTTCTGCTTTACTCCTTTAACGTTAATGGTATTATTTAAATATAAATACGCGTTTTGTGAGGCCGGTATTGATGGTTGAAACGGACACAATTTGTTAATGTAATTTTTACGCGTATACATAGACACGTAATATGGGGTTATACATATAAATAAACTGTGGATTCTTCGGGGAAAATGATAGTATATAATTTCAGTAACTTTACACTCCTTTATTGAAATGGCTAAAATGTAATATAAATCCAGAAGATAGTCTTTTTATTTTCAAGTTAAGGGTGTGAGGCACAGAGAACCTATTAAACAATATATGTTTATATTTCTTATTTGTTTCAGATAAATGAAAAACGCTGCTGCAATGTGCTAAACTATCTACATCCTGTTTTTTTTTATATAACAGAAGCAAAGTAGAAAGCTATATTTAAAAGTGTTGACTAATTTTAAGGGAGAAATTTGAAAAACGCAATAATTAAAAATGAAATGTTTACATTAAAATTTCTAGAAAATTGTTTAATTGTAATTATTTACTTTGCGAAGTTACTAGAGGAAATTTACTCGTTTTATTGCTGAGAGTAATGCAATCAAATTTTGCAATATATTGTTGTGAAAATTATTCAAAGGTTCATTTATTTTCATTTCCTCATGTTTGAAAATGAATTTGTATCATATATTATAATTTATAATTATATGTTGCGAGGCGAAGCAATACTGGTGTCCTCTTCCCTCCAATTTTCCCCAGAATAATTTTCTTTCTTTGTCTTACACATGTAGCTAAGACGTATAAAAGTCCCGTAAACAACTTTTAGTGTGAGAAACAAAATTCACTAACGAAAAGTTCAATTATATTTCTCCTTTTCAAGATACATTAATGGCATTACATGTTAATGCTACTCAAAATAGTGCGGTAAGCATGGTAACCATTGTGAGTTACCGTACTTCAAAATTTTGACGTTCAATATTCCATGGAGGCGAAAAGCATTTTTGGTGGATATTAGAATCAGAAACTTTGCTATTTGATTTTATTGATAAAGTAAACTTTGAAGTTGATTGAGAAAAACAAAATAAATAAGATAAAAAAGCTTCGACAAAAAAAGAACCATTCAAAATTCTTGGATAAATCAAAAAGTTTCAAATAAATGTAAAACTATTTCGTCATTAAAGTTTAAATAGCACTTATTAAGTCTATTTGAATCTTACAATATCAAAATTATGAAACATGAATCAAGATTTGACACTCCCTCTCGTAGCTAAACTAAGACTGGACGCAGAAATTCCGCGACCCAAATGCATATACACCGGCTAGACTGTAATTGGTTGTTTGGTCAGGTGTCGTACCGTTGCCATAGTAACCAGGCCCGCGATCTCATTTCAAATATTTCATTCCAACCTATTGTACGTTGTAAGTACTTTTATAGCATGCGAAAAGAACCTTGGCAATGACAGAGTTATAGTTAGCTACGCGCTACTGCCACTGCTTCAGAGATCAGAAGCAGCTTTAAACAAGTACTTCAGGTGAATATAAGCACAAAAACCATAAAACGAAGGATCAGAGAATTAGGAATGGTTTCACGTTCATGGTACATATATCTGCTAAAGGTCGGTTGTTAACCAGGCAACACAGAGTAGCTTGTAGGGCTTTTGCTCGAAATCACCGCTGGTCTATAAGGAATTGGAGTCAGGTGCTCTTCAGTGATGAGTCCAGATTTTGTCTCCGGCAAGATGATGGATGAGTAAAAGTGTGGCGGCGATTAGGTGGAAGATATGCCCAATGTAACGTTATCGAAAGAATTCCTTATGGTGTCGGATCGCTGATAGTATGGAGTGGTATTTGTTTAGGAGCGCGCACAGAGCTTCATATTCTAGAAGGTGGATCCTCAACAGCTGCAAAATATGTGACAAACATTTTAGAAGACCTTATTGTGCCTTTCGCATCATATATTGGCGACAACTGTCTTTTGATGCATGATAATGCGAAACCTCACATTGCAGACATTGTTACTGAGTATTTGCAAGAGGTCCAATTGAACACCTTGGAAACCCAATAGAACATGTTTGGGACAGGCTTGGGAGACAATTAAAACATAGAAATCCCGCACCACAGAACCTACAAGAACTTAGAAATACGCTATTAAAGGAATAGAATCAAATTCCCCAAGAGTACATTGTTAAGTCAATTAGAGGAATGCCTAAGAGGCTGCAAGGAGTGTTAAGGGCAAGAGGAGACATGTTTTTCCCGGGTACCAAACATTAAATATTCGTTGCCGATGGCGTTGGTTATGTTAATTTTATTTTCGGTTGTAATGTTTTCTATTGTTACAAATTTCTTTAAATTTTGAAAAAAAATAAAATTGTACATAAATATTTCTTGTGAATCAGCAGAAAATCTTGTAAAACATGTTTATGCGAATTAAAATATCAGTCATATAAAAAAAACTTTATTTTATTTATTTTTTGGCGTTCCTTTAAATTTGTCCATGAGTCTATAATTCAAATACAAACTTCTTGTATTGCAGTAATTTAATGGGCAAATATAATCTTCCTCTTTTACCCCAGCACACATCGTGAAACTACATATCGCATTGAATCCAGCCTTCTCCTGGTTTTTATGTACAAAATTTACTGGAGCAAAGGGTCCAAACAATATCATCCTCAGTTCTATATGCCTCAAGGGTCTAAGATAAACTACTCGCAATTCTCTACAAGAACTTTCGTGATTTAGACGATGGATTCTTAATCATCACAAAGAAAACTTGAATGACAACTTTGACCAAACTTGCTGTCAAAAAGACCATCATAATTAAAGAAGTAACAAAATAAAAAGTCTGACTAAAGCATTCAAATTCTAGTTCCACATAATTTTCCATTTGATATCTATTTATATTTCGTATTCGATCAGTTTCAACCACACTAAATTGAAACCCTCATTATCCAATTAGTAACATAATTGCACCTACTATCCTTGATGGTAAATTCTATTTTGGATACCTATGTATTGATTTTTTTTTTATGTAAATATGAAATATAAGGATGTAAATATCGTAATCAAATACTTCCTCTGTTATATTATTCTCGAAAAAGGGAATTCCCAATGTGTGCTTACTACACCAGTGACATAGACCAAGACAGCCGTCCTGTCGCCAGAGCAGCCTAGATTTCCGTAAACTGGCAATAGGCTTAGGGATCGATTTTCGCGGATTTTATGCCAGCTTTCAAGGATGTTTTCGACGATGTTGTTCCGTTCGTTCCATCTTCGTCGATTATCTTCAACTGTATAGCTGTATACATATAGTGGAGAAAGTCCTAATTCTGATGACGCAATAGCGTGCCTTCAATTTGATATTTGGCGGTGTATTTTTTTAACTTTAGGGGTGGAAAAGAATGGAGGAGAAGATGCTCTGAAAGGAAATAAAAGATAGCATGCTTTCGCCGATACTTCTATTGTTGTTTTGCTGCTGTGTGAGAGAATTTAATTTTTAGATATGGAATTTCTTTCCTCGCAAGATAATCACGAACAGAAACCACATCAAAGCATGTCATGTTATGCATACAAATATATAAAAAAAAATTATATTCCTAATTTCCTTCCAAACAAAACCCTCGACATCTTTACGCCGAGAACAGTTTCCTTTATCAAGTACACACTTTAACACATAATGACACGACACCCTAACCGCACTTTCTCTGCGCTATACCGTCACCCTCTTCTCGCGGACACTTTTAAACCCTCGAACCACTTCAACCGTCACTAATGGACCGTCCGACTCTTAACAGCGTTCAAGCAACTTGAAACCGTAGAATTGTAGCACTTCAAATCGACCTATACGCTTGCTCTTTCCAATATACACTAAAAGAACTATATTTTACAATATATCGTATTGTTTCTCTCCAAGCGAATTGAACGACATCGATGATATTGAAAACTTTTTTCGACTTACTTAGTATCGTAGGATACTTTCGATTTCGGAATGTGAACAAGTTGGAAATACGATTCGATTCGATTTGAATTTTTTATATTTCGATCATGAAACGGAGCTTGTTGCGATGAGGGGGACTCACAAAAGGTTGAAGATAGGCTATGACGCAACATGTCGTCACGTGCAAGTTAAAGGAGATGCATCAACAAAAGAAAAGTTAGCTCCGGTTTGTTAGTTATTGATTCTACTACTTTATTATGATTATATTTGAGAATTGCAGTAGATTTTTTCTCACTACACTAAAGTCTTAAGATTGTAAGAAGGTGTGAGAATAATACACAGAAATAAGGGTTTCCAAAGACGAACTAGATTTTAAGAAACGGAAAAGATAAGCTTTTTGACGCAAGGGATTCGCAGTGTTCATTCCACAACAGATTATCTTGCGCTTCGACCCCTAGGAACTTAGCAGAATGCAGTTGCCGCAAAGGTTTAACACCAGCATGGACGTCACAAGTAATACTTTGGGTACGCTGAGGAGCGTTTAATAATACAAAATTAGTTTTGTTGTCGTTCTACAAAACCATTGATGTATACGATCCATTGCTGCATTACCTGCAATCTCAAGTTGATTAGAATCGCTAGCAGAAATAAGTATAGTAGTGTCATCCGCATATACTAGTGTAGGTAAAGATTCGTTTATAAGCGCTAGTCCCATACATATAGTGAACAATGTTGCCGCCTGTGCTAGGAACGCCTTCTCCACTCCTCAGCCCATAGGCAACCGCACACATTCGCGAGTCAGTCGCCTAGCCTACGTATTCGAGGTAATAGCTCGATACAGATTTTAGGAATTGCGTAATACATTGGAGTCTACCGCGATGCTCTACTGACAGCGATTGGATTCTTATTGAGTTTGATTCATTCCTGTCACCCGACCCCCCGCCCTCTTATACTTACACTCATAGCGACCAAACGTTGCAACAGTGTTCATATATTTTAGCGGTTCGCTTTACTATGGAACTTACTAACGCGGTATATAGAGTAAAAAATCATTTACAAAGTTATATATGTCATTCATATATAAATTGAAAAGCAGGGAACCCAAAACAGATCCCTGAGGAACCCCATAGGGAACTAGCACACGGCTGCACTTGTATTTTTTGAATCTATTGTTTGAAAGGTGCGTAATGAAGAACCTCGGTTTAAGGAAAGATCCACAAAAAAGGAACAAAAAACATTCGCTCGTTCTTCACGCCAAATTCTTATATCGACATGGGATCCTAAATATTTCCTCATATAATTAAATGGATTTAATAACGGCTTTCTTCTACCAACCTACGGCGATTCTACGAGGTGGACTTACGAGACAACTCTACGTTTTTCTGTGTCCTGCAAGTTGCGTATACTCTATTTTATTCCAACCATATGTCATATGAATCCGGCCCTGCGCAGAGAGACCGAACGGGGCGAAGCTGGAGAAATTTCTACTCCCCATGGTACCTCCATTAGCCCCCAATGTCCATACGCACTAATCCCATGCCGTCCTAGACCGTGGCGACACACACCGGAGTATAGATGTCCGCTACCTACCGAACAGCTCTGCATCCACATACGTACATGCAGCCTCCCGTACAGGCGTCTGTGCGGGTGCAACCGTTTGTCACGCTTTACTAATGAGTATATTTTGTAGTCATACTTTTTTTAACAACAATTTTACTAAGTGTATGGTAATTAACTACAATTTTGTAGTACTTTTTTACCATCGTTTTTAGAGCTACTTACACTTTTGGAGTACTATTTTTACTATAAATATGGAGTATAGACAGCCATTTCAAAAGACTACACTAATAGGGTATTTTCTACTTACTTCGATGGTCGTCACTATAGTAACCGTCGATTCTGGTAGGATACACTACAATTGTGGTACAATTTACTATACATTTCTCTCGGTGTGGAGACGAGTCAACGCCGATTTTGGAGTCCATTGTCACAGGATGTGAAATTATGGTTCTGTATTATTTATTTATTTATTTATTTATTCAAAAATAGACACATACAGAAATTAATCCTAATTATATGTGTCATTAAATTAAAAAATATATATATAATCGCAGAGCATTATACAATAGTATAAAAAGATATATTTTAGTGAAAATGTCAGACAGAAACCACATTGAGAAAGTTAGAGAAATCTACGAAAAACTGAAGCCAACTAAACATCAGTGCCGATTGAAACATATCACATTTCTGGCGGATATAAAATAACCATGTCTCGATATTCCAAAGATTTCTATTTCGCGAAAGTATTCATAATATAGTTTGCAAATTTTCGTTATGGGTGACATGTAATTTTTACTAGTATGCATAGGTGGAACCGGCCTGGTACTGTAATAAGGTACATGTAATCGAAACAGTGACAACAAGCTTGCATTGTCAAATACATTATTGAAAACCTTATACAGCACATATATCATGGCAACCTCACATCTATCTATAAGCGGCGGCAACTGAAATTCTTTGAGAATGTTAAAGTATGATTGAAAGGGTGGATTTTGGCCATACTTTCTGTAATAACGATAGCGCAGAAATTTAGTTTGTACTTTTTCTAGAAGATCACTATCCTTTTTTACATGGGGAGACCAAACTGCAGATGCAAATTCCATTTTGGATCTTACCAGTGCATTGTACAGGAGAATAACTGACTTTAAATTAGTGAATTTAAATGTATTGCGCCTAATAAACCCCAAGCTCCGACAGGCATCAGCAGCAGTCGTCCGTATGTGTTCAGAGAATCGAAAAGACGAATCGAAGACAACTCCAAGATCTTTTACAGTGTTTTTGCGAGTAAGAGAAAGACTATTTAACTGATAATTAAAGAAGCAGGGTAATCTTTTTCTCGTAAAACTAACAATCGCGCACTTATAAACATTCGGAGAAAGTTTGTTAAGTTGACACCAATCGAGTATTTTGTATAAGGCACTTTGTAAATGAGAGCAATCAAAAGGTGTTATAATTCTCCTATAAATGTTGCAATCATCTGCATAAAGTAAACATTTCGAATATTTAAGTACATCTACAATGTCATTAAAAAATAATCAAAACAAGAGGGGTCCAAGATTGCTTCCTTGGGGAACTCCCGTTCGAGATAGAAAGGGCTCCGAGTAAGCACCTTCAAAGAACACTACTTGCCTACGATTTGATAAATAAGACCCAAAAAAATTCAAAAAATTATGTGAAAAAGCAAATCTTTGAAGTTTCTTCAACAGAATATCATGATCCACTTTATCAAACGCTTTGGATAAATCTGTAAAAATTACGTCCAATTGAGAATTATCAAGAAGTACATCTGAAATATCATTCGAGAATATTAATAAATTTGATTCAATAGATCTCCCTTTAAGAAAACCATGCTGATCATCAGATAAGTAATGTTTAATTTGTGCATAAATTTTGTAATATATGATATATTCGAAAATTTTTACTACAGCTGATAAAACTAAAATGGGACGATAGTTAATCATTAATTTTGCATCTCCAGATTTAAATATCGGCAAAACCTTAGAAAGTTTCCAATCGTCAGGAAATGTGCCGTTCATAATGGATAAGTTAAATATATGGGTAAGAGGCGTAATAAAGAAATCAGCACAACCTTTACAAGTATAGGCTGGAATATCATCAACACCAATCGTTGTATTAGATTTTAATTTGTTAATAGCAGACAGAACGCCCTCCTCAGTTATTAATCCGATATCAACGGAATTAATACCAGAGTCATTTGAGAAATTGTTGGTATACTGCGCTGGTTCCCCAAAAACACTGGAAAAGTATAAAGAAAAACCCTTAACTTTATCTAATGCAGTAGAATATTCAGTGTTATTAAGAACTAAAGTGTTAGTTGTAGCGAGACTCTTCTTTTTATACCTAAGAAATGACCAAAATTTATTGGTATCATGAATTATTGTATGCAGTGTTTATTTTAGATTTTAGTTCCCCTCTAGTTGCTTTATACCTTTCAAAATTAAATAGTGTATTTTTCTTGTGTAATTTAATTAATAGCGTTAACTCGTGAACAGCTGGATACTTAGCTTTATAATTAGATGACGCATAAAAGTTTACACAAAATAAACATGGCCAGAACAATTCGGTAAAAGCGTCAGTATAACTGCGACTCGAAAGCCGATCTGTTGTGTATGCATCTACGCTGTCGTATACTATATCGTAGTTCTACGTTTGTTTTGAAAATGTTTCCTACGTCGCGAAAACGACCAAAGTTGGACACAATAAGAGAATTTATTGCAGAAATGCCTGATTTAATGTGTGATGACGCTAAAATTCAATGTGTAGTGTGTAAAATAGATTTAATGTGTTGGTCGAAAAGTGATTGTCTACGACACGTAAATAGTGCAGGGCGTGTTTCAAAAAAAATTCCACACGAGATTATGACAAATTTAAATTTAATTTATGTGTTACCTTTATTGCATGTAATTTACCATTTCATTTACTAAGGAAGAAAGCATACGTCTCGTTTTGGAATGAATATTCGGACTTTAAGTTACCAAGTAAGGGAACATTACAGAGAGTTGTGCCGTCTGCTCGTGAGCATGTCGAGAAAAGAATTAAATCGGAGTTGCAAGATAAAAAACTGTGGTTATGTGTGGACGAAACAACAGATCGTAAAACACATTCTGTGGTTAATGTAATGGTACGCACAATGGAACCACATCGACCGTCACCCTCAATTTTACTAGCTTCCAGACGAATACAACAATGCACTGGCGAAGTAACTTCAATGTTGGTGTTAAATACATTGGAAAAGTTTGAACTTTCAACAAATCAACTGTTGATGTTTATGAGTGATAGTGCCGCAAACATGCTTGCCGTATGTCGATCTCCTAAAAAACATTGTGCTAACTTGTTGCATATTACATGTAAAATTCATACTCTCAGTCTCGTAGCAGATAGTATCAGAAAATGTTATCCCGAGGTAGACGCTCTAATAGCACATACAAAAGCTGTGTTTGTAAAATCCCCAAAACGTATTCGGGAATTCCATAGACTATGCCCCGGTATTCCTGAACCACCACAACCTATTCTTACTCGTTGGGGAACATGGTTAGAGGCTGCATTTTATTATCTTAAATATTTTGAGAATATAAAGAACGTGATTTTAGAATTCGACCCAAAGGAAGCTGCGGCTGTCAAGGTAAGCCGCTTGAAATTTCAGGATAGTCAAGTTAAAACAGATTTGGAAATTATTCAGAACAATTACGTGGGACTAGCGGATGCGATAGAAAAACTGCAAAATTCTTCGGTGTCGTTAGTGGAATCTTTGCAAATAGTGCAACATGTTCACGCACTAGCTATGCGCGATAGAAGACGCAAGAAATGTTTGTGTTTTAGAAAGGTTTGAAAATGTTTTAGATAAAGATTCTGATTTTGGCACATTAAGACAAATTTGTGAACGTGCGTCAACAGAACCGTTAAGTTATTTGAAAGATTATTTTACTTACGCAAATATAACGTCACTAGATGTAGAACGTTCGTTTTCGGCATACAAAAACACTTTTTCTTCACGCCGCACTCACTTTGCCGAAACAACTTTGGAAACATACCTGATCTTACAAATATTAAATAGACATTATCCACTTTGTGATTTCACGGAGGACTCTTAAAACGGTAAGTGTTTGAGCACGTATCACATTTAATTTATTTTGTGTAAACTTTTATGCGTCCGCCACTGGCTTTCAGCGCAGTTGCGTTGCTCTATTTATGAGCAAGAATACACTCATTCAATATATCATACATAATATTATAAAAAATAACAACAGATCTATTAACTTCATCACACGCAAGTACAGATGTCCAATCACATCGCGATAAAAACGTATAGCGTTTTTGAAAATCACCCTTAAAGTAGCTGTATTTGTTAAAGTTATTTATGTGTACTTCCTTCTGAATGGTATCAGATTTGTTAGGAATACACATTTTGAAATACAAGGGAAGATGATCAATAGGGCAAATCAATAGGTACTAATGGATAACCACTCTCCTCGACTACTAAGTCCAAATCGGTTAAAATAAGATCAAGTGTTTTAAAGTTAATATTACGAACGTTGTTTTTTGACGTTAACATATTACAATTTAAGAATTCACTTAAATACTCACAAATAATACCACCATTCAATAGATTATACTCGGAGCCGGTTACAACACGATTATGATCCTTTATCCAAAAAGGAATCGTTTTAAGGACGATAGTGAGTTGCAAGCAGCTGTAATACAACATTTTGAAGGAAAAACTAGATTATTTTTACATGTGTGTAGAATTATTATATTGTTATACTTTACCAAGTTTATTTTTTCTATATCAGGTCGAGAATTTATGGCGCCTACCTCGTACAAGCAAAAAATCAACATTTCAAAGAAAAGCACTTCACGAGAATATATCCCACCAACAATTTCATCTCCCTCTTATCCTACCACTAATTACCAATTAACGTCAGCCATTTCTTTTTAATTTCGTGACGAACTTTTAAAAACCTTAATTAAGCACCACGTGTTTGTTTAATATTTTCAGCACGCCGCTGCTTTGAAAATGAAATTTTTATACTCTACGTGCTAAACTAGATGAAAACAACGTCACCTACAGAACTAATTAAGTTATAATTGCAACGTACCCATCCCCTATTTTACCTGTTTTAACGTCCTCAGGGTGTTAGCGTACGCTTTTCTCAGCGCTGAAGGTGTAAAAATAGTTACGTATTAACGATAATAAAATGTAAGGTAGCGTCTTTTTGGCACGTCTGAAATTAAATTTAGAAATGCATCCCAACGGTTGTGTTATGATGCAAAAGTTACCGGCGTATTTTAACCTTTCGTAAATTACAACGGTTATAAACTTGATTTAGCATTAATTATATTTTTTTCGACTTTATTGTTGGCACCCCTTGACGAAATTTTAAAAATAATTATTAACGGTGTATTCTGTATAAAACAATAAACAAATAGTGAAAATCAATGTATTAATAAGTGTTCAAATAAACTATTCTCCTGAGCTAAGCAATGCCATAATCTATAATTACATACTTTGGATTCTAAATTGACCTTCGTCATTGATGGTTATGACGTTATTGTTGCCAAATCACATTGTTGATTTCTACACTTGACAGGTACTATGTTTACGTACTTTATTGCGTACTAGTTTGCTGTAATTCTTTAATTGAGAATTGAAATAAGTACAGGACGAGACAACGGTTTAGTAAAGTCCGTTTATTCTCTAAATCAACATAAATTTGGCATATATAGTAATTATTCGTAACTTTACAGGATGAATATCCGGGGCTCTGCCGTGGCTTTAATAAATATTGTGCGAATTACGTAAATTCCGCTCTACCCGTTAAGAATACAAGAAAAAATAGTGAATTAAAATTTTTATGATATCGATAACAGCTCATTCACAAACTCATACGATTATAAGAAATACCTAAAGTAATAATAATAATATTTTTCCAATTCCTATTAATAAAATGCTAATTTTATATATTAAATCTCATTATTAAAATAATAGTTTAATCAAAAGGATGAATAAAATATTTACAGCAACACTTTATTCACAGTGCTATTGACAACAGGATAAAGTAAAAAAATTCGCACTCCCTTTGAAATGTTCGTTGCTATGGATGGCTTGTTTATAAAACATGTGACACTTCACGCAAATTCTTCAATTTGCCGATTTAAGAGTTTGAAATGGCAAATAACCAGGAAGAAAGCATACCACAAAATGTTCTGAACCAAGCTGCGATTGCAGTATCCAATTTATTGCCAGAAAAATCAAGATTAGTTTACAAAAAGGAGTACAAAACATTTTGTAAATGGAAGACAATAAAAAATGTTCTAAATTAGATTTAACTATTATGGAGTTTTGCAGGTTTTCAAAGCTCATCGCTTTTATAAAAAGACAGATTCAAGTTACGAACCAAAAAAGTCTCGAACATTTGAAAAAGCAGATTTCCACAAATTTTTATCCGATGCCCCTAATGAAATACACTTATATATAAAGGTAAGAATTTTTATAATCATCCTTGAAATACGTTCGCAATTTTTCATTCTTTATAGGTAGTCTTAATTATGGATGTAGCTGGCGGATGTAGAATTGACGAACTACAAAAACTTCGAATTGATGATATTGATGAGAAAGAGTCTGTGTGAGTCTGAGTGTTCTAATAATTTCGCTTCCGGACACTAAAACAAATAAGAAACGCACATTTACAATTATCAATGAAGACTGTCAAGTTAATTTAATAGAAATTTACAAGAAGTACAAAAATTTACGTCCAGAAAATATACCACACAGAAATTCTTTTTCTCTTATCGAAATCAAAAGTGCACAATACAACCTATCGGTATCAACACTTTTGCAAAAATACCACAAATGATAGCGAAATATCTGAAGTTACCAAATTATGATCTTTATACCGGGCACTGTTTTCGACGGACTTCCGCAAATTTACTAGCCAATACAGTAGCAGAACACTATATCGACAAATCAGTTGCTCAAAAAATATCCACATCAAGAAAAATTGTAGCAGCCTGGAACTTCCACTGCACTTGACCCTGACAAAAGCAGAGTCAACTTTCCTTCTTTAAGTGTTCATCAGTTTCATCACATTAGTAATAGTACAATTAACATTTATGTAAATTAATTACCTAAGCAATAACATTTTTTGAAAATTCAGGGGAATTGGAGAACAACTAATTACTTTGCAGCAAAGGCGCAATAAAAGCACAATAAAACAAAATAGAACGAAGTATAGATACAAATAATGAAATATAATTGTAACCTAAGGTGGCCGCAATGTCAGCTTCAATTGAAAGAATTGCTAAATTTCAAAGTTTTTCGTTACTCAGCGTTGACCTCAAATATGTTTTAACTAATCTCAGTTTGGAAAAACTTATTTCGTCACTTGCTACGGTTACAGGTAAAGTTAATAAGATTCTTAAGGCAATTATTGTTTTCGGGTAAATAATATGTACACTAACACTCATAAGTATTTGGACACCCTCGGATTTTAGATATTTGTATACAAAGAATATATTTAGGAAATACATTCCAGCGTTATTAAATAGTACGCTAATAATCAGTAAGATTCACTTAAATTCGTTAAATTCTTTTATCTGTATGAGAGGTTATACCGTCATAAAAGCGCAGGTAGTAGCGATAACAAAGAGTCTGTCTTGAAATTCTAGGGAAAATGTAACAGTTGGTAATTTTACCATGAATCATCAGGCTATAATAAATTATAACATCAAAAAATACAGTGAAAGTGGCAGTTTTCTAAAGAAAGTACGAAGTGGTAGACCAAGAGCGACAACATCAGCTCAAGATATTGCAAAAGTGGTGTCCAGCAAGCGAAATAGACGAAAAACCGCTCCAGAAATCGCCGCAGAAATCAATACTGTACTTCCGAAGCCGATAGGGTGTCCACGGTCTGCAAAAATCCGGTCGTCACGGACGAATTGCGATGCGACAGCCCTTCCTTCGCCAAACTAATAAGAAAAAGAGGTTATAATGGGCACGTGAACATCGAAATTGGACGGTAGAAGATTGAGGCAAGGTATTGTGGACCGACAAATCCAAATTCGAGATTTTCGGGTCGCGAAAACGAGTGTTTGTAAGAAGATCTGTGGGTGAATGTGCACTAGAACAATGCGCAGTCTCTACCGCCAAACATGGCGGTGATTCAGTAATGATTTGGGGTTGTTTTGCTGGTACATCCGCAGGTGATCTCGTAAAAATTCAAGACATAATGAGAAAGTAGCAACACAAACGCATCTTATACGAAAATGCAATACCCTCTGGGCCAAGAATTTTGAGTCAGAATTTATATTCCCTACAAGACAATGGCCCAAAACACACTTCAAAATTATGCAAGCAATATTTAGAACAGTTGGAAGAGGAAGGAACACTAACAATCATGAAATGGCCACCCCAAAGCCCGAACTTGAATCCTATCGAGTTATTATGGGAAGAACTCGATCGGGAAGTGAGAAAAACTGCTCCAACTTCAACAGATAACATGTGGAACGAACTACAGGCAGCATGCGCACGAATAACTCCAGAAACATTCTTAAAATTAATTGCAAGAATGCCCTAATTATACGACGCAATCATTAAAAGTAAAAGACGTCACATAGACGAATCTAAAATTTAGGTCAAATAAATAAGTTTAATTGTTAAAGTTGTATATTTGTGTATACTCAAAATACCAAATACATATTTTAATATTTCCATTCAAATATTTAATGATTTACCCTGAAATTTGAGGTGCCCAAATACTTATGAGCGGTAATGTATTGAAATGATTCAACAGTTCTAAAGGCGTCATTCTTTTCTGTAACATACTAGCCAACTATTCTAATTTGTCCTTCAATTCTAATACCATTAATATCACAATTTTCATAACCTTTAAGTACCAAATAAAGCAAATTGCAACTATTTGTTAGGTCAACGTCTGTTATATTTTTTAAATCAAAAATATTGTACAAAAATTGAAAATTCTTGTTGTGTTTCTGTGGTTGATCAAATCGTTCTTGTATTGAATTTAATGTAACTTCGACCAGAAAATTGAAAAATTGGCTTCAAATTTCTTTTCTTTTGTTACAGGGGACTCATATTGGTGTTTTTATAGAAATTGAAGTGTCTTACGGCGCTACGTGGGATTTGAACTGTGGCTCGAGCTCTAACTCTTCTGCCAACTCTTTTGCAGCTACCTCCATTAGACCTATAACTCCTTGAAAATTTTGTCACGTAGCTGCTCTACTAGAATATTAACGCATTCTATGAGATCAGCTTCCAGTGACTGCATCACTAGAGACTTTGTTATTTTGAAAAAGAATATCATACAATAAAATAATGCTACAAATAAATTTCTAGTTTTTAATTTGTTTTGCCAGTCCTACTGGTTTGTTCTTGGTGTCAGCATCTCGGTTGGTAACTTCTGTTGTTATAAATAGTGCATCTTAAACTATCGCAATGGTTTTAGAGCATCTATTCTGTTTGGCCAGCGTGTGGTACTTTAGGTTTCAAAGTAATTGTCAACGAATACTCCTTTATGGCCACTGAAATTTCATTAGAAAACAGTACATTTTTAAACAAATTTTCATCATTATTACACAAGTTCATAACTTTCTCACGAAATTCCAGTCGTCGATCTTTGTAATGGGAAAAAATTTTATTAGTCTTCTTTAATTTAAATGAATGGTACTTATTTTTTAAATATTTTACGCACAGTGATAATTATAGTTGTCCTTCTACCGCAGCACAATCTAAGAGACCTCATTCTTCATTTTATAATTCCGTGCCTCTTTTATGTTTGCACGGATATAAACAAACATAATTTTCAAAAATTCTAATTATATGTGTACCGTTTTTTATTGCAGACAAAAATTACAAAATAAACGAGCACGAATTATACATTCTCGTCTGCACAAATTGCTTTTTTGGTTTCGTTTCTCTTTTTTCGTTTGTTGGAAGGCAAGGAACCTCCATAAAATCAATCCTGTTCGATAGTAACACGTATTTTAGACCTCATCCCATCATAGAGACAAATTTTTATCGAACAGCCGACCTATATCAATCTCATCAGGTTTAGTTACAAACGCAACGCTACTGGTTGGCCAATCCATCAAAATCCCTACAACGCTTGATTAATTGATGGATCGTTCAATCACAGCTACATGCAACGCACTGCGCTAACGATAGAGGGATGTGTGTAATATGAAGTAATTGGAACGATTTCAGTATTAGTTTTATTATTATCTTATGTTCGAGCAGTGTAGTATTTACATCGCCCTAGTTAAAAACTTCTTAACTCTTTACAGGTATAATTTTGTTTTCTGGTGACGCCAGGGGCAAAAAATTGGCGGTAATATAAAGAAAATGCTGACACACAGTTCGGCAAAAATGTGGCCGGTGTGCTTCCCGCCAATTATTTCGCGTCCTTGGTTGAAATAAATGCCCTTTGGCAACTCGGTCACCGCCAAATCATATCACCACTTCCATATTTAATAATTTTCGTTCGTTCTCCAACTCACCGATCCACAAACACTGATAATCGAATCAAGTCATTTATCAGTCATAGCTCCTAAGATGTACATCGTTGAATCTTCAAGTTCACAAGTTTGGCTATCTACTTTAACTCATTTATGACTCTGATGAAGCTTTAAAATAAAAGCAAAATATTGGTGAAATTTTTCTAAAAATCTCGACAGTTTTAATCACGTGTTAGTTCCTTACGACCGCCATATTCCTTGATGTGCAAGACGACCATCGAATTAAGGTTAGAGAGATAGCAGAGGCTGCGGGCATCTCGAAAAAACGTATTTGTCATATATTGATTGAAGATTTGGGCATAAAAATGCCAACTACGCGCTGGGTGCCTCATTGGAATGAACATTTCCAAAATCTTGTTGAAGCAGTTTAAGCGAAATAAGTCGGGGTTTTGGCGTCGATTAGTAACTGTAGATAAAACTTTGACGCACTAATACACTCCTGAAGTAAGGCACAGTCGAAACAGTAGGCTGGAAAGAGTGGATCGGCTGCGGAAAGGACGAAGCTGTTCCATCGGTCGGGAAAGTGATAGCATCTGTTTTTAGAGACATGGAGTTGTGTTAATCGATAATCGTGAAGAAGGAAAAACAATAACGGGGGCATACAAGCTGAAGGCAGAAATTGCGGGAAAACGTTGCATCTGAAGAGAAAGAAACTTTTGTTCCACCAAGACAACGCACCTTACATTTCAATGGTCGCCATTACAAATTCAGAAATTGGGGTTCGAACTGATAGACCACCCACCCTATTCACCAGATCTGCTCCCCCAGCGAGTATTTTCTGTTTCCTAAACTCAAAGATTGAGAGATTTCTGATTTCACACAATGAAATAAAAATCTTAAATCTATGCAGATCATTTTTTATAAAGTGTATAATTATATAAAGCTTATCAAAAATAATTATTTCTTTAAAAAAAATGAAAAAGTACTAAATATTTTGTGTTTATAAATTGCCCAAAACCAGCCTCCTGTAAGATCTTAGCCAGGTCACAATTAATTTTAATAGCAACTAATTGTTGAGTAAAATTTTCTAAATTTCACTTTTATTCTTGAACCGGTACTTCTCGAACCCCCAGAAGTTTGCAAGCTTTATAAAGGGGATTCGCCAAAAAAGATATTGCAAAGGCGGAATTTGAAATCCCCGAAATATTAAATATAAATAAATATGTTCACTGTACTGTTAATAAATACAGTAATTAAAATGAGGGGGGGGGGGGATATTACCGAACATTTCAAACAGCTTCAATTAACTTTCAATGACTATTTTCTTAATAGACCTAATATATCTGGATCGAACAACTGGATACGTAGTCCTTTTCAAAGAGATAGAAGTTCAAATTCTTCTTTAACTTTGCTGGAACTTCTTTAATTGACTTTTAGCTGAATGCAAGAAATGAATATCTTGTTTTGTAAGGAAACCCCATTAAAGTTTTATTACCCTTTCGTACAACATATCTATATATGTGAGAAAGGATTTTCAACATACACTTACCTGCGAAATAAATAGAGAAACAGGTTAAATGCAGAGCCTGATCTAATACTCAAACTTTCAGACAACAAACCAAATTTTACATTTCCTTGTTCCGCCAAACTGGTACAGTTAACCTAAGCTTACCTGAGAATCAGTTGGTATTCATTGACATTAAAGATAATTCCGTTTTGTTTTTAACTTTACTAGGATAAATGTTCTGTTTTATGGTATTTATTTTGTTATAATTTTCTTTGTAGGTTAAGGTATCATATTAGTTCTATTAACGTTTGTCTGTCAATGACCCAATTTGATTGTTTTATTTACTGTTATTAATGGCCATATAGGGGGTTCGTCAATTTATTCCGGATTTTAGGAGGAGGTCGCAAAAAGGAAAAAGGTAGGAACCGCTATTTTAGCGCAATTATTTCAATCACAACCAAAATCAAAAAGAAAATTGTTTTTGTTATGAAACAATGTTTGTTGTCGCTCCAATAATTTTCTTTGGTGATTATCTTTCACTTTCTACTTTTATCGTCAATATTCTGCTCAAAAGGACCTTCCTTGTTTTGGTTGTCAATTCTTCTTATTCTGTCTTTTTTGTTAAGAAGATATGAAAAATATATCAAATCATTTACAAAACCCATAAATTCCTGATAAAATAATAAGAGAATTATGAAATAATTTGAAAATCTAACAGATTTAGTTGGCTGAGATATGTTTTCCACTTGCATCAAGCAAAGAAAGTTGAAAATCAAATTGTGAAAACATGAATTCGTCCTATAACAGGCATATAAATTGATGACTATTAAAAATACCTGAATCTTTGCCCTGCCACTTAAGAATGAGAGCATTGTAGTTAAAATATTAACCATCTATCCTCAACACCAGGCCCAATTCTCAGATGATACCATTTTTTTTTCAAAATAGCAAAAATGTTTACAAAGAAAGCACATACATAGCACACCACAGACATTTAATATAATCATATATAATATACATATACATCATATATAATATAGTACATATACATATAAAAGAGATCAATGAATTTTATCAGCGCTTTGAAAAAAGAAATAGAAGTAGGATAATTTATTTCGCTTAAAATTTTGTCAACATATCAAAAAGATATATCGTTTTTTTTTGCAAAAACGATGTATCTTTAAAAATTAAATTGCTTTAAATTTTGAGAATCGAAAAGAACTATGTAGGGATGGTTATTTTGGAATATAAAGTGTTATAATTTTTCACTACGAATCCAAAATATGACTTAACAAATTTAGTTCCCAATCTTCTCCATATCTATCTAATTTGTGTTTTATCAATTAAATTAACAAAAATCAGAATTATTTTCCAATCGAAAATATTCCTAAAAAACTGCTCTAAACCCAACTAGAACAAATCAAAGAAGTAACTCACCGCAAAGCTGGGTCATTTTCGTCCCACGCAGGCTTGCCTTTCCTGCATCGTTCCAACGATGGTAACGGGGATCGGAACGTCCTTTCTACCTTTCCAAAAAAAAGGAGAAAATTAGCCGACGCAACACCCGACCCCGACACTGCTTCGCCACAATGACCCGATTTCAAAGGACCAGAGCGTACTAACAGCGCGCTTTAGGATAGTCGCTTTTCACGCGACGTTCCACGGAAAAAATGCGCTATTCGGCCACGTTCAGCGCCTGCTCAGAACCGTCGAGCTTTCGCAGTTTCCTCTTCGAATTTTACCGCAATCTCGCTTACCGTTACAAGAAACTGGGTTATTACTGGAAAGAATTAAAAGCATTGGAGAGGAGCTTCGTTTTAATTTATGTATTATTTATTTTCTTACACGCAGAGAAATGGTTTCTTGCATCAAGAAAATAGATTTTCTTACAAAAGTCAGCCTCTATTCTAAGGTAAGCACAATTAATATGCATATATGCATATAAATAATATGCATATACGTAAATAATATATATTTCAAGAATTCTAAGACAAAAAAGCTTTACTTTAAAAAAATAAAATTATTGAATTATGACCAATACCTAAACGCTTTCTGAAATTAAGAAAACTATTTACTATCTTTAAGAAAATATTGTTTTGTGTTATAATAGCCATTTACTTATACTAAGAATCGCTTTCTTCAAATTGTCTGCAAGGTTTTCTTGAAACAAGTTAACAAATGTCTCAAACAAAGAAATACAATTATTTCATTACAACTCTTAAGCGGAAAAAGAAACACTAAGAAAATATTTCTTTCGATTTAAAACTGTTATTGTATTTCGGATAATTGAAATAATAATTATCTTGAATTAAGGCGGACAACTTTTCTCTGCGTGCGCAAAAAAAAATGTGTTAATGTAATTTACTAAAGATTTTTTGCTTTTGATTGATTTTATTTAAATTCCACACTCAGCACATAATGTAGTTTTTTTTAAGGAACCGTAAAACTGCCGCTACTGCACTAATTTGATTGAAACAAAAATGATTTTCGATAACTGTGGGGTGGTGACCATCAGGTGCAATACTGAAAAAGATTGTAATTACTCGCCAACCTATCCAAGGATAACTGCCATACCAAAACAGTTTTGGAACATTACAAAACAAATGTAATTAGTGTATTTAACAGTCAATTGCTTTCCTTCTTTGTCACCCATTTATAGTTTCCCAGTAGCGTCCGCAAATCAATTAACTCTGACCTTACAACGTCTAAACGATGGCTTGTTACCATTCAAATGGTTTCGCTCCATTTATGATAATGAAATCGATATATTTAAAGTGTAATGATATATTTTTAAACGGCCGAAATAGACGTAGTACGGTTTGTGTACGGTGTAATGGATCATATGCCACAGCGTCACCTTCCTAAGTTTTGCTATTGTTTCGTCTTGAATTTTATATTTAATAAAAGGAATTACAATCCATGCAAAAACAAACCTTTATTGTCTATTTCGTTTTAAAATAATACAATTCACTTTAACTTATTTCGTATCATGATGTTATCATTGACGATTTCCATTGTAGCCTCATTTTCCACCATACTCAAATGGTCACCTTCCATAACCTCGATGTTAACCCTCTGACCTACATACTGTAATAAAAAGGCAAATTCCAATAAGGATCTCCAAATGTCGATTTCTAGAGAACAAGTAATACCTTAGTTAAACCACAATCATCGTATTTGTTAGATCCAGTGGGCCTTACGAGGAACACTTCTCCATTCAACAGCTCACTGGAAGGCTCATACGATGTCAAACAATTCAAACGATGCATTAGTAATACCAAAGCTTCTTTGAGATCCTTTTCGTCATCTTTATTGCCTTTGTATTGGGATAAAGCTATGTCAATGCGGGAATTCATGTCAGAAGCATTGGTCATTGCTCTGAAGGTCTAGAAATATCAAAAAGTCATCATTTTCGTATTAGGATTAACGATTTCGTTACCTCGGTTGACGTAATATTCAAAAGGTTCAATAGGACATTGACTTCAATATTAGCAGGTTCCCCTAGATGGGATATTACTGTCTTTATAGTATCCGGAGCACTATCTATAAATGTTAACTGAATCGAAGCCCTTTTTTGCAGTATTTTCGCCACTTCAATTAACAGCGCACCACCCCAAGAGACGCCAACAAGATTATAAGGCCCTTTTGGAAAGATAGTGACTATTTCCTATAATTCGACATACTTCTTAATGATTTCTAAACGCTTTCATCTTATTTAAAAAATTACCTCAGCTAATTCCTTAGCTATGGATCCTAAGGAAGCTCTAACATTCGGCAATTCAGCGACAAAAGTCGGATGCAACAGTGGAAAACACGATTCATGTATAATGTTAACATTGTATAATCCTGGTATGACGAAAACTGGTGGCACTTCTCTAATCCTCCTGGGACCTAAAGTAAGAACTTGCCTGAATGTAGCTTTTAGGGAAGAGGATCTATGTTGCTCTAAGAGATCGTCAGAAGACGCTGGTAACATTAATGTCAATTCTAAAAAACCAAAAAATTAAAAATAGCTTCTGTTATCAATGTTTCATTCTAAAAACTTACTCTTGAACAACGCCTGAGTCGTTTCTTGAAGTATATCGCTTACCGTAGCGCTCTTAATGATAACAAACCTAGTTTTCAAAGCCAGAATCTCGTCTAGACCAAATAACACATCAGTAAAATCAACTGTATCTGGCCATTCCACATTGTAAGTCGGAAACTCTACATCAGCACGATTTTGGCTAACACCAAAAGCTGCGCTGAAGAGATTCACAAATGTGGTCTTCGGACTGATATTTCTTAAAGCCATATCTAAGTATTGAACGGGTTTGATATCGCTCTGCTTCAATTGATGCTGCGTCTTTACTGGAAGAATAAAAACAGTGTTGATAGGTCCTATCTTATAGACTTCAGAAAGAAATTCGCTGGCATTTTCTTTGGTTTGGATTCTTCCCGACACGTGATGAATCTTGGCATCGTACAGACGACGTAGAAGATCTAGACGCCGATTCAAATAAGGTTGTTGGACTTTGGATTCGGAAGAAACGATGATTTTTCGTGCTCCGCGGAATACTAGCCACTCAACGAAATCAGTCCACATTTCACATGAACCACCTTGAATTTCCATAGATAACTAATGAAAAAAATCAATAGGTTGATCCAAAACCTTACCGTAGATCAAATAGGATGATCTTGAATCACATATGAACTTATTGGGCTTATCCGGGTTCAAATAATTGATTCCCATACCCGGAGTGACCTTCACTAAGATCTTACCAATGTTATCTTTGTGGATAAGTTTCCTACGATTCAAAAAAAATATCGATTAACAACATTTCCTTTTGGTGTAGCCAAAACTTACTCAATAATCGATTTTAGGCCCACTTCAGTGGAGATTTGTCTCGGCAATACTCTAACGTAGAAGGTTTCGATACCTTTTTGTAGAAGATCTCGTAAAATTTCTTTGTCCTCAACCGGTAAGTCAAAAATGTTCTCAGGCACTACCACAGCAAAACTTGTGTTCTTCAAAAATACGCTCATTCCTATGGAATAATGTTCCTTGATGTCAAACTTTCCTAATTGAATAAAACAGCCTCTTTCTGACAGACATCTTACACTACAACTTAAGAGACTCTTGGACAAGGTATTGACGATAACACGAGCTCCTTGTCCACCGGTCGCGAAAAGTAATTGAAGTTCAAAACTTGTGTTTTGTGTTGACATAATGTTCCTTTCGACTATCTAAAAGAATTTCCGAAAAAATTTTGCTTTTACGTTGAATCTTTTTTGTCATAATTGTAACTTACTTGTGGGTACCTTTTCCTGATATACAATTTTTGCTCGTGATTCGAAACAGTGGTAAATATCGTGCAGCCAAAGCTTTCTGCAACGGATATTAAGGCTAATCCAACGGCAGAGCAACCATTGTGGATCAAAACTGTATCTCCATGTTCGACTTTAGCCTTAAGCACCATGATGTAGTAGGCCTAAAATTCCACAAAAAGGAAACAACGTCTTATTCGAAAATTTTAAATTGTGAACAAGTTTTACCAAGATGTAAGCATGAGGTACAGAACACCCATCTTCAGTAGTAAATCTCTCAGGTACCTTCCACTTTAATATAGGATCCGGTATCAAGTCGCATGTATCATTATCCATCTTAGCCAAGCCCATGATCATCTCATTGTTATGATTGTATCCGACATAGTCTATATTGCCCAGTCCAACTTCATGTTTTTCCTTAGTCAATGTCTCATCATTAACGTTAATACCAATGTACTGTAAATTCTTGCTTGCTATTAAAGTACTGAAATCATATGTATTTAGCTGAGAGACGCGTAGATCTATAAGATTTACCTAGCTGCTGGTAGCTGCCTACCAATATTGTGCAGAAAATCGATCGGTATGGGTAAATATGATCCATAAGAACCATTCTTCAACACTGCAACGTACAGATCCCTTTCCAAGATACTCGTCATTAAATCAGTATTGTCCTTAAGAGACATTTGCTTGTCCAGAGCAAAGATGCACCGAACGCTTCTAAATTCCGGCATAGATCTCAAAGTAGATACAAAATTATTTATGCCTTCGACTGGTATAACTGGGCAAACCAAAAGAACAGCATTGTCCCCGGAAACCTTATTTTTCAACTCTTGTACCCACGCTGGTCCTTCTTTTCCGAGATCTTTAATGCTAACTACATCAGATTTGATGTGAACGACGTTGTACTGAACATTTGATGTCTTCAAAAAGAAATAAGTTTTTAAAAAATCATTACTGTAGCCGAAACATCAATACCTTCTTTATCAATGAATAATTAACATCCTTGATTTGGAAATCGGCAATTTGTACCACAAACTCTGAAGATAGAATATCCTTACTGCTTCTAACCAAAGCGAATGCATGTGTTGAAGAAACAATCTTCAGGAGATGCTCGGAAGGCACATCGTTGCAAATAATCAAAACAGGACTTTTAGCTGATATGATCGCAAGTTTACTTTCTTTAGTTTGATAAAAATTACACTAGAAAAACAATTGAACGTGATCAAAAAACACTTTTGACTACTACCAGATAGGAATGACCTACATTAATACCAATATCTTTGCTTAACACGTTTTTGACACTTTCAGAAAGTGAAGGATTTACAGTCTCGATCTCGGTGATGATTATATTCTTGGTGTCAGGAACTTCGAAATTGTTTAGCGTAATTTGAATGCTGTTATTGAAGACAATTTCAATATTCTAAAGAAAAAGTAACCTGCAGTTCCACTTGTTACTATTTAAAAATAACCTACCTCTGAAACATATCTAGTAAACGGTATAAAGTCAGATTCATGAAAATTGATAGCTTTCGGTGTTTCGGACATGTTCTGACTCTTGAAACCAATAAGCTGCATTGCATCACACGATATGATATTAGTATAATAATTATAGGCCACCTCAACATCTGCAAACTGTTCATTAAAACCTATTCCAAATAAATGGAGAATAAATTGAATTTACCTTTACCTTCAGGAAGGATCTTGTCCAAATTCACGACTATTTTTAAAATATAAGAAGTTGTCTGGACATTTTGATATTTTTCGCCAGCTTTGAAAAGGTGCTGCTGAATCAGAGATTCCAGTAGCATCTGCCATTTATTGCTAGAAGTTACAATGCTATGTTGACCTAGATTAGAAAAAAATACAATCTACTATCAAAACCATTTGGTGGCCTACCTTCTTTTCCCATGGTTAAAGATTTAATCGCTTTAAATTCTCCTGTATATTTATGTCTTCTATGGTTAAATTCGCTGTAAACATCTTTACTGGATAACTCTGTCGCCTCCCCCATATCGAACTCCAGTATGTTCTTCCTATGCTTTTCATTGGCTTCAGGAATGAAAATCTTTCCAGTAATTAATAGGATTTCGCCGCTAAGGATCTCGAAGTTTCCGCTGCCTCTCTGGACCATGGCGTGGATAGGCACGCTACCTAAATCAATAAAATGGGTAGTTCAAAACACCTGACGTCTTCTAGGTGAGATCTTACCGATTTTGGGTATGACCAGAACGTTCTTAACTTTGATGTTCTCGAAAACTACCTCGTTAGGAGGTGTTTGCAAACCATATGCTACGATTTCTAACATTATTTCCTAGGGAAGATCTTCCAATTAATCTGAGAATCGTAAGGAACAGGTTGCAGAACTTACCAAAAAGGCCGAAAGTGGGAAAACGCAATTGTCATCCAATTCATGCCCGGTGCAATATCTGTATTGATCGCTGTGGAGCATTATATGAGCGTCTTTAACACTAAACAAGTAGGTAATCTTTTCCTCGACCCCAATTCGCCATTTCTCACTATGTTCCCAATGAACCAAAGGCGCTAAGGTGCTGGTACCTCTGCTAATAGGATATTCTATTGGTGGATAAATTGCTGATAAATCAATGTCGATACCAACGTTGTGCATCCTGTAATATACTCAAGATATGGTAATGGTAGCAGCCATAACACCGAAACTTACTTCCCGATAGCATTCAGTAAAAACTGAACAGCATTTTTGTTGCCTCTCTGTGTCAAAGGAATATTTGTACAATCACTCTTCAACGATCTCTTCAAGATGGCCTGCAGCAATCCATGTGGAGCGATTTCAATGGCTATGGCATCATCCGGAATGTATTTAGTGCCTTCCTCGAATAAAACTGATCCCAACAAATTGTTCGTGTGATACATAGCTGAGCACAATTTCGCTTCTTCGGTATCCCAATTACTTTCGGGAGCCGAGGTGCTGATCCACTTCGAGGACCTCGGTTTGGGATCGGTTATTATCTGGCAAAGATATTCCAAGAGTTTTGGAGCGGCAGGTTTGATGTATCTGCTATGATAAGCTATATTAGATACATTCACCAATCTCGCGAAGATTCCCTCTTCCTGTAGCGTCTTAACATAGACTTCCATATCCGCCGTTGGTCCAGACAAAGTGCAGTTGTCTTTAGAATTGTGACAAGCGACTTCTATAGCCGGGGGAATCCTATTTTTAGCTTGGTTGTAACCCATTCCAATCGCTGCCATCATTCCTCTGATTAGTTCGACTTCTAGAGAGGCTTTACCTCTCGAATACGAGCACAGGATCATCTGCTCGGCTGTTAGGCAATCGTCAGCGTAAGCGCAACCCAATTCTCCAACAGAATGACCAATGATACCATCAGGCACCACACCCAAAGCTTTCAAGATATCAGTTAATGCAATCTGTGAAATAAAAATATACTATTTGAAGCCACAAAATGCATTTTCCTTAAGTAAACATACCTGTATAGCAGCTATTCCAACGAAGGAGTGTAGAATACTGTCAAAAACATGAGGATCATTCGTTGTAATGATATTCAGAAGATCTATTCCTCTGGGAAGTAAAGTTCTATGCGATTTCATGATACTCTCAGCAAAAATCGGAAGTTTCATAAGCTCTACGCCCATACCAATCCATTGGCTGCCCATGCCCGAATAAATGAACCAAACTGGACGCTTAATTCCTGGGAAATGCTAAGATTTGTTTTATTAACGATTTAGTTCATAGATAGGTATGTAAATCAATCTGAAATACCTCAAATTCTTGTTTTGGAGCTTCACTTTTGTCTAAAATCGTGTAACCGCGATATAGATGACCGGGAATTGTTTTCGAGAACAATTTATGAGTTAGACCGATGTATTCTCTGTCAACATTAGGATCGGTTTGAAGCTGGAAGAAGAAATATTAACATGTCGCTATTTTGTTTGTGCAATTTTAATTTACAGTTTTCAAAATCTGCTGGATTCCATCTTCTGTTCTCGTGGATGCCACCACTAATCTTAATAAGTCGTCTTCTATGATCTTCTTCCTTTTAGGATTAGCTCTTAGAAGAACGTGGGCATATGAAGAAGTTATACCAATACCATTAACAGCAGCTAAGTCACCTTCCCAAGGCGTATTTTTTGTAACTACTTTTAGATTCCCGTTGAAAAGTCCGGGAATATTAGGGTTGGGGTTTATATGCTGCAGAGTAGCCGGAATTTTCTGGTTTTCGAAGGCTATCAGGACCTTAGCTATTGTCATCAAATTATCGCTTGCTTCTGAGTGGCCAGTTTGAGGCTTTAGTGCCCCAATCAGTAAGGGTTTCTTCCGGTTCTTGCAATACACGCTCTCCAGGGAATTTAGTTCAATTTCATCCCGTTCCTAAATCAAACCAACGAATTTCTTGGCATATTTATTTGGCACTTATTGAGGACATACTAATTTACCTTGATGCCACAACCGAACGTTTCAACGTATTCCACATCTCCGGGGTCAACTTCACAGTCTTGATAGAATTTATTGACGAATTCGGTAATTCCAGCTTGCTCTATGCCTAGAATGGGGCTATCCCTAGCTCCATCGTAGATTGTGGCCGCATGAACGACGCTGGCATAAATTCTCTTGGCTTCACTGGCTTTTTGGAGATACATAATAATGATACCATCAGCTCTAGCATATCCACAAGCTGAAAATGTTAAAGGGTGATGATAACCCCATAAAACTCTTATCAAAATGTATTTTACCATCAACGTCGAAAACTTTTGTTGATCCATCATCAGAGAGCAAACCCATATCTTTATACAACCAAGATACTTCAGGATTCAAAGCTAAATTCGACGAACCTATAATGACAGATTCACAACGTCCATATCTAATAGCATCCACAGCTAAAGTTAGAACTTCTATACCACCGATCCAATTGCTGTCATAGGTACAACTGGGACCTGGAAAAATTCGTAGTAAATATAACGGATTTCAAAATGTCTTTTAACAATTCAAACCTTTCAAATCCAACCAATAACTGATACGATTAGCCATCATAGCTCTGGAATGCCCGGTAACACCAAGGCCATTAATTATAGATTCATAGAAGATGTTGTCGTTCTCACCAATGCCTGCGGCCATAAAAACCCCGATCTTTTTACCTCTCAGGGTCTGGGGATTTACACCTGATATTAAAAAGAAGTTTAGTAGGGTGTTATTTGGAAAATTTTGCTTGCGTCTTATTTACCAGCATCTACTAGGGCTTCGAAAGATCTTTCCAAGAGCAGACGTTGCATGGGATCCATATAAGTACATTGGTTCCTATGAATGCCGAAAAATGCCGTGTCAAATTTATCGGCATTGTCGAAAACACCAAGTTTGTTGCTTACGCCTCTTTCGCCTAAGATTCATAAGAAATTTATATCAAGACATTAAAATAAAACAAATTAAATCGGTTTTATTGATTTAGATATTACGTATAAAACGTTTCAAATAATCCCTACCTTCCTTCCATCTAGAACCCAATAGATTCTCGTTCGAATAAAGTCTTTCTTTGAACTCTTGAATGTTCAAAGATTTTGGAAAGAGTCCAGCCATACCAGAGATAACCACATCTTCGGGATCCATTTTAGCCTTCTAAATTTCTAAGAATGAAGAGACTTTAAACTTAAGAAGAAACAACAAATAGCTGTATACTGCTTAGTCTGATAAGCTTGTGTTTTTAAAATCGATCGTCTTATATAGCCAGCTATTTTGCATACAATTTAAAATATTCTGGGGCGTAAGGCATTATTTAAATTTTATTCTTTGTATTCTAATCACAGATCTAAGGAAAGCAACAATGTTATAATTTCCTGTATAATAATTATATAAGCATTTATTACAAATTCTTAGAGATTATAATAAGAAAAATAATCAAGTAGCCCACAGATAATCATCTGTCATCTACATATGTCAATGTCAATGTCAAAATTATTTCTTTTAGGAAAAAACCATACAGCACTATGTTTTAAGTCACGGTGTATTCATTTCCATATTTGAATATAGAGTTGCATATATGATACAATCAAAATCCTATTAACATCACATGCAAGAATGCAATGTTAATGAGGTAAATAATTTTGAGAAAATAGGTATAAACAAAATTAACCTATTAAATATACGGGTAATCATAAATATTTCTCATTTTCATTGGATTGAATAAATTTAAAATTATAATTAGACCAAATAATAGACGTAGAATGTTAAATTTTGTTATTGGTAACCTTTGATTGTCTCAAAAAAAATGCACATTACCTTGACTCCCGCTATTGTCATACGTTTATATTTAAGTATATCTTTGTTTGGAAATCGTGAGTTCTGTATTCAAATTTGACTTAACTCTTGAATAAAGTATTTCAAAAATATAGATATATATAAAAATGTCACAAGATTTATTTTTTTTTGGGTAACAAATATCTCAAAGGAGTATTGAAATGAATATTTAAATTATTTATAACGACATATATCACTTTGTTGCTCATTTTCTAAAAAAAGTTATTAATTTTAGCCAAAAATCAAGCTATTTTAATAAAGAATATCGCGTTTATGATATCCAAATACTTTGGATAGCTGTTTTTTTCTCACCAGGGAACATTCTGAAATGCTATTACATTCTAAATACATAACTTGGTTTACGGCTTATGACAAATTAATAACAATAGAATGTATCTATTGATTTTTTTTGCCTCCTGGATCCTATTCTATTACCCAAAACTTTAAAATAATTTAAGTTCGTTTCCAAACAATTTTTTTAGCAAAATATTAGAACGCATCCTTATAAATTAGTACTGTTTATTTTTATTTGAACTTGAATAAGGTGATGATAAGTGTATTATCATTCTGTTTACAACTCTTCTTCATATTTTCTAATAATTTCCATTTAAACAGGGATTACACAATGGCTGCAGCAAAACTAGATGGTTTATTAAAAGGTAAATTTAGAGGTTCTATGTTAGGTACATTGATCGGTGATTGTTTAGGCGCCCCTTTTGAGGGGGAACCCGGTAGCAAAGTAATTGTGCAGAAATATTTCGAGACAGTCGATGGTCTTTACAAAAAATGTAAGTATGCTGGTAATCATTCTTTAAAGAGATTCATCTTAACAATCTTCAGCACCACAGAAACAATATACAGATGATACAGCAATGACTAAATCGATGGCAAGGTGTTTGATCGATAAACCACCTATGGATTTTAAATATCTAGCGAATTTATTTGTAAAAGAATATTTCAGCGAACCTAGAAGAGGTTATGGGCAAGGCGTTATCGAAGTGTTCCATAAATTAAGGAATAGCAAATTTGAAGATATTTATAGACCAGCCCAAGAACAATTTAATGGTACTGGATCATATGGAAATGGTGGCGCAATGAGGATGTGTCCAATCCCTCTCTTCTTTCACAACAATTACGAAGCTATGATTGAAGCAGCAACTAAGGCTACTAAAATTACACATACTCATAGTTTAGGAATCCATGGAGCTCTTCTACAATGCATTGCTATACATCAAAGCTTACTTATGGAGCCACACGAGAAGGCCAATCATCAATTATACACAAAAAAATTGATTGAAAAGATGAAAGCAATCGAAACAGATGATATGTAAGTGTATAGGTTAACATTTTAAATGTAAATATCAAAGCCTTGTCAATGTCACTTTTACAGCCATGATTTAGATGATCCAACACCATATCAAACACAATTAAAGAAGGTAGCACAACTATTAAGCATTGAAACGTCAGAGAAACCAGTTAGTGAAGATGAAGTTGTTGCCTTGTTAGGGAATAGTATCGCAGCTCTACATTCAGTGCCAACTGGGATTTATTGCTACTTAAAAGCACAAAATCATATCCTTGGAATAGATGTAAGTTGCTAAAAAAAGGAGATTTAATACTACATCTTCCTATTTAGACGGACAACCCTTTTAGAAGAACCATTCAGTATGCAATTTCGCTTGGAGGTGACACAGATACTATAGCAGCAATGGCGGGGAGCATAGCTGGAGCTCACTATGGTGAAGAAATGATTGGAGAGAATCTCAGGAAGCATTGTGAATTTGTAGATAACATGATCGAAATGGCTGACGAATTGTATAAAATGGCACAAAAAACTTGAATATAATTTAGTTTGATTTGCCATCAAAATTTGTTAATTTGCCATTACAATTTTTGCTTAAATAAACAGGTAAAAGAATCAAGGTTTTTAATTTTTCCAACTGATATGGGAACAAAGTTTTATGTTTTTTCGTTAATCTTTCCGCTATTCATGCTTATGGAAATTAGGTTTTATGTAAATATTATATAACATACATGACATGAAGTTATCCACAAATTTATTAACCTAACTTTACACAGTACAAACAAGAATGCCAAATGGATTTATGAGGTTATATTAAACATTTCTACAATTTCCACTGTTTTTCTACAATATAAAACTAAATGATTAAAAAGTTAACGATAACGATCGAAATAATCTCACATTAGTAGAATGTGCTTTGGACCATTTACACGAGTATGCCATTGGGGACCATTAACAGCATTAGGTCAGTCGATTCTAAGTAGAAAATCAATCAATTCTTTAACTGCAAGAGAATTCTAGGTATAATAAAATGTGTTACTGGCATGACAGTACATTGCAGCAGTATGTGGTGGCCACCAGTTACTTTCGGTGGCTTATTAAACACTATGTGTTTTATGTCACTTGCTGGTTTGACTTTGTATAATTTTTTATCTGCTATATCACATGGACCTGGTTATTTGCCTTTAAATTGGAAACCTGTAAGATTCTAGGAATATTTTGCATGATTAAATGTAACCTTTTATTAATCTTTGTAGGTGAATGAAGATGATATTAATCAATTGCAATATTGTGGTGTATGTCAAGGCTATAAAGCACCCAGATCACATCATTGTAGAAAATGTAAGCAATCAATTAAATATTCTATCCTTAATGATATAAAATTTGCAAAATTTAGGTGGCCGTTGCGTAATGAAAATGGACCATCATTGCCCGTGGATTAACAATTGTGTTGGCTGGGGAAACCACGCACATTTTACTGCTTTTTTATTCTTTGCTGTACTAGGATGCTTCCATGCTTCAGTAGTACTATCATGTTCCTTATATAGAGCCTTTCATAGAGTATGGTACCTGTACTATGGGACTGGACAAGAACCTATAGTTAATTTAGGATTATATGGTATAATAATGTGTGTCTTCTCATTAGGATTAGCAGCGGGGGTGGTTTTAGCTGTTGGAATGTTATTATTCTTCCAAGTAAGTAGTTTCCATTTTGTTAATACATGTTCACATAATTGTTGTGTATTATATATACAGCAACAACCAAACCAAAGTGACATATGTACCATAGCTTATGCTTTTGAATCTTAGATAAGAGCAATAGTTAGAAATCGTACTGGTATCGAAGATTGGATTGTGGAAAAAGCCATTCATCGTAGGAAAAGATCCGATGAAGTCTTTATCTTTCCATATGATCTAGGTACCTGGGAGAACATAAAACAAGTGGTAAATGTCAGCTGTCAACCGATTGGAGATGGAACTACATGGGATTTAATAGATGGCTGTGATCAATATACCTTAACTGTAAGTCCTTCATTCGCTAGCAAAACTAACTATTTAGACGTATTCTTTTAATACAGAGGGAGCAAATCGAACAGAAAAACAATAAACGTCAAAGAACCAAAGTCTACGAAATTCTAAGACCAGCATCTGGGTCATGGGTGCCCATTACTCAAGGTTTCGGAGTCTGCTTGCATCCTCCTTACACAGACGAACCTAGGATAAAATTAGAAATCGGAGACACTGTTTTAGTGACAAGATGGAGAAAGTTAGTAAGCCATAAGTACTGTTTATCACCCTATTTTTTCTTTTCTGTAAATATAGGTACTGGTTATTCGGCGAAAAAGTCCAAGATAACGTACCAACTGGTCAAGAAAGTACATCAAGGATAAGAGGCTGGTTCCCAAGAAGATGTGCTGTAGAAATGGTGGAGGAACTCAACCAGAACTTTACGGATAAGAAAGTAAAATGAAGAGAAAAAAATTGAAGTTTCCAGAGACATGAAAAAACTTTGATCGAAAGTCGTTTACTTTATATATTCGATGGGATAATATTTGTTGATATTATCACGTGATTAATTTCCAATTTTTTTATGTTATTACTTTTGCATAATTTATTAGTATATTAAAAATAAAAAGAAAATAAAAGATCTAGTCAAATATATTGATAAATAAATACTAAAAAAGTCGAATTTTGTGTTTTAATTATGTAGCGTTGGCGATGCTGCTTTACCTCTAAATTTATTCAGTGATTTTGATTATAGAATGGCAGTGTTAGAATTTGCAGAAATCTATGACTATGTCCGAATTACCTAAGGTTAGTGTAGTTCCTAAGTACTTCAGCATATTAATTCATCGCAAATGGATCTGCAAACATCCATGTTCCTACTGATATATAAAGCGGGCACTAAATTTCGCGGATGATTTAAGTTGGTAGTTCCGGCAATTAAGGATATATTTGTCTGTACTACGTTAAGAAATTGGCGTATATACGTTACTTCCGAGAAAACAAGGTAAACAGCTTTGACGTCAGCAGGCTGTGACGTATTTTGATTTAGGCGTTTACATACTGAGACCATCTCTGCGTTTTAAATTGATTTATCCAAATTATATTGGTTTTATTAAAAAAAATACTGTGTAGTGATATTTCCGTACTTTGTTAGTGATATCTGCAATGTTTTTGTGTTGTATAAGCGATAAAACCTTTTCTGAAGCGATAAAAACGAGGTGCCTAACCTAAGATGGTGTCGGTTATTTTCATACGTTAAGATCGATTATTGCATTTTGAATTAGTTTATCCAAATTACATTAGTTTTATTTTTAAAAAATACTGTGTAGTGATATTTCCGAACTTTATTGATGATACCTGCAGTGTTTTTCTAGTATTGTAAGCGATAACGAGGTAACCTAACTTAACATGGCGTTAGGTGTTTTGTGTGTGAAAGTAAAAGATTTCCTAACTGTCCGTTGTATTTGACAAAAAACGTGAAGATTTTATTGTTCAAATAGTTTTATATTCTTACGTTATATTTAACAAAATTATTTTTGAACACGAAGAGATGTTTTTAAATGTGTGTAATAAACGTTCTCTTTTAATACATATATTTTAAATTATATCATCGAACATAACCATTCTGGATGCTGATTATGTAAATGTCATATTCATAGCAGTGAACGTATTGCAACAATTATAATAACTTGTTCTACAAATACCCTACTTAAATAAAAATGATTGTGGGAAAAGTAATGGTAGATTAGGTAAAACATGACATAATAGGAAAGATAGATTAGGTAAAACACCACATAATAGGAAATTTAAGACCTTGGTTAAATAGCATGTCTGTAAATGTTCTCGTGAAATGTAACAACATTTCGAATAAAATTGCAATTATTGTATCATTTCAGCCTTAGTTTCATCCAAATACATGTATAACTACAAATAATAATTATTATTCGATTAAATATCCACCACAAATACATCTTTCACGAAAAAGGTGTTGGGTCACGCGTTTGGTTTTTGCTTTGAAAGTTCGTTTTTCCAAAATAAAATCGAATGGGTTGCGAAGAAGGGCTTAGTTGACGACTGGCATCCTCTTTAAACCGGAAGCCCTTCGTAACTTAAAAAAGAAATACAAATAAACGATTCTTTTACCACTTAGGCTATTGTGGTTAATATGGCGATTCATCGCCTAAACAGCATGACGTCTTCGAAGAGCTGGTAGCCCTTATATATAGGTGGTAACGTTATACGTCATTTATCGCCACAACTACCAACTTAAATCATCCGCGAAATTTAAAAAGTGCCCGCTGTAATGATATGGTTAATCAAAAAGACAAATATAGGCTTACCGCTAGAAAATAAGTATATTACTCTTCTAGCCGACGACAAGGAAGAGAACACAACTACAAAGATAAAGCGTTAGTGGAATAAGAAACAAAAAAATTAAAACCATGAAGAAAATGTGGGAAAAATTGCTCAATACGCGATGAAAAAAGACGGGAAGTTGTTCCTCCGCGTCTGCTTGGTGTAAGCTACACGACCATACACCATCTTGCACTGATTACTGTAGTGACATCATTTTGCACTACACCAAGTAAAAAGTGCAGCCCGAGCGAACAAACTTCTAGCATGGATGGATATGTGTATTTATGACGTCACGTGAACTTGCCCCAGCAAGTACACAAGTGTGTAAATATAGAGGGAATATTTCACGTTTGTAGACATACATATTCGAATGTACCCTATAATTGGATTGAAAACACCATCACAGAGTACTAGAGATTATAAAAAAACAACATTTTGTTTACAATGTTTCATCATTAGAAACATAAAGATAATAGGTTCGTTTTTCTTCAACATTTGAACCGATTCTGAACCAATCAAAATGGTTCGCTAATGCAAATCATGGTATAGCTGTATATGATATTAAAGTCTGTCTTACTCACAAGAGCAACTAGTTTGAACGGTTCTGAATAGGTTCAACTGTGGAAGAAACACAAAGCTAATCTAGCACTTGTTTGTCAATAGGAAATCTCGACAAATAAAATAAGGACATTTGCGATTTTTAGGCTAAAACATGATTCCCAATGCGCTTATTTAGTGACTTTAAAATTAATCTACTGGCAACACCGCAAAGTGACAATACTAACAACCTTTAAATACTTCGATGCATTTAAATTTCCTGCATTAAAATACACATGAAAAGATTGCCTAGTAACAATAACCAAAAAAATAATGCTAATATAGCTCATGGTATTTTTGGAATCATTCCCGGCAAAAAACAAAGCGAAGGAAAGGGACAGCGTAAACCCGCGAACATGTTTCTGCCTACCCGGCGTCACCAGCGCGGTTCCGTACGTGTCCTTCTCCCTCGCTAGTGTTTTTCACCTCTCGAGCATATGTTGCCATTCTCCACGAACAGAATCACGATATATCTCCCCACGCCACCTAACGTCGAGAAACATAGTCATGCCGTCTAGATAATAGCGACATACTCGAGAGGTGAAAAACAATAGCGAGGGAGAAGGACGCATACGGAACCGCGCTGATGACGCCCGGTAGGCAGAAACATGTTCGCGGGTTTACGCTGTCCCTTTCCCTCGCTTTGTTTTTTGCCGGGAATGATTCCACCAATACCATGAGCTATATTAGCATTAATTTTTTGGTTCCTGCGTTAAACATACAACTTATTCTATTATTATTGTAACGAATAAAATTTATACGATCTAACCTCTCTAATCTAATAAATAAAGCGAGCACTTTTTAAATTTCGCGTATGATTTAAGTTGGTAGTTCCGGCAATAAATGACATATACGTTAAGTTATTAACTTAATACAGACAAATATATCCTTTATTACCGGTACTACCAACTTAAATCATCCGCGAAATTTAAAAAGTGATCGCTCTACTAATAAAAGAGCTTCTACCAACATTGATTACCTAATAGCTGAAATCAAGAGACAATAAAAACATGCATTAATTGTCAAAATCTTTTACCAACACAATACTCAGTTAAAAATTCCACTAAAACATACCAAAACCAGTGATATAGAGGGGAGGAGAATCAAAGGTTGTCTCAGTTCCTATCTTGCAATACTTGACCGAAAGTTTGTCGGCGAAGGGGTGAAGGACGCATATTTTGATGTCATTGGTAGTAATATATAGATATACAACGTTTAAATTGATGGATCTCATATGTTCTATATTTCACTACCACTGACGTCATTGCGCACGTTATTTTCAGGCTGAGACCACCTTTAAAGTAAATGTATTCTACCAGCCTTGGAGGAGAATACGCTTTAATCTGCGGCTAGAGCATAAAATTGAAGGTTGCCATTTTGAAAGGTGGTAAACGCGGAAAATTTAATTTTTTAAAAGTTTTAACAATAGGATTTTATTCACAAAAAGATCCTATAATTAATAGGACCAATCACGTTAGTATAAAATACATAAAATCTTTACAGTTACTCTTGTTATGCCAGATCTAACATATTACAACATGCATTAAAATAATTCTACCACGATCAACACGTAATATTTTATATGCATATTGAATACCACCATCACTAATTGCAATACTGGAAAGTGCAACCCATTTGAGAATCTTCTTCGCATCTTTAACCATAATATAATCTTTTTCACTAAAATGACAAGAACAAACTTATTTATTTTTCGTCCACATCTACGTTTTAAGTTTTTTTTTCCCAAATTATGCATCCATGTTTTCATCAATTCACACTTTGAGAAAAACTAAATAAAACAATTTATTTCACTAATTGTAATACCCAAGAATCAGAAGATTACTCGCGTGTGAAATGAAGCGTGTTCTGACTATTTGAGCATCTGGGCACAGAACAGGACATTTTACATTGCTAATTAACAAAATTATCAAAACGACAGCAATAACCAAACCACGTGTTTGGTTTTGACAGTTCCACCTTTCAAAATGGCAGCTCCCCATACGTCCCCATAAAATTGGTTGTGCACTCGTCGAGAGGCGTTCTCCCTACCTTTATTTCTCTGATCAAAACAAAGACATTTCAATATACATCCACTTTATTTGAAAAAGAAAGTGCAGCTTAATATTAAAAAAACATATAAAAAGCGCAATATAAATATATTATGTCGTAATATCATATAAATATCGTCAAAATTATATATAGGTTACATTATATCATACTCAGTGTTTTTTTGTAATTTCTTGTCGTCGTTATTATTGTTCTTTCATTATTTTGATAGAGAAAACTTCCTTTTATGCGTTTGGACAATGATAAATCGTTGGCTTCGCTGCTTTTTAATATTCATCTCCTTCATCGGCTTCGCCTTCCACCGAATCGACGGCTACTTCTTCGTAATCCTTCTCTAGGGCGGCCAAATCTTCACGAGCTTCGGAGAATTCACCTTCTTCCATACCTTCGCCGACATACCAGTGGACGAAAGCGCGTTTGGCGTACATCAAGTCAAATTTGTGATCTAATCTGTAGTTAAGCAAATAACATATATAGGGGAAAATAAAAATCACTAAAAAGTAGTTATAGTGTACCTAGCCCATGCTTCAGCGATAGCTGTAGTGTTGGACAACATACAAACGGCACGTTGAACTTTAGCAAGATCTCCACCAGGCACAACTGTCGGTGGTTGATAATTAATACCAACTTTAAAACCTGTAGGGCACCAGTCGACGAATTGGATGGTTCTTTTAGTTTTTATGGTAGCTATGGCAGCGTTAACGTCTTTTGGAACGACGTCCCCTCTAAATAAACAAGAAAATATTCGAGGTTAAGAAAAAAATGAAAATTATATCACACAAACTGAAGTACCTGTACAACATACAGCAGGCCATGTATTTCCCATGACGTGGATCACATTTCACCATTTGATTAGCGGGTTCAAAGCAGGCGTTCGTGATTTCGGCAACCGTCAATTGTTCGTGATAAGCTTTCTCGGCGGAAATGACTGGAGCATATGTAGCCAACGGGAAGTGAATCCTAGGGTAAGGGACGAGATTGGTTTGGAATTCAGTAAGGTCCACGTTGAGAGCTCCATCAAATCGTAAAGAGGCAGTAATGGAAGAGACAATCTATTTTAAATAGAAAATGATAAATTTTATTAATGAGTTGAATTTTACTTCAAATCCATACCTGTCCAATAAGTCTGTTCAAATTGGTATACGTTGGCCTTTCAATGTCCAAATTTCTACGGCAGATGTCGTAAATGGCTTCATTATCGACCATGAAGGCACAATCGGAATGTTCTAAGGTTGTGTGCGTAGTCAGGATGGAGTTGTATGGTTCAACAACAGCTGTGGAGACCTGTTTTATAAATAAGTACAGAATTCAATCAAACCTGTCATTTTGAAAATTCGAAAAGCTTACCTGTGGAGCTGGATAAATCGAGAACTCTAATTTCGATTTTTTACCATAATCGACGCTCAATCTTTCCATCAATAAACTCGTGAAACCTGAACCGGTACCACCGCCGAATGAATGAAATACCAAAAATCCCTAAAAAGAAAATTCAATCCAAAATAATTCCTTTAGAATTTGGAAGTAGCAAATAATTTATTTGCTTACTTGTAAACCAGTGCATTGGTCCGCTAATTTTCTAAGCCTATCCAAGACGACGTCGACGATCTCTTTACCAATAGTGTAGTGTCCTCTAGCGTAATTGTTAGCAGCATCTTCTTTGCCTGTGATTAATTGTTCCGGGTGGAATAGCTGTCTGTATGTTCCAGTTCGAACCTCATCTGTAAAATAAAGAGAACCGTTGATAACTCAAGAACCAACAAAAGCATCTCCAAACATAAGAAATCTTTGTATTCTGCATAAGTAAGGATATTTTTTAGAATCAAGCCTATAAAACTGGATAATTAAAAATAATTATTTTAAATGTTATCGTTGAATAATTTACAACTAGAATTTTTTCCCCAGAAATGCTAAAATCGATACTTAAATTCTTCGAGAATAATTACAAATTAGAGCAATCACCACAAATAAACTAGTATAAATAATGTTAAAATTTATGTTTCCTGAGAATTTGCATGGTGTCGTACTATCAAGATTACACTGCCTAATAAACAGTGTAATATCTAAGTAGAACAAAAAATGAATATATTAACTTTTGTTTCTCTGTAATTCCATTCTATAGGTTTCCTAATGTATTACTTTACTTGCTTGAAATACAGCATTAAATGGAGGGGGAAACCCAAGCACATTGAATAAATCAATACTGCCAACAACATGCGTGTACATACAACTATACATATTATGTAACAATGACATATTGGTAGAGTAACCAAAACTTGCGGACTCGCATAGGCGTCGGTATTACGGGTTAATATAAGAATACGAAAAATTCATAAATAAACTTACTTGCTAATTATTCAATAAATTAGAGGCATCAGGATGTTAACTACTGTAAACTTGCATCATTGCATATGTTTCCACAGTTACTTCTTTAAACCTTGCGCGTCGACAAGAAAAAATATTCTTATACATAGATCTCTCCACATCTAAGGAAGTTACATTTGCATGTAGAAACTGTTTTTCAAAATCACTTAAAAGTTCACTATTCTTACACTTATTATAAACGGCCTCTAAAGTATTAAAATCGGGATTTTTCCTTAAAACATCTGCCAACTTTTGACTAGCGCATAATCCTGGCGTATCATTTAATGTGTGTAATTTATTTTTTACACTCTCCACTATGTCTAATGATTCCTGCAATGACAATTCAGTACATTGCAGCTTTCTGATGGCATCTAGTAATACTGTATAATTAGTACATATTGTTGTTAAATCTTCTAAAAGTTGAGGAATTTGAAATTCTCTTTGACTTTCTCTAATTGCTTTGGATTCATTCCGATTAAATCGCATTATAACTGATTGAATTTGTTGAAAATGGATCAAATAGTAAGAAGCTGCTGTTAGCCAAGTACCCCATCGCGTTAAAATTGGTTCAGGAGGTTCTGGAATATCTGGACAAAATTTACGAAATTCTTTTAAACGTTTAGGAGATTTACGAAACACTGCTTTAGTACTTCCAATCATCCGATCAACGTTTCCGTAATGTTGTCGAACAACTTCACCAACTAAATGCAAAGCATGCAGCACGCAGGTTATATGTATTAAGTTAGAAAATATATGTTTTAAGGATCGCCCAACACTTAACATCGTTGCTGCACTATCTGTCACAATCATCACAACTTGATCTTGGGCAATTTTAAATTTTTTCAAAGCGTTCATTATCACTTTTTGAATATTTTCCGCGGTACATTGTTGAACACGTTTGCAAGCTAACAAATATCGAGATGCTGTGTTCTCGCTAGATAAAACGCGAGCTATTACATTCACAATACTGTTTTTCTTTATATCGGTCGTCTCATCCACGGTAATCCATATTTTTTTTGGAAACAAATCACGTTTACACACATTTCTAGCATCTCTTTCATTCGCGGCAAATGATTCTGTAATTGTGTTTGTGAGGGTAATGGGTACTTTGGAACGTATTGTCGCCAAAACGTTTTAAAAGCTGCTTTTCTCACCAACGACAACGGAAGATTACAAGAGGTAAACATAATTCATAAATGTATGAGGAATAGTGTATAAGGTATTTCAGTTCTTGCATTTCTCATATGCTTAATGCCATTGACATGCCTCTGGCAATCAGTTCTGTCCACTGCAGCCAAACGAACATTGCATATTAAGCAAAAAACTGCACTACCGTCATATTTTAAATGGGGAAAAAGTGACGCATACTTATGTACATTAGTAGCAAATCTATTACGAGGCATTGTTTTCTTAGGTATGTAAATATTAGTTCTATATGAAACGATACACTAATTATGTACTTGGTATAATACTACAACACACAAAAAACACCAGCTATATTTTCAAAAGCGACACGTAAGTACATAACCTTGACCGTTCGACTAATCTCTGCAACAGCTCAACCGGTACTAAAACGAAATCTCTCTCAGCGCGGTTTAACATGATTTATATTCAAGGTCGACACTACATGCCTGCTTCTCTACCGGTTTAGTTTATTTATGAATTTTTCGTATTCTTATATTAACCCGTAATACCGACGCCTATGAGAGTCCGCAAGTTTAGGTTACTCTACTAATGTATTACTTTACTTGCTTGAAATACAACATTAAATGGAGGGGGAAACCCAAGCACATTGAATAAATCAATACTGCCAACAACATGCGTGTACATACAACTATACATACTATGTAACAATGACATATTGGTAATAATTTCGTTGGAATGTCGAATCGATGAGATGATTCTGCTCTTACTAAAGAGCTATGCAGTTTAATTATAATTGCGAATTGCTTAGAGGTGAATTCTCAATTATCTGATTAAAACTTGCGTTAGTACAGTAACTTTGTTAGTTTTATTTTTATAATTATGTTATTAATTGCTTCTTCTTCCGAGGTAAAATAATTATGACGTATTCAGTGACTTTTACATTTCACTAAAAAACGATTTATATGGATCGATTGTTCTATTACAGTTAATTTATAATCTTTTCTTCAAATTTGAAAATAGTAATTTTCTCTTTAGCCTGAAGCAAATATATAGCAATTAACAAAAGATCAACTAATAAAGATAAATGTTAACTGTCAGCTTACGAATATAAATATTGAACATTTAATTGTTAGAAAAATTATTATGGCGCCCATATCTAATTTTCAAATTTTCTCACTAAAATCCCGTGTGGATTTAAAATCACAATTCGGAAAAATTCCTGTAGATTAGCAGACCTGATATGTTATGTTTGTTAAACAGCCATGGCACAGTTATTATAATTAAAGTTCGACAAACGAGTGCAACGTCAGAGGCGTATCGCGCAAAAGTAGGTACGTAAAATACAGTATTATTAAAAAATAATATATTCTTACCTTTTATTAACGTCTTGATGATCACTGCGACAAAATACTACTGCCCGGTAAGCCACGTAAAACTGCAATATAAGCAACGCTTATCTCTTCTGTGCACTCGTTATTTTCAATAATAGATTGAACCTTTTGTAAATCGGGATTTTTATTTAAAACTGCACGAAATTTTTGAGCGACATCTAGTCCTATAGGATCCGTCAAGTTTTCTAAAGCGGTTTGGTAGGTATTTAATGAGTCTCGTAAAGATAAGTGATTGGTTTGTAACAGCGATATAATCTATTTATAATTGAACGTCCGAATTGGAAAAAAGTTGCTGACTCTCTCGAATCGCTGCAAATTCATTTGATCTAAATTTTAAAATCACGTCCTTCACATTTGCGAAATATTTATGATAATAAAATACTGCCTGGAACCATGTTCCCCATCGAGTTATTACTGCCTGAGGTGGTAGTGGAAGTTTCGGACGCAATTGTTTGAAAACACGGATATGTTTGGGAGATTTCACAAACACTTTCGGTAGATGCTGTTAAATTATTCACCATCGGATACTTCTTTCGAATGGTTTCCGGAACGAGATGATACGCGTGTATGAGACATGTTATGTGAAGAAGTGTCGGAAAGCATATTTTCAACATCCTACCAACTTTCAGCATTATTGCAGCTCTATCGGTAACTAATATTGTGACCTGGGCTCCTGTGATTCAAGATTCTCTTAGCGAATCTTTTATTATCTTCACAACGGTTTCAGCATCATTTTTTTCAATCCTTTTACTGCTTAATAACAAGGAAGCTGCTGGATCATTACGTTTTAAAGGACATGCTATAACATGAATCACGCAGTGTTTCTGTGCATCAGTTGTTTCAACCACGCTTACGCAAATTTTCTTATTTTTCAACTCGTCTATTATACAGTTTTTTACTGTGCCCTGCAAATGTGGTAAATTGTTCGCAATTGTCTATTGGTTGGTAGTTTCCACGAGGGAACATATTTATTCCAAAAAAGACGAAAGTGTTCATTGTCTACTAGGTGTTATGGGATGTTGCACACACTTAGCACAAAAATAAAATCATACAGAAATTCCCAGTGCGGAATATTGTTGCTTAAATTCAGTGCATGACGTTTACTTCTAATATGTCTTCTACCGTGGAATGTATCGCGACCTATCAACCGTATATTGCAAATTTTGCACTGAATGATAGTACCTGTATATTCCAACCCAGAGGAACGGCTAGTATATTTATTCACATGCGATGCTAAAGGTAAACCTCGCTTACGACGATCCATGTTTTAAGAGACGCACGCCGACAAACCGATAATTATCGAACTACCGTTCACTTCCACGCCTATCGAATGACTAAACTCTCCACTGGCTTCGCATCGACCTAAATCCTCTCTTGGCGCTTCTGCCGTAGCACGCGTTTGTCGAACCTTAATTATAATATAACGCGTCGACCGAACACAATAACATAAAAAGTAAATTAAATTGTTTGTACATCGATCAATAAATGTTATTCTGGTCTAAAGTACAAAGGTATTAATCCGTAAACAACTTAATACGCTTTATATATCTACTTGTTTCTTTGTGAAGAAATCTATAATAATAATCTAAGATTTCCTACATAAATTTTCATGAAACAACTACAGAAATACAATCTTCTTACAGCCGAGAGAAAAAATCAACAGAGCAAGTTCGATTGACGGTAATTCAGTCATATATCTTAAATATCTATCGTTTCCCGAACAAAATACCTAATTACAAAACACGTACGCATAACTAGAACATATAATTCTAGTCTTACGTGATCAATTCAAGCATACATTAGGTATTGTTATTACGATAGCGATCCGATAACACAGGTGTTATTCAGAATCTGGTTTTGCGCTTACCAATGTGAGAAAAAAAAACATTGCGGTCTGTTCAGTGGAACGTGACGTATCAAGAGGTATACCGATAATACAAAAGTTTAAGAGGAACCTGTTAGTATTCAATGTGAATAAGATATACATCGTAGCAAATTATAGAATCGTATTTAATTTTGGTGATTTTTCGTTTTTCCCTGTATCTGTCAAATATTAAACGTGTTCTTGGTGTTTTTAGGTCGCTTACCTACTACTGTTGGTTCTAAGTCGACGAAAACTGCTCTAGGGACGTGTTTGCCGGCTCCAGTCTCACTGAAGAAGGTGTTGAAGGAATCGTCGGCACCTCCGACTGTTTTATCTGAGGGCATTTGACCATCAGGTTGGATTCCATGTTCTAAGCAGTATAATTCCCAGCAAGCGTTGCCGATTTGTACTCCGGCTTGGCCAATGTGTACTGAAATGCATTCCCTCTGCAAAGAAGATGAAGAATTTTTAACTCTAAATTGAAACTCTAAATCACGATGTTTTCTTTTTACAATAAATTATCCGGCACTTCCTGTTGAAAAGCAATTTACAGGCTACCGTAAAACGAAATTGTAATGCTTTTATCGTTTCGCATAGCAATAACGGACACCTTAAGAAAAAAACGACAGAAATTACGGAAATCATTAGTTCTAACTGCTTTGATTTTAGGCGATATTAAAAAACGACCAACAAAACAACGTAACCGTTACAGCTAAGCATGAATTAAGATCGAGAACGCTTGAATAATCCAATTGTCAACCTGGATGCAAGTCCAGCATCTTTCTTCATTGAAGATAACGGTATAAATGAATTTGCTTATTAAAATCTTTTTCTTGTTAACTCATTATATTCGATATTTCCAAACGAAGGCGAATGAAATTGATTTCCTTTACCGTTATAACAGGTCGTACGCCATTGTCCACATTTGCAAGATTGGCTTTTTTACTTGATGCATACGCTATATACATCTACCTACAGTGTATTTCTTTTATGAACTTACTCGTTATTGTGCAGAGAATGTACTTCAGGTTACAAGATGTTTCGTCTGGAATTTGTACAGTTATATATATGTGGTAATGGTTAAACATGAATCATCTTGATTTACCGTGATAAGCAACACGCGTCCTACGTGTAACATTTATTTGCAGATGGGCTCGTTAAACATTTTTTTTCAAGTTTCGCGGGTGTTTTAAGTTGGCAAAATAGACAAAAGAGGTTATAATAGTTCTGTTTAAATAAATTGGCGTATAAATCAAAAGAAAGTAAAAAAAAAAGGTATATTTTATGAGGAAAACGTATTTATAAATGAGAATCTATTAACATTTTCAACAATTCTATTTACCAAGTTCTGCGGAAGATGAAATTTAAAATTTAAATTAATTAAATATTTTTGTATACTCTAAAACTGTGGCACTGGAACACTGAAACAGTTCACTAAAACCCTTACCACAACACTTAATTCGTACTGGACGCACGTTTCGATAGCCAAGCTATCATCATCAGCAGCAAGACTGAACTGACAGTTCAGTCTTGCTGCTGATGATGATAGCTTGGCTATCGAAACGTGCGTCCAGTACGAATTAAGTGTTGTGGTAAGGGTTTTAGTGAACTGTTTCAAATATTTTTGTTATTATTTAAAAACCGATATACTATATTCATAATAAATACATTTATTTATATACTAGCAGTTCCAAAAAATAGTATTTTGGGCTTCTTTAGCTTTTATATATTGGCGACACTGAAGCTGAAAATCTGGCAAACCTGAAAAACACTAACCTGTTTTTCTTTTTTAGTTATTGCTATTCAAGATAACTGGATAACCAACCTTGTTAATAACTGTAGCTTAAATTTTTAACACAATATACGATAAATAACATAACCTTTAACGTGTATAATTGAAATGATTGAATATACAGCAAGTATATCCTGGAATATCAAGAATCTATATTAAAAACGGTAACACCTGCAAAATCTTTAATAGATGTTATGGGTCAAAGCGTTTGATCAAAGTGAAAAGCATTATGGTGGTATTTTTACATGTTACTATTGACAACGATTAGTTACTAACAAGTGTTGTGATTGAATAATCAATTTCGAAACTTCAATAACGGAAAAGTTAGTAGTGAATACAGTGTATATATATAAAGTTTCAAGTTTTTAATTCGTTTTAAAGGTATGTCGTTCTTTCAATTAACTATAATTACTACATCTTACTTGGCTTCTCCAGCAACAGTCTCTCTATAACTTACATGAAAAGTACACTTACTCAATTCAACAACAAAAAGGCGAAGATTATTTCCGTTAGTTCTAAACGTAAGTCTATAGCCGTACCTTCTATATTGCAATTTGTAAATTGTTAATCAATTGCTAACAAGGCGTGCAGAGTTCATTTGAAAGTATAATTAAGTCGGTGCAAGAACAATGTAAGTATTCTCTACAGCTGTTAGTGCGCCTATGAGTCATTCAAATAAATTTTTATGAATCTGCTAATTATTAGATGTTTAAGGTCGATGAATCGTTGTTAATCCTAACATGACGTGTCTGTAATGTACATTTCTAATTGTAAAAAGCAATTTATTACAAAAATAAATGGGATGATGACATTTATGCAGTTCAGTTTATTTCTTTTCATGGTTAAGTGGATCAGACACTTCAAAATCTCATCATAAAACCTGCTGTAACAGTTTTGTTTTTTATTTTTTTTTTTTCCTTAATTGCGAGCTGTACATTTCGCAATTCAATTTGCCAAAGGCAGACAGGCCTCCACGTCATATTCCCCATTAGGCAAATACAATCAGCAAGCTTATCTATTTCAATTAATTTCATTCGCTCAATTAAAATTGCAGATGCGAAGCGAATAAAGCAATGCAACAGACCTATATTCGCGCTGGTAAGCGTATATTTTATACCATATTCGCCGAGTTGAGCGCTCAAAAAGTCTGTAAAGTGTGCAAAGTTGCACTTTTAAAATATGCATTGACACAGATACTTCAGAGCTGGGTTCAACGATTTATCGCCGCTTCTGTGAATGGAGACGGTTCATTGCTCTCCCTTATATGGTCATAATATTGGAGCCGTTTCGAAAGCTTAAAAAGGCGAATTTTCTAAATCCGAGCCAGTGACATGCACATCCGACGTCATGGTTTAAATATAGCCATTTGGAACACATGCACATAAGAATAAGAAAAAAAGACGGAGCTCCACAAACTAACTAGTCGTTAATAAACTTAATTTACTGTTAGGCACTAAAAGAAGCAAAATAATGCCATCCAGAATAGATAAAACAACTCCAAAGATAATGAAAGTTACCAATACATTGGCATCCACAGATTTCACAGATTAAAATTTTGACAGTTAGTTAAATTTGACAGAACATATTCTAAGCATATTCAACGATCAATAAAATTTCACAAACAACAAATGCTTTTCTTCAATCATCTCGATCTCATACATCATTACGTAATGCCTTTACAAGCATCGATCATCAAAAGTCATGTATCGCGAGTACGTGAGGCGTATTTAATATTCCGAGACATCGTTTAATAACGCGTACACGACAATAGTATTACCAACGTCACGGCTTGTAATAGAATTTAAAGACGACTAAAATAAAGAACAATCGAGCGACGCCGCACGAGACCGCAGACCCCGGCATCGGACGATGCGACCAGACGGTGACTAAGACTAATTCGCTTATTCAATCCGTTTTGGCTATTCGTAAATTCCTGGTATGTAAGCAAGGCTTCCGTCTATGTGTGCATTAAGTGATGAAAGCATTCGCATGGTATATATGTTATAGGTATTTAAATGGGGAAGTTGTTATATTCTCGTTGGGTCACTTGGGTATAATCATGGATTGTAAAGGTTCTATATTGCGGAAAATGCGATGTACAATATACGAAATACTTTAGGAATCCCTCTAGTGGCAATAAATTTTCCCATTTTCTGTCGAAAAGTCCTTTCCGAGCAGTCCTTCTATACCACACAGCGTTGCCAGAAACAGTGCTAAAGCACTATTTGTAGTACTTTTTTTGTGCTGCAGTACCAAAGTGCTACTTTTAGAAAACGGAATGTAGGGATGCCGATTTTCTGTCACACATTGAAACGCTTTTTTCTTTTTTATAAACTAATTTATTACACTTCGCAACGTTCGTTATCCACAGTTACAAAACAAAACTCATATTCCCGCCTATATTTTTGACTGTCCTTCTTCTCCAATTACATTTCGATATACATACTCAGTCCTACCAACCTAACACGGTTGGTAAGCTAGGAATTTTACTATTAAATTTGCACGGTTAATTTAATTTAAAATTGTTCACCACATTTTCATTTGATCGTTCAACTGAAACTTTCGGGTGCAGAGGAAATTGTATTCCTGTAATCACCTTAATATAAAATAAAGAAAAAGTGGTAGAAAAAGATTAAATGTATTATTAATTTGGTGTAATGAAATCCTAAAAAATAGGCGGTTAACTGGTTATTTGAAGAGGTCAAATAATGGAATGTGAAAACAGCAGGTGGAATTAGCACAATTTAGGAATTTTTAGTACTTTTCTTGTCTTGCTAAAGTACTTTTATGTTGGTACCCCTGGCCATATTATTATACTTTACAAACTCAACAGCACTCAACAGACTGTGATTATTATCGTTTTGCGACTATACTTACACATAAATAAATTATAACCAAAAATCTCGATCAACATTTTATTTCGAATACAAGAAGTGTCTTCTGTATGTAATGAACTGTTGGAATTTATCGGTAAATACATATTATTGTGTACCTTGATATTAACTACAAAATCCCTTCAAAGGATTTTTTTTTAAATAATACAAATCTGTCATTTCAAACGAAGATGAAACGCGCGCGCGGGTCAGCCTTTTTGTGACGTCAACGGGCTATGATGATCATAATTAACCACTTCATTATTTGACGTTGGTAGAAGTGTAATTTGTATTGACATTTTTGACATTAAAAAGTAATTTAACATGAAACATATGACGTTTCGTATCTTTCACATAACAATAATATGACATTCACATGACAGTTCATGTAGAGGAAAAGAGTATATTCATTTATATCATATTTGTAAAAACAACATACCTACAACAAACGAAATTAAGTAATCCCCTCTCATATTTGCGGCTAAAGAAAGGCGATTGTTGATTGTCTGTTGTAAATCAAGTTTAAAATTTGAATATCAATGATTTTCTAAAGCCTTTTTCTCTTAAAATACTGACATTGAATGAACACTCTTAGAAAATCATCATTTTCGGACTTATTTTCCTCCGTCTTTGCTCTGAGAACGCAGGTTTTCACTGTTAGCGAGGTGATAGTTCGAAAAAATCTATACTCGGTTCATTTTTCATGCAAGTTTTTTAATAAATAAAACACTTGTCACTACAACAGTGCGTCAATCATTCTGACAGTAACCATAAATCGAACACACAAATTGTTATTAGTGTGGCAAAACTGTAATTGTCGAACCTGCGTTTCATATTTTATTGGTTGTGTTTGTTCAATGTAGGAAATGAACTTGGCACACTATGAATGACAGATATTAATTTGAAAGAAAAAATCGAATTAAAATTTACAAATACAAAATACTACTGACCTAGGAACTTTTTTGTTGCCAACCTTGGACACTGCCAAACGATCATATAGAAGTACATTTTAAAATGAGAGATAAAGAAGTATTTATCGTAAAACATCTTTATTATTGTAACATTGACTCAAAACTATACCATCTTTTGTTTGTACCATCCTGTATGATCGTACATACATATAAGTCACATTCAGAATCGTCTTCCTACGTTCTCAGAAAGCTAATTTACATATTCTCCGAACCAGAAGCAAATAATTAAAACGAACTCATTCCGAGATCAAGAAAGTTCGCGAAATCAGCGCTCCAGATTAGGCTTATATTGCTTCTACGAATTTGGTCCAGATACGCGATAAGATGGAACTCATTTAACCGCATAGAAAGCATAAAAATCGCCATCAGATGTACGTGAGGATGATTTAAGAAGTCTATTTATACGTTTTACGAAGAAATAACACCAGAAGTGAGAATTATCTCACATATCCCGTCAAGGAAAAACGTTATCGTTTGATTTCTTTATGTGTTCTTTATCAGCACCGTTCTGCTCAAGAATCAGATGTTGACAGATGTATTATAAAAAATATACGTGTTTTTTATTGCTCAAACCTTTGATTAAACAATATTGAGTAACAAAAAATGCGTTTTATATTAAGTCGAATAAAATAGTGCAGCGTTTTGAAATTATTAGAACTGATTTGCCAAGTTGTTCGATTTTAGACCCAATGTAGCGGGTAGTAAATTTAAACAGGAAGTTGAACAATTGAGCAAATAGAACCTATATAATTCATGTTCGATTTGCTTCTCTTCCATGTTGTTTTCTTATTGTTCAAATTTAAAGTGTAAATAAAAAATACACTCATTATCTCATTCCCTAAATAAGTGATTCACTTTTCTTAACTTGACAACCGCATTTGTGAAATATTATACATTATACATATGTACGTGACCGCCATCAAATCGGAAAATTTTTTAAGTTTAATTTAAAACATTTTTACGGTAGCAATTTGTGCTTGTCTGAAACCCTTTTGGCCCCTATACCAAGTGACGTTTAGTTATTGAAAGAATGGGGCTTTCTCGAAATTGTCAAAATCTAAAAAGAAAGAAGGAAGGGCACGTTGAAATTGAATTTTTGCTTTATTTCTACATTATTTCTTAAAATTATGCACAAATTTTTATTAGACACATAAGAGAAGAAATTATAATTTTTTATTGTACCTATGTTAGTTGAAATAATTTAATATTTTAATTAAATGTTATTTTTGACAGCTATAAAAACTATTGGTTTAGACTAAATGATTCAGATTTCACTAAAGGGAGCTGCCTTAAACATTTCGAAACATTTTTTGAATGCTTATGGAAATTAACAAAAAATTGCTTGTCGTTTCTTTTTTAATTTATGATTTGTCAAAATTTTTTTGGCTAAGACTTGTATTTAGACAAGAAATCACATTCTAAACAACTTTTTTAGTTAAATTTTTTAACTAGCAAATGCAGCGTTTGCAATTACTTTCAAAGAATTCAAATTTTATAGGCAAGGGAAATCACGTGACAATTTTTATTTGACTAATTGTTAATGATTTCTCAAGCATCTCTTATCGTCAGGACTGGGTTTTCCAAAAAGCTACAAGTAATTTTTTTATTTAATGACGACTTTTTAGCAGTCACTGTATATTCGAGCTGCCAACTTAAGAAAAAAGCTAAATCTGCAATTGTGCAAAATAAAATATATGACATTATTTATCCTTGAAATATGTTTGGTTTCTATCCTAAGAAAATGAACAGAATGCAAGAAAATATATATTCACGTTAAAATTAATCCTAAAATATTATCTTGTTTGTATACAAATGACATTGACTGATTGTCAGGTAAAAATAAAATTCCTCAACACATGCAATAATTACCGTGCGGTAAAAAAATTCTATACCGAAATTATCTACCACATATCACGATAATAGCAACAGTTTATTCTTTAATCTTTAACCATAATCACGGCATATATTCAACTGTTCTTTTTCGGATGGTAAGGAAAGAAATGTTAATCATTCTGTACGTACTATTCCGTTTATGAGCCCGCATCGTCGTTAAAAACGGTACTAAACTACGTACAATAGCTATGACAACCAAGAAAAATCAATCGCGTTTACTAGTCTGAAAGATACAGGGTGTATTGAATCCATCAATCATACTTAACATATGATTTTGCGAATTTTACTACATTTAAACATTTTAGTATAAATTGTGTTATGTATAATTAAAGAACAAAAAGAAATGGACACATTTTGACCAACGTAGTCGTCAAAAACATGCTGGGCAATGCAACATTGCTACAACCTATTTCAAACATAATTTATGTTTACAAACTTCAATTCTGCCAACTACCAACTGTTTCTCATGTCAGGATTAGGCGATTTTGATTATAATATCTATATTTCTCACATTATTCCTGTATTCTAACAATAAGTAAGTTATTGGTGTACGAGATAAGATTCTAAATAAAATCTTAAGCTCAAACAAGACGCTATCATAACTTGCCCCCATAACTAAATTTGAATGTTCCTACTATTTTGCGTTCAATGCGGCCTTGTGATTTTAAAGTATTGGCGGGAGATTTGAAGAAAAAAATGCTTTATATAGATTGTTGGTTGATCTTAATTAAAATGATAATACTTTTATTGACTTACTAAATAGCATTTTAAGTAACTCATTCTGCATATAGAAAAGATGTAATTTGAAAATTGTGAAAACTTCAACGTTGACTGCGAAAAATCACATGAGTTTATCGACCTTTAGTCGATTACGTGTGAATTGTAGTCGGGCTTCGTGTTTTGTACGCCTTAATGCGATTGACAAGGGGATGGAGCAAGGCAAGGGGACGCCGTCTAACGTAAGGAGTGAAGCACATAAAAGACGGAAATACCGGTACGATCGTGACTTACAGGAAAAACTGTATCGAATTAAGATATAGCCGCACTGAGGACAAATAACCACGAAAAAAGAATTGTAAAGTATCCAATTTCGTGTTTTCGAGTCGTTAATTACGTCAGCAACCAAGTTCAAAGGCGCCCTAGAGCTTTAGGGTTCACTCGTTTCTTAACGAAACTCAAATACTTAATTACACAGGGCAAATTAATTCAGCACATAACCCGATAATAACCTCGATTTTGTGGCCGACAAGGACATGTGTTAGGGTTAAACAGATGTGCGCGAAGGAAACTGGTCTATAAAGTGAAATCGATGTATCGATCGATAAATTTGCCTGCTTGCCTTGTTGATTCTGTGATTCTCAAAATTCTATCTACAACCCCGTCTGATATTATACTATTTGTTAGTTAGAATATGCTGTAATGTTTTAAACGAGGGAAAAATTAAAGAAAAAAATTTTCTAAATTAATTAATTAATTGTACGGGCTGAAGGTCCGGGAGTGTCCCTAGACACTCTTTCGGCAATTTCAATTAAACTAGATATCAATTAATGAAATTTTACCAGTATTAAAACTTGAAAAGTTTTTGAAAGGAATTATGAGGTTCCAATATTTATGTGTTACGTACTGGAACCCTGTCTATTCTTAAATCACCAAACTTGACTTTTACCTTCGAATGTATGGCAGAATTTAAACGCTGGACACTTAGAAAATGGGAACACAGCTAAACACGTGTTAATTGGATCAATATTTTGACTAAAAGTAAGAAATTGTTTAGCGTGCCTTCACTGCTTTATTTTAATAGCGATAGCGATTGTTTACTCACGGCTAATTTGGATAACTACACACAAATATAATTTGATAATAAAATTCAAAGGAATATTCTTATTTTTTTAAATAGCATAATGCATGCCATGCAGGGACGCAGCTGGAAGACGGGATCCATGCTACTCTATGACATTTAACACCACCAACAACTGTACAATATTAAAATTTACTGACAAACAAGACGACTACTTGAAGAATAACATTTAATTTTCGAAATTATACTAAAGATACGTTAAAATTGAAAATTTAAGACGTGAGGAAAATGAACAGAAGACAAGTTCCTTATCCGTTCCACCATGATCGTCGTTGACTGAACTTAAAATAAAAAGGCCATAAAAAGAGTTTTAGCTACTGAGAAAGAGCTCATAGCCGCCAGAGGGATTTTGACGTTGAACGAGCGGACATATTTGAACTCACTATACGTGCCGCTAATGACAGCTACGTTCGATATTGTAAATTATAACATTACAATACATAATATTCATTTTTGATGCTAGATCCTAGCTCCTTTGTAAACGTTTTTGCGTTTAAAATTGGCGCTCTGTTATATTATTTACATATATCAGAGTTACCAACCTCCAGTTAGTAGTTACAATGAATTGTAGGAATTGAAATGATCATAGATAAATAATTGAAATAAAAATGCTATTGGACGTACTGTATGCGCATATCTATTGACAATCTGCATTGCAAATCCGGGGAAATGTAAAAATATAAAGTAATTATTAAATATACATACGTCTAAGCAAAAATTTTTAAACATAGACAAATCAATGACTATAATATACTATACATAATACTTTAAACTACGTCTTCCAAGCTCAGTGATTTTCTGTTCTCGAAACGCAACCATTAGGAAACTATTTAAGAGAGAAAAAAAATGCACAAATGGACTCTTGAAACTCTAAACCTAAACTGATTTATTTGCCGCGGGTTGTTAAAATGAATCAGACCTATAGAGCATGCCCACCTAACTCGTAGACGGAAGATAATTCATTTCTTGAGGAATTTAAAGAAAAAGTTTTCAATTAAAAAATAGTCTGAGACAAATGCTGCACAACATAAAATTATATTCAAGGATACAGAGCGTTCCGTTTCCGCTGCGCACGATACAAGTTTGGTATTATTTATAGAACACCCGGTATATTATTGTTTTTGGATACCTCTCTTCAATTCATGTAAACTTTTTTTGAGATAATTGATTTAATTTGAAATTTTTGCGAAATGCCGGCGATTTCTTAAACGCGTCATGCTAGGGCTACATTTGTCTCCGAATATTTTTTATTTATAATTTGAAACTTCAAGTATTATCGATTTAAAGTGTAAAAATTATAACTAGTCTGAGCAAACAGCGGTAACAGTCAGTGCGCGTTCACAGCGTCAGTACTAAATCGATGCTGTATGCGAGTAGTTTTGTGTATATATAGGCTGTCGTAACTTATTTCGTAATTGTACGCTTATGTTTGCTTTAAAAATGTCGCAGTTAGGTACGCCGCGAAAACGACCAATGCCCGACACAGTTAAAAACTTTATAGTGGATATGCCGGACTTAATTTTTGATGGCGTTAAAATTCAATGTCTAGTTTGTAAAATCCCCTTAATGTATTGGTCCAGAAGCCATTGTCAACGTCACATCGAAAGCAAACAGCATTCTTCTGCAAAAAGTGGCATACGAAACCAAGAAAAATTTACATTTGATTTATGTGTTACTCTTAATTTTTGTAATCTACCGTTTCGTTTACTAGACAAAGAAGCATTTGTCTCCTTCTGGAATAAATATGCGGACTGTAAATTACCTAGTCGGACATCGATACGAAATGTAGTGCCATTTGCTCGTGAAGAAAAAAGAATGAAAACGGAATTGAAAGATAAAAAACTGTGGTTGTGTGTGGACGAAACAACAGATCGTCAAAAACATTCTGTGGTTAATGTAATGGTACGTACAATGGAACCACATCGACCGTCATCCTCCTTCTTACTTGCTTCCAAAAGAGTTATAAATTGTACCGCCGATGAGATTTTAAAGGTGGCGTTGAACTCATTGAACAAATTTGAAGTTTCAACGAAGCAACTTTCAATGTTTATGCGTGATGGTGCCGCAAACATGCGTTCTTTGGGCCGATCTCTTAAAGAACACAGTGGTAACTTCTTACATGTTACGTGTAAAATCCATACTCTAAATCTTGCGGCACAAACGATTCCTACATGTTTTCCACTAGTAAATGTATTGATTGCTAGTACAAAGGCAGTGTTTCTAAAGTCCCCGAAACGTACCCTACTAACCCGACAAACTGTGCCCTGATTTACCTGAACCGCCACAGCCGATTGTTACAAGTTGGAGAACATGGTTGCAGGCTGCGTTTTACTACAACAAATATTTTGATCAAGTAAAGAAAGTAATTTTAAAATTCAATCCGACAGAAGCTGCAGCAATCAAGAAAAGCCAGGAAATATTTCAAGATAGTCAGGTTAAAAGAGATTTACAAACTATTCACAATTACTTCGGACTAGCAGAGGGAATAGAAAAATTACAAAATGTTTCGATGTCGCTAGTGGATTCTGTTCAAATTGTGAATGATGTTCACGCACAGTTATGCGCTGTAGAAAGCGAAACAAATTGGTGTGTAATACGAAAATTTGAAAGTGTTTTAGAGAAAGACTCCGATTTTCTTATATTAAGACAAATTTGTGAGGTGCGTATGAAGATGCATTAAGTTGTTTCAAAGACTATTTTAAATATGCAAATATAACATCGCTAGATGTCGAACGGTCGTTTTCGGCATTAAAAAACATTTATTCCGCACGTCGTACTCACTTGACTGAAACAGCTGTGGAAACATATCTAATGATTCAAATATTTATCAGACGTTATCCAGTTTGTGATTTCACGGAAGACTTTTAAAACGGCAAGTGTTTCAGCACGTTTTATAATTTATTTCTATTTTATGTGTAAACTTTTATGCGCTCGTCACGCCTCTGGATGTTACCGCATATTTGCCCAGGTTAATTGTAACTAATGATAAATATACTTTAATATAAGTTTTAGTATGCTTCCTTTTGACAAAAAAAGTAAATACTTCAAATCATCATAAAAACAGGCTAAGTTATTCAGTTATTGTAGTTCTGGATTTTAGCGGGAAGGTTTCTGCCCAACAGATGTTCTTCTAAACAAAAGAACCCCTACAGAATTCGCAAAGGGCTATAACATAGAATAACGTAACATATGACTCATATGAGTCACAGAAGAAATCCCTCACTTAAATAGCTTAAATGCGTCAGCAATCCCTGTTCTGCCTGATACAAATACGTTCTTTTAGTACTGAAGTCTGAAACATTTGAGAATTTAAACTAATAAAAATGATCCCAAATTATTTTTTTGTAGACTATATCAGCATATACATAACGGAATTTAATCACAGTTGAAAATAATCAATTCTTTTTTCTAATTTATTTGGAAAAATATGTACTAATAAATTTTATCGCTACATTTACACAGTTTCTAACTAACACATTTCTGCTAAAAATTAATCCAAGTTAAACCGAAATTGCACGCCTATAAAACATTGGTAAAAACATCTTAAATTACATTACGTAATTCAGACAACATCGATTGCACAAAGTTTTATCAGAAGGAAAAATGTACTTAACTCTAGATGTCGTATCATCTATCAAAGTTTCGTGCCCAGTCTACTTTTAAAAATTGAAAATTAATTTAATTTAATTAAACGTTTGATTTTAATTTTGATGCTCGCTAGATTAAATAATAAAAGAAATAAAGGAATATATTGAAGAATTTAACTATCTCTTATTGTTCTTATAAAACAATTTTTATGAAAAAAATAATCGTTGCATGTTGTGACAATGAAAATTATTGGTACTACATCTGTTCCTAATATGACAAATTACACACTATGATTTAGCAATTATTATACAATCACTGCAGTTGTTTCCGATCCTCCAATAATCCACAGACAACACGTTATTGATTACCATATATTCATTTGTTCACTTTGACGTTTATGTAAATAATATATGTTATATAAATTAAATAAATTAAAACAAAATCAATATTCTCTTTTTCAAACTTCTTCCTAAATGTTTCAAAATTGCACGTACAAAAATTTAAGAGGAATGATCTAGAATTTTCAAAAAAAAAGGAAAGATAAACAAAAATAATATATAAACAAACAACACTCACCATATTTGCTGATTATTTTTTGTTTTTCTTGCGTTAGATTAAAAATAACGTCTCCAAAGAGAATTATGTGTTTGTATATAAAATGCACGCGATGTCGGCAATGTGGCACCAATGAGCAAGTTTGAATCGTCCGGTACCCGGAGGTGAGCTTTTAAAGCTCACGGATGGTGGGGTGGAGCATTCTTCAGCGCAGAATCGGACAGAGAAACTAAGAATTTCGCGTTTAATACATGTTGTTCTTTTTTTTTTAATACGCGTAAAATACACAAAGAGATTTTGTTGTTATTGCGCTAATTTAATTTTAAATTAAAGAAATTTGAGAGCTCTTGTTTATTTCTGACTAACTATGAAAAGATTTTTTAATTGTTTTCGCTAATATTTTGGTTCCCTTCTTTTTGTAACTAAAGGAAATTTCATTAACTAAATTCGTTTTATTCTTGGAAAATAGGGATTAAAGTAAAAAAGGCCATCAGGGTGGATTTGGGGGAACTTTTGGGTGGTGTTTGCGTGACTTTCTAGATGGAATTTATGGAAAATATACAAGGAAGGGCTTAATCTATGTTTTTCGGGACATCATCTTTTTAATTGAAATTAACATTTTTATTACAAGTTACTTTAATAATTATCTTGCCTTTGGTAATGTGTTTCTATTAAATAATGATTGCTAGGACTGTGGGGTAGTATGGTGAACAATGAATTCGGAGCATATCTTATTAAATATCTTTTGTGGGGTAGAATGTGTCCCTGCCTTTTTCGTTTATCTTTCTATTGAAGCAAAAAAGTAAATATTAAAAGCTAACCTTTTTTCTTCCAACCCCAAATTTAAAATTCGTTTTTTAATGTATTGCTCTTAAAGAAATCCTATTCCTGAGTACAACAGATGAAGCAATAAGAGAGTGTCAAAACAGAATGGAAAAATTTGTGATTGGATACAAAAACTTACAATCCATTTACCTGGGGAGTTGCGCTTTTGCAGATGATATTGTGCTATTTGCTAACTCGGAAAAAAACTGCAAAAGAATATAAAGATTTGGAATGAAGTAATTTTGAAATAGAACTTGATATTGAATATAAAGAAAACAAAAGTTATGACAATAAGCAATAATACAATGGAAACAGCGATAACGGTAAATGAAAATGAAATAAAAAGAAGATAATAACAAATACTTGGGAATCAACATCAACAGCAGAAGTGAAGAGGAACTAAATGCGAGAATAAAATCGGCAAACTGTATATATTATGCGCTACAGAATAAATTCTTAAATCATAAAAATATAATCACAAAGCCAAAGATATCAGTATATAAAACAATGTACTGTTGTATGGAGGAGAGAATTGGGTTCTAACTGAAAAACAACAAAAAAAATTACAAGCGACAGAGATGAAACTTCTTAGAAGAATACTAGGAGTAAGAAGAAGTGACAGAAGAAGAAATGACGGTATTAGAAAAGAGTTAAAAGTTGTGTCGGTCAGAGAACAATTGGAACAGAAGATATTGCTGTGGTTTGGACATCTACGAAGAATGAATGAAGACCGACAGGTGAAAAGAGTGTGGGGGGCAAGACAGATGGGAAAGAATAGAAAAGGTAGACCAAAGAGAACATAGAACAACGATGTGGAAATATATTAAAAGAAAGGGGAAGTGATTGGAACTCAGCTGGAGAAATGACTGGAGACAGGAAGAAATGGAAGAAATTTGTTAAGAGAGAGACGACGAGACAAATAGGAGATGAAGCCTCTACACCTTAGGGTATCAAGAGGACAGGATTAAGTATGTATGTATTGCTCTTTTGTACCACAACGTTCCTAAGTATGATACATGCACTACACGCACTATTTTTGTATTAGGAAGCATTCATATCAAAATGTACCAAAAAACAGCAGCGTATTATTCTTCTTTTTTTTATTTATTTTTCACGAATTCAAAACATTACTAATAGAAGTGATTCAAGTGAAAAATCAAGCATTCCACTGCTAGTTAATTGACTTACGTACATCGATCTGTAAAGTAGCTTTTGACTAAATGTTATTCCCTAATCTCAATGGATAGTTTACTGCATTTTATGCCAATATGGATTTATTTATCTATTAAAAGATGATCTGCCGAAGATGAAAATGATTTGTTAAGTGATTTACATGAATAATTGGTATATTTGGCTAAATAGTGTTTAAATTATCACCCAGAATTCTTTTAACTGCAGCTAGCTATTTTTGCCCGTTTTCCCATGCAGAAACGTGTAAAGCTCGTATGACATGATTAATTTTAATATACAATGTGATCTAAAAGTACTGAATGTGTCGGTAGAAAAAATTGCATTACAATTGACGTAGTTCACAGGTTTTTCGTTTTTTCAGTGGCGTATTTACGTAATGGAAAATAATTTAAGTTATTTAATTTATTAGTTAATACAGTGTGACCCATTTGAAATGGAAACATCTCTGTAGAACCAATATTTTACATTAAAATAAAACCAATTTATTTCAATTAGAAGTTCATCTAGATTTTCAAGGCATACTATGGTTATTTTTCAAATTCGAAAATAGCAAAATTTTTATGCTAATATGAGCCTACTCGGCGTCATCAGCGTGGTTCCGAACACTGTCCTTTCCTCGCCATTGTTTTCCACCTCTCGGGTTTATGTTATTACTCTCCACAAACAGCACCAAAATATATCTCCCGGCGCCACCTAGCGCCGAGTGACACAGTCATGCCGTCTAGTGAATAGCGAGAAAAACTCGGAATGCAGACGCCCACCACCTATCGACGAGCTCCTGGGCTGCTTAACGCAAGATGGCGTAGCGCCTAAGCGCTGCGGTGTCTACACGTATAAATGATTCCTCAGGCTTACCATGATGTATTAAAAATACACATGAAATTAATGCCTAGTAACAGTAACCAAAGATTAGTGCGAATACAGCTCATGGTATTGGTGGAGTCATTCCTGGCAAAAAACAAAGCGAGGAAAGGGAAAGTGTTAACCCACAGACATGTCTCTGCCTACCCGGCGTCATCAGCGTGGTTCCTCGCCATTGTTTTTCACCTCTCGGGTTTATGTTATTACTCTCCACAAACAGCACCAAAATATATCTCCGACGCCACCTAGCGCCGAGTGACACAGTTATGCCGTCTAGAGAATGTGAACATATACCTACATAATAATTAGCAAAAATCTGTGGTCGAGTTACATCATTGCGTTAATGACAACACACACAATATTTTTTTACAATATTTTTCCTACAATATTGTAGTACATTCTATCAAGTGTTTTTTCCATGTATCTAACACGTAAAAACTTCATTGCCATACAGTTTGCTAGGGTGTAATGATATTTCAATTTCAATAAGCAATAGTATACATATCACCCTTTATATATTTACCATCAATACAAAACATATCTCCAATTTCTATTTCCACATCTATACATTTATTTATTCACTGTATAATAAAATTTAATAAGGTGACTTAATGACAAAGACCCCGAACTACCGGCATCCAAATTATATATTTGCATGCTCAAACATTATCCAATTATGTCAATAAATCGTCTAATAAATACGAAGCTTACAAGATTCCACGAATACACCATAAGATAACAAATATATTGATTTAACAATGAAAAACGCATAGCTATACCGTTGATGAGACCGTACCATTCGGCAATGCTTTCTAAAGTTATTTTACCAGGCATCGATATCGCCCTAGAAATACATCAAACCCCAATATCTTCCCTTTATATTCACTGTAGAAACCTCAGCGGTGAACGTCATAAATTATTTTCAAATTTCTTCCATAAATAACCACGCATAATCACGGCCAAAGCGTAACTATTTTGATTTAGTGAAGAAAAGAAAAAGAACATTGGGAAATTTTATTTACATATTTTTAAAGGAAAAGAATATATAACCATGCGTGAGAGTGCTATATTTGTTTTAATGTTCATTTTTAGATATCCTCCCGTATAGTCCAATAAAGGAATGTAAAAATAAGTTTGAAAAATGCTTACATTCGCGAAGCAACCACGTGGGTTGATACCAGAAACAGTTGACTCGAAAAGAATTTACTTCGACTAGTTTGCAAGCAGTACAAGTTTTAGATTAATACATACTTTAAATTATTGAAAGATATGCAACACAAACGACGTTTATTACTTCAATGATCTATTAAAATTAGCAAGCGATGATTAAATTTAGTGATATGTACTAGGGTCTATCATTTAATTCCGACGAGCACTCTGAAAATCGCATGCTAAAAATAGAAGCTTAGATTGGGTTACGATAATTCGAATGTCATATAATTCTTGAAGTTTTCATTCCAGAAGAAAGCCATTGAATTTATTATCGAATTTGATTCTTGTTAGCAGTGGCGGATTAAGAGCCTTCGGGGCCCCTAGGCACAAGTAATAACGGGACCTCCCTCGATCTTTTATTGCAAATTGTAAAATAGGCAATTCCAAAAATGTGTAAACAAGTAGGTAAAATGAAAATTTTATTTTTTATGAAAACATATATTTGCAAATAATGTTTAATAATATAACAATAAACAAAAAAATTGTAAACAAATTTATTTTCAGTAAAATTATTTAAACAAAATTTTACAGTCCTAATAAAAACATTGTTTTATAAATATGTAATATCTGTAAAACGTAGTAAAAATTAAAATAAATAAATTTTTATTCTTAATAAAAATATTTAATGAAGTCTACACATTAGGGCTCTATAGCAGATTAACTTCGCGGACTTTAGAAGCAGTAAATTTTTGCACAATTTCTTTAAAATATATTTTTTTACGAATTCATGCTCTATGCATAAGAAGCTTAAACCATTTAGCCGATTTTGGTTCATGGCGCTTCTTGTTTTGGTTTTTAATTACCGCCAGTTTTGAGAATGTTCTTTCTCCTTTACAAACTCCGCAAGCTTAAGTTAAATATATTCTAAATGCTATAGCTACATTAGGGTAGAGGTCTGACTTTAATACTTCTTTAACACTTTTTAATATTTCTTGGCTGTTGCCATTTTTTTAAGCTCCGTTCATTTATTGTCAGATGTTCATGAAAATGTATTATTTCGTTTTCTAATTCACTTTCCAAATCTAACGGATATTTTTTAAGAAGCCGTTGAGCTGCGGATCGTTTGTCATTCAAATTTATCTTTTCTTAATCGAAAATAAACGAAAAACAATATACTTGCAATTCTTTATAACAACAAGATCTTCTTTCCATTTCTGAAATTATGCTATCACATATTACTAAAAATATCTCTATTCTAAATTTTTGTTTTGGAGACAAGTTTTCTCAATAGGAGGAATCACCGTGGAATTCTTTTTCTTAATTGCTTAATGGCGCGTATTTTCTTTTTTATAAGAAACTTCAAACTCAAATTCAGTCGAAACCTTCAAAATAAGTTTCGCTTCTTCTTCATCCTGGTCAAAATTCTCACGAATAGTTTTTAGGTATTCTGTCAAAGAGGTAATTTGGTCTACAACTTCTTTCAAAATGAGACCTTTTTTTTGAAATGTCAAATTTACTTTGTTTGTTCTCTCTAAAACATCGTACCAAAATAAACTAAGGATACATGTTTCAAATTCACATCGTTTATTCATAATATTTGTTGTTTCATTTCGTGTATCGTAACTTTGGTCAGTATCTTGAGATATTTTTTTTAAGGTTATTAAAATTTCATGATAATTTTATTTTAATGACTTTAAGGCATCATATCTCGCTGACCATCTTGTGTCAGACAGAGATTTCATCACAAAAATTCTTTCATTTGCATTAGAATTTAATGAAATTCTTGTATTAATTTCTTATTTTCGCAAATTCCACCTGTATGTGGAACCTGACAGGAAATTGTACAATGTTTGTACAATCGCAAAAAAAGATATAGCTTCTACACATACACTAGCTGCTGTCTGTCCAACAAGATTCAGAGAATGAGCACTACATGTTACAAATTCTGCAAATTTGTGTATTTCTTTTATCTTACTTTACTCAACATAACATTACTATTACCATTAACATTAACATTATTGTGAAAGGGCAGTAAGGCGTTAAGATATCGGGAGAAACATCGGCATTCTGCAAAAATCTCAATTATCTCAAAACCTGCCTTTTTTGAAATGTCAAATTTTCTGGGTTTGCAGATCGCCTTTTTTAATATAAGGTCGAATTACACTAAGCAAGTTTTAGCATCAACGTGTGGCGCCAAATTAAATCATGAATACGCTTACAACAGTATAATATTTTTGTTACAAAACTGACATAAACGTGGTAGAAAAACAGAAAAATGATCATAATATCTTTGACAAAAATGGTAACTTCAAATCAGCTGTGATTACCATGTGGTGGGTGGCACTAATTACTAGAGATGGCATTTTTTATATTTCGCGGATGGTTTAAGTTGGTAGTTCCGGCAATAAAGGACATATTCGTCTATATTACGAGAAATTAGCGAATATGTCCTTTATTGCCGGAACTACCAACTTAAATCATCCGCGAAATTTAAAATATGCCAACTGTACTGGATGTGGTGTGTAAACAGCCGACAAGAAACTAATTGTAGGTATATACTTCAACAATTTTTCTCGAATTTTGTCGCTCTTTCTTTTGGTTTAATTTTCACGATTACATGTCTATTAGATATTAATCAAAGACTGTGATCTCATGTAATAACTACGCATCATAAAATAATTATTTTCCCGAAACTTCGTTAAACTAACCGTGAAATCAGTCAGCGGATGTTCAAGAAGACAGAACGCATATCCGCTACCGAGTGAAAGTGTCGACATTCAACAAACTTGTCCTTTGTGTCCTACTCATCGTCTAAAGACCGACTTTGTCTTCGTTGAAGCGTGTCTTTCATCTTTGTCGCTGTCGTAAGCTGTTGCTTCGTTTTACGGTTCTGTGATCCAGGGTTGTCCGTGTCTGTGAATGTACTGGTTGTGTATACATAGATTGTAGGTTGTAGATATTCATTATTCATCGAAAAATGACATACACCGAATCTAAACAATAATTTTCCAGAGGATGACTGCGTCTGTGTGTATCAAACAAAAAGAATAAGGTGAAATGTTTATTATTAATTCTTTTCTCAACGAAAATGAATCATTTTATAGGATTTTTATGTTGGTATCAAATTGAAATTTCCTGCTTAATTTTTACTTAACCTGCTGTTTTTTGCATATTCCAAATTGCAAGCAGTGTTCTCATGGCTTTGAAGCTGAATTTAGCGACAAGAAAATGACACCTGGAGATTTCCGCTTTATATTTATTTATTGTCTCAATTTATAATTTTTGAAGTCAGTATCTTTAGCAAAAATCATAGTAGGGTTCCTATACTCTAAATCAAATCAAATACGATACCCTTCGAACGTGTAACAAACATACTTACCAAAGCGTTCCGCGCTTTCAAGCTACTAAAATTAGTTTTTTTCGAAAATAGCCAACTGCATGCATTTTTCAAAATATCTCGGAAACGAATGAATTTCAGTTCAGCAAGTAAAATACACTTTACCTGTATTCTTAGGTTTCACATGTTAAAAAGCCAAATTCTTTAGTCGAATATATCCGTATAAGAATTAAATTTTCAGAACATTTTGTATAAGATGTTTAATATTGTCTGAAAACTGGGAATAGCTGTCTATATCATTAGTAAGTACCTCAAAACTGATAAGAGATTTTGATGTTTAAATGGAACCTTATATCTGTAAAAATTTTCAGAAAAAAATAGATTGCTCAAACATATACGTCATATACGACAATTTCAAATACATCTACCAACTTCCACATAGGTACGCTGATGAGCCGTTAGGCGGCGAAACGCGCATCCGTACATGATGTTTGTTGGCAGTTGGTTTCATTATTATTTAATTACATTTGGCAAGTTAAGCCATCAGCCGAGCTGCTACCCGCTAAAAAGAGTGGAGCATTACGGGTTGCTCACTTCTGTAGAAGTCGATACAGCCATTAATTTCGACAATTTCAGTGATTAGAGTATCTTTAATTAGATACTCTCTTCCACATTAGTATTCACTGTCTTCGTATATATAGTACCGTTCATGGAAGTTCGGGCAAGCTGACAAATTATATTAACTGTTTAGGAAAAAATTTTAAAATTATATAATATACATTTCTGTGAGGAATTATTAAAACTAACCTTTTCTGGAAGCCTTTTACCAATTTCCAGGTAGTATTTGTCTATTATAAGACCGTTATCATAAAATATATAATTATGTTGGAAATCCCCAATAATTACAGTGACAATAAAGCTTTATAATAATCCCTAGGAGGGTTAGCCGATTCATTTGTGTTACCTGGAAATATTCGTATACCCTTTATAAAGTATTACAACATTTGTAAACGCAGTAGTTCTGAAGAGATTGTTATTGTGAAAGTATCTGTGGTTGTGCAAGTGAAAAATAAAATAATTTCGGTTTGACTACTTAAAATGCCCCATGGAAAGCCTCTAGCTGTTTCAAAACGATCTGCTATTATTACCTTGCATCAGGAAGGGTACGCAGAAAGACGGATTGCGGATAAATTAAAAATAAAAAAATCTACAGTACATGATACTACAGTTCGATTTAAGACAACCGGTGACGTGCAAGATTGTAATCAGCCAGGACCGTCAAGAAAAACGACACCTGCGGAAGATTTACGAATAAAAATAATTAGTAGGCGCAATAGAAGACTAACAGCATCAGAAATTGCTGCAGAATTCAATAATGAGCGAGTTTCCAAAGTTTCTATGAGTACTGTGAAACGTCGGCTGAAAGAGGCTGGGTTGCATGGCCGAGTGGCTTGTCGAAAACCGTTACTCCGAAGAGGAAATAGCCTGAAACGACTGAAATGGACACAACCTCATAGAGATTGGACAGTGGACGATTTTAAAAACGTTTTGTGGACTGACGAATCCAAGTTTGAGGTTTTTGGAAATAGACGGAGAGCTTTCGTACGCAGATCAAGAGGGGAAAGAATGTTACGGGAGTGTATAGTTCCTACGGTGAAGCATGAAGGCGGATCTGTAATGGTTTGGGGTTGTTTTTCCTTAATAGGAAAATCCTGGAGGAAAATGCCATACCGTCATACCGTGTGCACAGATTACCTGCAGCAAGAAGAAAATGAAAGAACCCTAAAAATTATGGAATGATAGAGTTGTTATGGGAAGAATTAGACCGATGTGTTAGGAAAAAGTGTCCAAACTAGAAGGAACATTTGTGGACCATTCTCCAGGAGGTATGGACAAGCTTACCCAATGAAACATTAGCAAAATTAGTGAATCGGATGCCGAGAATAGTGGCAGCAGTCCTAAAGGCAAAAGGTGGATTTTTCGATGAAAATTTAAATTATTTGTATTACATTAACTTTTTCTTTTTAATAAATTTGTGTTTGAAAATATGTAAAATCATGTAAGTAAGTATTAAATACATGGCTATTTAATATTTCTCTTATTTTCCTTGACTTCCGTATATTTTATTGCTTGCCCGAACTTCCGTGAACGGTAGTGTATATGACAATTTCAAATACATTTACCAACTTCCACATAGGTACGCTGATGAGCCGTTAAGTGGCGAAACGCGCGTCCATACATGGTGGTTGTTGGTTTCATTATTAGATTACTCAAAGTTGCTATATTCCTAGATCAATGATATGTGATATCATTGTACTTGCCGTACAGACAAAGTCTTCGAGGTAAAGAACTTCATATCCATTTTTATAAAAATCAAGAGTGCCCTGAATTTGAAAATATTCTTAGAAAGTAGAACTTCATCCAAAACCAAAGTTTTGAGGCAATATTTTAAATACTTTTGTGATACGACTAACAAAACAATTCATGAAATAAATCGACCATTTTTCACTAGAACATATTTTTAATAATTGAATGCGTGAAAAATATTGGGCCAGTATTCTTTTCTATATTTTCGAAAGATGTAGGAGATTTTTACAATGAATGTGTGCCTTTCACATAAACTAAAATTCGTTTTAAGACTATACTTTATTAAAAATTTTATATTACAAATTAAATTATCTTTTATTCTTTTAATGTATAGGATGTTTGCTTAAAAAAATACTAAAGTTTATTAATTGCACCTTAAACAACATTAAAAGTACTACAACTTTGCTAATTTAAACTACTTCATAATTCATAACATTAATAATAAAGAAATAGACATAGTGCGCGTTTAATTTGTATCATCCTGTATAATTGGTAATATATCATAAATGGTTTTTCCTACTACCGGCTGCTTAACTCAATTATTACTGCTCTGATTGGAGAGACGTAAGTGCGATTTACGGGTTTCGTACCCTTTTACATAAGATGTAATGGAATTTTACGCCCCTAGGGAACTTTGACGATTATTTTTGTAAAATGCTGATGTTTTCGAAATTTTGGGCCGGTAGTAGGAAAAATATTGTATGCCACTCGGGTCGTAAGTGCTTTTACCGTCTAGGAAACTACATCCTCGACCGCAAAACTACACATACGTTCCTTGTAACATAAATAACTATTTTCCTTTGGTTTCCGTAATGTTGGCGATTATTAGCGACATCTGATGTAGAAAGCAACTACTGACCGGTAAGATGATCTGACAATACTGATTTAAAGTATATCAGACTGTTCAAACATTGATTAACGTAATACAGTTATATTCCTTCATTCAATTGTTCAAGTTAGCATGATATTAATTGATTTTAGTTGTATTTTTGGCGAGGAAACATGGCGTGTGACAAGTAAATAAAAGGAAAAAAGTGAATATGTAAAATCAAGTTATGACTAAATTTTTTTTCGTTATACCACATGTAGCTAAACAGGTCAAAATTTCTACAGAAATTGTTTTTTATCGCTTTTAAACAACACTGTACGCAATTAAAAAATAAACACACTATTGCCATCAACAGCTGTGTTCACCAAAAAAATGGTACACACCCACGGTACGTAATAACAATGAGATAATAATGAAACTTATTTTCTCCGCCCATTTATCGATTTAACCTAATTATTTTTAATAAAATAATAGACTTATCCTCGATTATATGACAGATGTAGCTACTTTATCTAAATAGTTAAGAATAGCCTTGTTTGACGAGTTTATAGTTTTATTTATAGATCGGACATACAATAACTAATAAAATTGAGAAGTTGAACGTTAATAAATTAAGTAGATAATCGTTTTTGATTGAGATTTAATTAGAATCGACGTATATATATCTATACGTATACTAGACAAGACATCCCATCATTGTGCAGGAAATATTTTCCAATATTAAATCCAATTTAATTAATATCTAATATCGCTAAAGAAACTTGAGATCATGGAAGTCTATTATGTGCAAATACAATCGAACAATCTATAACGTATAGCAGCATAGCTTCTATTATTCTCTCCCCCGCAATTTACGAAGCAGGTAGACGTCTATTCCTGTTAAATCATGTTTTATTATTCTTAGAGGTAAAATTAAATTTTGGTATATTTATTGTCTGTTATTATCTGAATCTTGCAAAGCAACTTGAAATAGATTTGAAGGCTTTATATGTTGTCCCTTGTCCCTTTTTTAATAAGAAAATCTCCAATTTCCCACAGAACAAAATCTAAATTAACAATTCTACTCTCTCAAGATAAACCTTTTAATGATATTTCTTTATGATGCAAATTGCTTTTGTAGTTTCGTATAGGAAAAAATATGTCACAAGTATGTGCAAATAAAGAATATAAAATCGATGGTAGAAACGTGACGTATCAAAATCAGTGGCCAAAATTCATTCTTTGGTTCTAATTCTCTTTAAAATAACATTTATCCAAATCGAGGAAAGACATAATTTAAAGAAGACCAAAACCAGCAACATCTACTTTATTTCTCAAATAATTCCAACAAGCTATTACAATAGAACCTATTCTACTCTATTCGAACCTACAAGCGTCACTCTATAAGGCCTATCGTCCTGTAAACATCCTTTTTTTATCGTGTCCTTGATCCATTCTATGTTAATATGGATCGCCTGTTTGATATCGTAATACTTTTCCATATTCTCCAAAGGTTCTTCGTCACAAGCGTGCAAAACATGAGTTGCTAGGTGTTGGTCGTCTGCACTCAAGACCACTCCACCATAATAAACAAACAATCTGATCCAGTGGGCGAATTTATATCTAGCTGGTCTTTCGGTGGCCAAAAACACATTTTTGAAGTAATTTGGAACAGGTTTCGCACTTGTATCGGTAAGAGATGTGGATGGTATAGATTCCATCAAACTTTTAGAGGTGCAAGGATTTATTGGAGCTGTTTCTGAAGATGAAGGCATGTCAAATAGATCGTTATCCATTTTATTTCGTTACGATTTCGTGGAATTATCACTTTTTCGAAGTTACTACGCTTTAGCAACTGGAAATGAAATGCGTAATTCTAGTTCTATGTAATAAATTAACTCTCATAATTCTACCTTGTTTTTAAAGCCAAAACACCCAATTTTTTCAAATAAATCACGGCACCATGTGCACACCCATCGCAAACTATAGCGAACAACACAAGGTATTGTAATCTGTGTTAGTAAACTTTAAGAAACTATCACTTATCAAGAGGTAGGAATTCAAAACAATTTTATCATTTGTTGAATGTCTTGAATACCTTTTACAATTAGTAACACGTATTCAGACAGAAGACTACTTATTACAGATCGTAAAACTGTTTTCATTGCAAGAAGAAATTATTTCAAATAAAGCAATCAAAAAAAAAAACATAAGGAAGCTGGAAATTCGACAGTTAGCAAATGAAAAAACTGGAAGATTTTGTCCAAAAAGCAAACTAGATTCTGATCTTCAAACAGTTTACTTATATTGCAAAAATCATTAAAATTACAGTAAAACAAAAGCTATTAAAAATAAAGAATACTCGAAACTCGGCAATTACTAATAAGGATTTTCTAAAAGTATTTCAGACAATTCCAACTGAAAAAATAACCCATCCTTTACAATTAACAAGCTAAAACACTTTGGGACTCTTTAGGAAAGTTTGGAACGTTTTGAAGCATTTTTTCACAAAATTGCCGCAAATAATGTACGGGAACTTAAGGTACTGTGTCTCAGAAAATTTTAATATTCTATAAATTCAAGGAAAACAATGAAGAACTACTGCAACATTCCGCAGAAAACAATAGTTTCACGCTTCACGTAATCCGTCGGATCTAGATTTAGCAAAGAAAAAACTTTTTTTCCAAATCGATGATAAAGATTCAAAAAGTAAAAAACGAAAGCCGAACGACAAATAAAAGGAATCTTTGATGGGGTCCCAAATTAAATATAGATATTTGAATATATAAGGGATATGGAAATTTCTATCTCAATATAAAGAGAAATAAAATTAAAAAAAGTTAAAAGTACGTACTTTTATTGACAATTAAAAATCACCTGACATAATCACAAGAAATTACATTAAAAACTTATATTTAGAATTATAAAATACAATTAATTACATAATATACAATTCGAGACTTAGCTTCTTCCTAGTAAATCTACAAAATCAACGTATGAAGTTAAATTATAAATCGCCCAAAAATGCTTAAAAATCCTTTTTTTGTAAATAAAATCATTTCTTAAGTTCACACTTAATATAAATAAAATAACGAATAGCAGCTTCAAAATCGATTTACGGTACCACGAATACCCTATACTTCGAATCATCCTCTACACTACCCTTGGAAATCGAATCTCGAATCCAATTAGCCGTCACGTGCGCGGCATGTTTCAAATCGCCCATTTTATCGACTGAAACCCGATCTTCTGCGTGAAGGACGTGTGTCACCATCTGTTGGTTGTCTTCTGACACAATATTACCGCCATATGCTATAAAATAACGAATCCATTTCTTCAAATCCTCCGAATATTCGTGTATAAGTAAATATACTTTCTCGAAGTAATCTGGAATTGGACTGTCGATTGTAATTCGCGTACAGTTGAAGTTATGGTTGTTATCGGTTGAGGTTGACGCGCCATTGTTTTCCTTTTGTTTTTTTCCCACATTTCCAATGCTATCTTCGCTCTTGCGTTTAGGAGAATTTGCTTTCGATGTACTGGGGAGAAAATCTAAAATGTTTCCGTTCTTCTTCTGGTCTTTTTTGCCTTTAGGACTGTCTGCTTGATTTCTTTTCTTTTTAGGGCTATTCTCAGGGCTATCCATACTTTCTGCAGCTGCAAATTCTTTCATTAACAAACCAACATCGCCGTTTTCTTTGGATTCTTTGTATAAATGACGCAATTCCTCCAAACTCGTTGCTGTTTCCCATGTTTTATCTTCTCTAATCTTAGTAACCCTTGGGAATCTCATTGAAATACCTTCAGCCGTATGGAAATCGTGTTGCTGGGTAAATTCCGCTGCGGTAATCTCCCAGACAGGTTGAGCTTTAGGATCTCTAGCAACGAAGTCTGGTGTCATCATATTAGTGCAATGCAGCCAATCGGGAACTTTCGTCGGATCCCTTCCAATTTTGACCATGTCCAGTTCATCCTGCAATCGTTCAATTGTTTTGTCGTCATGACCATTGTGCACCTTAGTTACGGTAAGAAATTTTTTCTTTTTCTCATCGTAGCAGCCCATGAGGAAGATCGACATCAACCCGCCCATTCTACCTGTTCCATACCAAGCTCCAAGAACGATTAAGTCAGCTGTATCAGCAATTGCACCCCCAAATAAGTAATCTTTCTTCACTTTCAGCCAATGACGTTTACCAGGTTCGTAAATACTTTTCAAATCCTTTAAAACTAATCCTTCAAGGCCGAGTTTTAGGACCTTTCCTATCATTGCTTTTAAATCATCCATAGCATGGATCTCCTCAATTTCTGCAAAGACTATTTTGTTGGGAATCTCTTCCATGACTGTCTTCAGGATCTCCTTCCTTCGTTTGATTGGTTTAGCAGTTAAATCTTCGCCGTTATAAAAGATACAATCGAATACAAACAGACAAACACTTGCATCCTGAAAGTTAGCCTTTTTATGTACTCCTAGAGTTCCGAATGGTAAAGGCTTGCCTGTATTCACATCTACCATAAGGATTTCACTATCAAGGATCAAATCTTTACCATGTGGGAAAGCTTTTGGAATGTAATCTTTAAAATGGGCTATTTTATGAGTCATTACTGGCTTTAAACTCCTTGAATAATATTGGAATTGCGATCCCTATAAATATATTGTATTAAACAAGATTTTCGATGAAAGATATACAGCAATTACATGTTTATGCACCTGTACCCGTTCTCCATCATATTTAATTTCGGAATACATTCCATTTGGACATTTCTTCATAGCATTCTCGACGCTACGGCAAGCTTGAGCTAGCATTGGTAGAACTGGTGTTAAAAGCGATATTTTTGCTTTCACGGAACTTTTATTACCTGCAGATTATTATTATATCAACTAGGCAATACAAAAACAAAACAAAATAGAATTACGTGAAACTTACCTGTTTTTCCAATACACTTATCAATAACTGCATCAATATCCCTTGATGATTGAAATACTTGATAGGCATCAGAATGAATTCCATCTAAAATATGTTTGGCACCTGCATTCATCTTTAGATCTCCTTTAATTAATCTAATGATGATTTTAAGATCATTCGGTGTACATTTAGGGGCAATCTTCTTGAAATGTTGAATTTGCTCTTCTTCTTTAGTAAGCTTTGCTAATTCTTCCAGGAATTCGTCAACTACGTCAAGTGTAAGCAAACTTTTCTTTGCCGGTTTGCAACTTTTACTTAACGTAAAGAAATGTTGGATTGTTTCAGAGACATCACCACCACCAAGGTGTTCTAACATATCTTCTTGGCTCGTACCAAATATCTTACTGAATAGCTTAACCAGCTGTTTACTTTGAAGGTTATAAATACGCTTGACTACACCAGGAAGTAGCAGTCTGCACCATAATTTGATATCACTACGAAATTCGATCTCATCTGTGCCATGTGTAAATAACTTGGCAACAATAGCTGTCTTTTTTAAATAACTGGATTCATTTGTGATATCTGCAACTAATCGACGGAATTCTCTAAATAATCCATCTTTACCAGCATCTTTCGTGATATCCTAAATAAATCGGTATATGTTAACACTAAATAAAATAAATTTTATAATTTATACTTACACTTACACCTGCTTCAGACTCAATTTTAGGCTTCTTAACAGATTTTGGAGTCTGCGGCTTCTTTGGTGTGTCCGTTAGATTATATTTCTGCCTTATATTCTTCTCACTTTCGGCAAGTCTCTCTTCTACCATCTTACAGTCTTCATCTGACAGATCATCGAAACCATCCAAATCATCTGAAGTTTGTATTCTTTTTGTAGTTGGTCTTTGCTTTAAAAACATTTCTAGCATGCAATCAATGTGATAACAATTCCTCATTTTGCCTTCTGCAAATGGGTTGTGAGTTAATTTTACAAATCTTACTTCTCCAGAGGTACATTTTTGTTTGCAATGTTTACAAGCGGCTCTATTGTTCTTCGCCCTTTCCACAACGAAAATCTTTTCCTCAGGTTGATCTTCATTATCTCCCATTTTTAGTAATATGTATGACAAAAACTTGATCACTTAATTCTGATCAGATCACTTTCAAAACTAAAATTTCTTCCAAAATACCGTTCCATACGCTGTAGAAAATAGACTGTGATAATCATATTTGATTTATAAATTGTAAAATATCGTTGTACTGGATAAGGAGTAGATAATTTTTATTATTCTTTACGATATTGGTGATACAATCGCTAATCGCTATATTAATCAGCGAAATTTAACAAATAAAATTGTAATTAATCGAGATAACCTTACAAAATCAACTGCAAGTGGAATGTCTACCTAGACATGTTAGTGCGTGTTTCGATTGGTTTAGATCATTTGGGTAAAATTAGGTTTAGATGCTATGCCACAGCCAAAAGCTCTTTTTTCTTTGGTTATGCGCAGTTATGCAAAAAATCGCTGGTGTTAATATTTTCATATAACCTACAGGGCTTATTCGTGAGTAATTATAATTAATTATTATATCACAGTATAGTGTTATACAGCAATTGCATAGCTTGTCGGCGCCTTTGAAGTTTGTGACCCCCGTTTTTTCTCGTGCATAAGCCGAGGCGCATAGGCGCGGCACTTTTTTTGGTTCAAATGATCGAGTATTATAATGGTATTATGTCAAATACTTAATAGGTTTGTTCGTTTGTCTTGCTCGCGTTAGTTCTAGAGTGTGATAGGATTATGATTACGTGATCGTTTTGATTACTCAGAACTACTCTAAATGGGTACAAACCAACAGTACAAATTAGTATTTATATAGTACACATAACCTAAAAGATTGAGAATGGTGGCAATTGGTAATCACGATAGCATTAGAAAATCCTTATTATTTATTAATTGTTGTATTTCACTATCAATGATTACAACGGATGTCATTTTGTATGAATATGAAGTAAAGTTGAGTTAGGCAAATAATGGAAAGTTGCACTGAACTGCACAAACTTACTCCACCTCCTGAGGAGATGTAAGTTTGTGCAGTTCAAAACTGTCGGAAGCTGCCCAACATATACAAGCCAACATCTGATTGCGTTTTTTTTACAAACGAACGCGCAATTTAGAAATTCGAGCTACTCAGTATTGCACTAATTGACAAACGAACAAACCTATTGTCATGTAATGGGGCTATTATCCAAACAAAGTTATTTGAATACGAAAAATATACATATATTGAACATAACGTAAACATGTATTCCTGCACCCTATACTATAAAAATGTGTTAACATTGAAATCTCCACTAAAGAGATGGAAAGTAATAATTATCCAATGATTTGTGTTAAATAATACAAAAACGAGGAGATTAGTATGCACAAGGCATTTGTTTCATATGCAGTCCGGCCCGTTGAAGTGTGATTTCAAAATATTCATTCATTATTCATTAAACCATTTCAATCACAATTTTATTGTAGCGTATTAATTTTAAGCATTTAAAAGAATGAAAAATTGTCTAAAAAAGGTGTTTAATTATTAGCAACCGGAGAAAAAAAATCATGATTGTCTAAATATTATTAATAGTATAAAGTATTCGACAAAGATATTTAATATCTAAAATATGGCAAAGTTGCTGATTGATGGTTTGTATAAAGTATAAATAATACACTCATTATACGCAATTTTTATTTGAAATCTGTAGATGTTGGAGATTAACAACTTCTTGACACTTTTAAAACTTCTATTGATGAATTTTATAGTAAAGAAAATTCGAACACGTAAGAACAATGAAACTAAATAATTGCGAGGAAAGTCCTGGCACGGATGATGTAATTGAAGTTCTTGGAATAGGTCTTTCATTATTCAGATATGGATCGAGTGGATTTCATTTGTCTTATTAACTTCTTATTTCTGCTTCGCAGCAGCTCGTTTGTTGGCAAGCGTTTGCTTAAACAATTACAGTTTTACGCATCTTACATGCTTATACTACATACGAAATTGATGTACTATCCTATGAATGTAAAACCAATAATGGTTACTTTTTCTTTTTTTAACACGTGCTCTTGAGACATAATAAATATTATAAATGATGTTTCAAGATGGAGACGTACATTTATATCAACTGTCAAGTCTTTGCGCTTGCGTATTTGGTAATTTTACTCGGTGCGACATCTAATGGGTGCTTTCTCCAACTATTAGCGAAGTTCCTAACCGTGTTCTCAACATTCCCATAATAGAGCACACTCCTGCATTCTATCAAGTTATTCTATGACTATGATTAAATTAAAATGTATCACATGTACCATCTTAAAACATGGAGTGACATCTACCCACAATTCTTGCAACTAATACAAGTTCGGAGTAGTAGAAACCTATAGGAAGTTCGGCTATTCATCAAAAGATAACGCCACATTTAAATTTGGCAATTTAATCTTAAAATGGAAAAAAATATGGTGTTATAAACTTATATCCCCATGAAGTATTCAAATAAATAAGTGTTCAATTCAAACAATATACGCGTGGTAAAATCCCAAGTTACAAAATACTAATTTTATAGATCCCGTTCCATATTATTTATTAAATATTCTAAAATCGTTTTCAAACAAACTGACGATAAGTAACCTTGAATTGTAAAAATCCAAACTACAAACAGATTACATATTCTTCAAGGTTGTTCGAAGTACGCATACTACAATGTGTATATTTTGTACTTTATCTAACTATATACATATAACACCTAAAAAATCGGTTTATTCAAAAGTGCGTCACGGACTAAGCCAGTATACATTTTTCAACTTATCATGAAAATACGATTAACATTTCATTTATCTGCTAATTTTTTATGGTGTACCTAGTATTATCATTGTCAAAGAGAATGAAAATAAAAATTATTGCTATCCGACTTTTTAAAGGAGTAAATATAAAAAATCATTTAATTAATTTTGCAAGTTGGTTAATAAAAATGCTGGCTTTACATTGTAAATTAACACTTTCCAGGTTTCCTGATAAGATAAGATATAGACGTCGTCGATTTAAAATTACCTTGAATTTTGCTGATTCAAGATATGTTTAAACAAAGAAAATTTATATATAAATGAATCATCACTTCCTTTTTATTCAATTATGATAAAAATTTTAGCAAGAATAAAAAAATGTGCGGTAGCAATTTCCTTTACGTTTGTTTTACGTATTTCTAGATAAACAAATAATAATCGTGTTACATTTTGTTGACAACCAATGTGCAAAGCAATAGATTCAGCTGTAACGCTGGCATGGCAACGCTCCAAAGTTTAAAATAATCTTAGGATCAATGCATTTGCAGAGTGTAAATAGAAACAACTTAAACGTTTCTGTTTTTGTAAACGCCAACCATGTAAATTAACTGCAAATATTCGTTTGAAGTAAATAGAATGTAAAATAGATCGCTCCCTTAAATGTAATCTTTTCGCGTTGAAATACGAAAGTTTTAGCATGTGCAAATATGTATATGAATTTATAAATAAACCATGAAGTTGAATTTCTAATTTAATTTAGAGAATTTTAGGTGCGGTTGGTAATTTAGAGATTTATGCTGATTTAATTGATGATTAAACTTTAATAATCTTAACCTAAGTGTTATACAGCGTGGCCACCTAGGGCGTGGATGAAAGATAATTGCTTCCCTCTGGAATTTCAAATGAGAATTATTTGGAGACAAGCCCTGCACAACAAAAAATTATATGCAAACATACACAGTGTTTAGTGTACACGATACAATGGAATATTCTGTATATTACTCTTTATGCTTTCCTTCAATTCACGTCAATTTACTTTAACATTATATATCTTGTAATTTTTTGAAATAATTGAGATAATTTAGGATTATTGCGAAATGCCGTAGTTTCTTTGTTGCTTTATGATGCTCTGCGCATCGAAAGCAATTTTCCCGTGCGCGAAGCGTGTGTATTACAGTCTTTGTCGGCAGTTTTTTTCCCCTGCGAAACCGCTGTGTCGTGTGTAACTAGCCTAAAGCGTTTTACATGTCGCGATTTATTGACCAATTAATTAACCAAAATGATCAAAGTTTTATCAAATTTTAGCAAAAAATCGTATGATTTCTTAAATATACGACGATTATGATGTAATGAATAATTTGAATTAACTAACCGAAACCGAAGTAACTTAAACTATATCCACAATATCTGTGTCCATACCAAAACTGTCAAAACATTGGATAAAAGCAGATTGCCAATCTATTTTTATAAGCACATGAAAATTTCCTACTTAATAATTCCCTCTTCAACTATTAACAAAACGAATAATCACGATCGTTAAAAAATTGTTAAATTTATTGTAGAATGTAGAGCAGCATAGTTTTACCAATTTCTTAGTCGCGACGTGTAAAACAAGCTTAAGAGGGATAATTGATGATTTACATTTTATTCGGGTGATTATTGAGCTTGTAGCAGTACGGTGAAAACATTTTTATTATGTTTGGTTTGACACTTTAAATAAATCTATTCATTTTATACTGAATACTTTCAGTAAAACAAAAGGTTATAGTATTTCGTCGTAGTACTATGCATTTAAGCGAAAATGTTGTCTGCATAATTTCATATTCAATTTATTGAAGGACACATTTTAAGTCTGTTTTACACGGCGCGATTTATTGGCCAATTAATTGAAGAAGTTTTTGACCAAGAAATCGGTAGAAACATGCTGCTTTACATTCTAAGAAATCGTACCGATTTTTGCTGTTTTACACGGTACGATAAAATCGAGATCAACTTGTTCAATTAATCGACCAATAAATTGAGCAAATTCTTAGCCAAGAAATCGGTAGAAGTATGCCGTTTTACGTTCTATAATAAATTGAACAATTTTTTAACAATCGTGAATACTCGTTTAGTTTCATTAATAGCTAAACGGGAGGATTATTAAACAGGAAAGTAGATGAAACTTTCCTGTTTAATAGTATGTTTAATAATTGCATACAAAGATAGATTGGCAGTCTGCATTTGTCCAACGTTTTGGCAGTTTTGGTACAAGCACAGATATAATTAAGGTTACTTCGGTTTTGGTTAGTTAATTCATAATATCCATTACATCATAATTGTCCTAATTTTTCGAAATTTAACTTCACTTTACTTTAAAAACACTAAACAAAATTGGTGAGCAAAGTTAGTGAAAAACCGTCAGAAAATCTTGGCAAAAATAGAGCATGTCCTATTCAATTCAATTAATCGTACAATAAATTGTTCAAGAAATCGTACCGATTTTTGCTGTTTTACACGGTACGATAAAATCGAAGATCAACTTGTTCAATTAATTGACCAATCGCGGTGTGTAAAACAGGCTTTTGGTATAAAAAACCAAATTTGTATGATGTGCGGCAGAAATTGAACAAGTCTGTACACTTGAATATGAATTTACGTTATACAGGACTCCGATTAATTTTTACTTGAAAACTTTTGCTCAAGTAAGGAATTTCTATCGACGCACTATGTGGACACGTTATATAGGTAGACACAGTAGGTATATAAAGGTTATTAATATCCAATTAATATCCTTATACCCTAAAACTATTAGTAAATAACAGTATTTATTAAATTATAATAAAATAAAATTTTTCTTAGTAAGTACTGAATTTCTAAACACTTACATGTTTTGTAAAAAGAATACTAATTAATTATCTTGAAATAGAAAGTGATTTACATAATCTCTACTTGAATTTTACTTCTTGTAAACAGCGGAATTACAGGTTATAAAAGATTTTATTTAAATTTAACAATACGTAACCTCAAAGTGCAGGTAATAAAACCAATGTTATTTTTTATTTGGTGAACCCCAGCACAATTTCAATTTAATTTAATTTCATTAAAAATTACTAAAACTTCAAATATAAGATAATTCACCTTCTTACGTTTGAAATCCCTGAAATAACTATGTTATTCTATATAGGATGAGTCATAGGAAGGCTAAAACTACCGACTAGGACCAAAATACCATAATTGTTTGGAAACCTTTTTCGGGTTTCTCCACATTTAATTTCCATTTTGTAATGGCCTAGAATCGTCTACTTATCTATAGCGACTTTCTAAAATTATATGCATGTTTTTTAAGATGAAAACATGACGTGATACATCACACGTAGCCGTACGCTCGAGAATGTATTTTTTATATTATTAATATCATTATCTTACTGTGCGTTTAAATATAGCTTTTGTTTGTTCCGTTTCATGGACTTTGAAGGCATTGAAGTGGCGATATGATAAGAATAAATTGCGTATTATTTTATGGCGTAGTGGAATGGATAAAGTCGGTTGTGGTTGCAAGTTAATTGTCATTTAAGCATAAGAATTAAGTTATTTCAACAGATTTAAATATCTGCTTTTCAATTCTTTCTAACTAAATTTTGTCAATTAGAAAACATTGAATTTTTTCTTACCTTGTTTTCAAGTTTGACATCAAATTCCTCCAGTCCTTAGGGTTTGGTTCCATCTATGTATGCAATCGTTGTTTTCCAGGTTTCGAAACATTTGGTAAGGTTATTCTAACTTGGGAAAAGGGAATTATGAGAAAAGAAATAAGATACGCAGGTTTTCTGTAGACCAAAATAGGTGAAAAATGTACAATATCATTTAGAAATTAATAAAATATTAAAAGTACTGAAAACATGTTTTAAAAATTGGAAAAATATCGTACCCTTAATACTGCAGCTATAACTTGAATTTTGGGTATTGTACTTTTTCAATTTTCTACGATCGATCTGTTTAATGCAGAGACTATCTAAAGTTCCGCGTGTACTTCTAAAGTACAAAATGTACTTGTAAAATACAGGGGCTGTCTCACGAGCAAATGCATCGATCGATATATGAAAGAGTATACATTGGAAAATTCTGAAAACGTGGTAATATACTGAAGCCGACACGTACTATTGAATTAAAATATTTTCAATTATCTAAGACGTCCGCTTATACCGGAAGTAGCTGTCGATTTTGTTATTTTAAATAGAACACCCATATATTATTACATTTTTGAATTCCCAGTTCAATTTTAAGGTTTGTTTGATAAAACAACGTTGCTATTTCTAATCACATTTGAGATTTGCATTTTTGGACAATTTTTTTCATAGACGAGTGCTTGTGAACTTTTACAACTGTAAATGTTTAACTTGGGAAAGTGAAATTTTGCAGAACTGTTAACCGCATAGAATAGGATTAGAAACCGAATGAATTTTTCGGAAACATACCGTGTGACCGACAATTACGATTAAAATTTCATATGGAAAAGTGTTCTTTTTCTTGTCAAATTGCTCCTACAAAAAAGTGTCATATTCATTACATTACACGTCTAAGATTGATACTTTTCGAGATATTTAAGAGAATGTGTACTGTAATAAAATTTTCTCCAAAAAAAGAGAGTACCCACTAACGAGAATGTAGGTAGTTTGTGTAGTTCTTTAAAGTGTCATCCAACTTTGGAGATATCTTAGTTAGTCATGACCAAACAATCCAGCATTGATGAAACGTTGAATTGCCAAATCTCCTGTAAGTTTTGCGTTCTAAATACGCGGGAATTGGAAATTGCTCCAGTAATGAGAATTGTGCCGATCAAGCAGATAATGTCTTGTAGATTTGGCTTCATTCGTCCAGATAATATTGTCCAAAAATAATTCAAAAATACCATCAATTCTAGGTTGTAGTATTAAAAGCACGGTATTTAGCATGAATTTAAAACTCCTTTACCTTTCCATCAAGATATCGTTTTCTTTTTCTTTTTAACCACACGTGGACGGATTTTCAGGAATAGGCAAGGCTTGCGGGAGTTTCATTCAACCCCAGTTCTTGAAATCTTCCGACTTTACATCCATGATACCGACTTGTTTTCCTTTTTTTGAGACATTTGGTGGAGCCGAAGCTCCGGGGGTGGGACAAGGATACAAGGATGGGGTATTAAGGGGCAACACTAGGATTCTTTTTGGAGAGGTTACAGGAAAAAAGGAAAGCGCTCAAATGGGTTTTAAGGAATAAAAAAAGGATTTATTCGGGAATATCAGGTATCACAGTTTTAAAGGATGGATATATATCATTTTGTGTTCATGTAATGTATGTTGGTGTGTGTGTGAATGTGTTTTGTGTTGTTTTTTAAACATGAATATCGATGATACAACTACAAACGCTTTACAATTTCGTATTTATATGACCTTATAAAATATATAAAAAAAAAATAAAATCTTTTTTTGTTTTATGACGATGACCCTATGAAAAATTGGATAATTGTGTAGTGTAGAGCGTGAGATCCAAAAAATTACTTAAAACTAAGGACCAAAAAAAAAAACTTAACCCATTGCTTCACACCAGACGCTTTTCGAGTAGTTAAAGCTAGGATAAACGTTAAGAAGTGGTATGTAAAAAAAATATATATACAATAAACGGAAAATGTGTTTCTACGGTAGGAAAGAAAAAAATATATATAAAAAATACAATAATCCTTTTTTTTGCGTTTTTTTGCATTAGTTTTTTTTTAATCATAATGAAAATAATTAATTTTTAAAATAGATCCTTAAATAGAAAAAAATTATTTACTAGAAACTGAAGAGTAAGAAAAAAATTAATTGGAACATTGTGAAAAACGTCTGATGTGCTGAATGGTCTCAATACATGACTATACTCAATAAAATTGCAATCACACTTAAAAAAAGAAATGAAAGCCGAACTTTCTGTTGCAGTATTGCACATCACCACAACTTGAGGTATTCACCTTTTATACTTTTACAACATTTCTGCATAAATGCTCACATTCTAAATGTTGTAAGAGTTCTTGCCGCTATTTACTCTTCTTTTAGTTAAGTTCGTATTACATTATTTTAAATTATGAAGATTGGAAGACATGCCTTTTTTACGACCACAAACAATTGAATGATGCCAATGCTTACAAAATAGATCAGAAATTATGTAAGGCAATAAAAGTAAGTATACATTTCGAAATTATGAAAACCGAAAACAAATTTTGAACTAAATAATATTGACAGCTTTCTTTTGGGCGATTTTGAAAGCAAATGAAGACCGAAATTGATGATCATGATGGAGGGAGAAACATCCAGGTGAGAGTGAATTGTATACTTACTAATTAAATGCTGCTGCATTCCTTAAAATCTACATCCTTAAAACGTACTTGTGATTATATTATTTGTACTTCGTTTAACAAAAATACACGTTCGAGGGGGGAATCCCCGAACGTTTCTTATATATTTTTTTTTTATATCGTTATCATTTAATAATATATTTATATGTATAGAATCCGTTCAGCAAATATAATTTCGCAAAATAACATTTGATTCTAACGCTTTGGTACCGGAATATTTAACGGAACTTAGAAATCTTTTTTTTTGAGAAAATGATAAAATTTTGAGCATCTTTATCTGGAGATAAGAAAGAAAATAACTATATACTCTTTGTACTTTTTTTAAACAATTGTGAAACAAACAAAACATAAATGAGCCTATAACTCCAACCACCTCTTTCCGGACAGGAAAATCAGTACATGCTGGATACCAGCGAGCTGAAAGGGAAGAGTTGGTTTAAGTATACTCTCTATGAAGAAGCAAATGTTACTTTGGCATTCTCCTTGAGTTTGTGAGCCGTGTTGCTCTGATCATCAAATGTCATTAATTATTAAAGTGTCCTCGTTATTAGCGAGGCCCACCTTAAAAAGGAAAAAATACATAAATTCAAATTATAGTCTTACAATTTTAACTGTTACTAAACGAAAAATCACATTTAGATATAGACTTAATTAATTTTTCTTCTGTATGATTTAAAAACTACCAACCTACAAACTAGAATGTGCCCCCTTTTCAAAAAAACGTGTTTTGTTCTGATCTACATAGAAAAGGGGGAAACATATTATCACAGTGCGGCTGAACAGGACAATCACTATTCATAAACCGAATCCTGTAATGATTCTTCTTGATGACATACATCTTCATCGATTTCATAAAATAAAGCTTTGTTTGTTGTTTTTTCTTCTTGTATTGTCGTGTTCACTCGCTACCCAATGACTTACTATTACTACATGCAACTTTCTTCGTTTTAACCAGTCGTTTGGTATGTTGCAAATATATTCTGAGAAAAACAGTAAAATCCAGATACAAGATAAGATTTACAAACTTAAAAGCATTATTCGAAAAAACAAAAACAGTCAATGGTATTGTTACTTTTTTTTTTGGCTTACTAGACATGTTCCAAAAATGGTTAATTTTGCATGAAATTTACTATTTTTCTCATATCTAAAATCTTTAAGAAATACATCACGTAATAACGATTATTTGAAAAGAATTATGGTCATCGATATAATATAGAGTTCTTTGTATTAAAATTAATAGGTAATTAACTTTTCGTGTACGTTATCATTGGTCCAAATCAGGCTTGCACTTTCAAGAGTACCTTTAATTGGTGCGCAATGTCCAACGACTGCTGCTCAGGAACTTCCGGCTTAAATGTAGTCCACACTGGATGAGACGTTTGTATCCAATGCTTAGGTGGAGCTGGCAGAGCCGATGGTAAGGGCGGTTCTGTGAATTTACACCCTGCATAGTGACCAGCTAGCAAACCAGGTGATGTGCGTGGGTTACTTGATGGTGATACACCTCTAACTGGGCTAGGTGTCTTGTTCGTAGCATTAGTATTGAAATTAGCTGCCCTTTCTGCATCGTTTTTCGTTGGTGTTGGTGAGATAGTCTTGAAATACTTTGTACTTGAACTATTGCACCTTGTACGGGGTTGATTATATACACCTTTACCGAAATCGACTTTCTTTTTCGCCATTTTTAACTGTACACGAACTGTCTTGTCTATTTTTTTATTTCATATAGCTCGCACGATTTCACACACAAGTTCTTGTCTTTTGTTGATCGTTGTTTATTTGTATTTTTATATTTTTTAAACTTTCGAAATGTACACTGAAATATATATCAAATCGAGAAACGAGACGATAAGTAATATATTAATAATAACGAAACACAAAAACGCTTTCTACTTATCACAGATCCAGGTTGAAAAACGACGCTAAAGCTCTTTCCTACCTTCTTATCTTCTCTTTATCGGGGGAAATGAGAATTTCGTCTTCCGTTTTCTCTGTTCTCCCTTTCTCCGTTTGGGCAGTAAGTATTTATTTACGTGTTTTATAAATAAACAGGATCTGCATCCACAAAATGGACGACGCCTCTGGTTACCACAACAAACAAAGATCGTTCGATCGCAGCGCCAGAACATATGTCCGGATCGAAATTCGAGGGACGTTTTAAGCCTTTTTTGCTCGGATTGCTTCTTCTCTTTTCTATTGGACGATCACCGTATCAAAGTGTTATTAGGTCTTGGCTTCGTAACGCAAGATTCGGAACAAATTCCATCTGCCTTCGAACAAAGTCGGAAAAATAATCTTTGCAGGGCCCTTGCCGCTGACACTAACAACCGTTCGCCTTCCTTTCACACACAAAAAACAACAATGCACACATAGCACATAGCGCCTTTGCGTCACTGGCGTGCGTCAATCGATACCCCCCCACTTTATAGCAATACTTTGTAAACAATCGAGATAACGATATACCCCCGTCTTTCTCTCTTTCTACACATAACAAGACGAAATGCTAGCCTTACATAAATAGATTTTCTAGGTTGACCAATTATTGTCTTAAATAAATTACTAGGGTCTTATATAAACCAAAATGACATTTACGTAAACGTAGAAGGAGTATTTACAGTTCAATTCCCTATTTCTCCTAACAAATACCGTTTTTCTTGGAAAATAAATAGTTTAAAGTAGTTACACTTGTTGACTTATTTATTTAGCACAGACTGATTAAAGCATTAAAGCATATTGATCATATAGTTAATCCTTATTTATATATAAAAGGACACACCAGCGTTGTGTACTGTCGTTTCATATTTTTCTTTTAATATGCTTTTATTGAATTTACATAATGATAATTACTAAGATTATAAATAATTACATTAGCATAAACATTTCCAAGTTTTAAAATAAGCATCTATTTCAATACAATTTATCAACTTTCTTTTTCTTTCTATTCTATAATTACAAGAGTATTAAACGCTTTCATTTTCTCTTTCAGGTAATCCGTTTTCTCCTATTTTGTAATACTTATCGTTTATCATAGAATTTAAGGAGAATTATTAATGTTTCTATACCTATAAATCTTAATTTTATTTATTTTAAAAGAGATGGCAATAATTTACCTGATTTAAATACAAATCCACTTATTTACTATTACTAAAAATAAAATAATTTTGCTTGTAAATTCAAATTTGTGAATTACAATTAAACTACAACTCCATCTATACAATACGATTGTAGCTACATAATTACACTGGCTTCTATAGATATTTAAATCCTATTCAATTACTAAAAAAGGTTGCGTTTAAAAAGTTTAGCATATATACGATAAAAATATTTCCCAATTGTAAGGCATATCTAGTTAATTAAAACTTAAAAGGTGAAATACCCGTACTCAGAAGCGAATAGATCCTTTGATTTGTACTTCGCAACGTACCTATTTCTTTTTGACGATATTGTATACATTGGCATATTTTTAATATCTTCTCTAAATTTTTTCGCCCAAGGACATCAACATATTATGTAAAAACTAATTGATCTCAATCTAAATCCTTATTTCATCAGCGTTGATATTTAACTCTTTAGGAAATCCTCGTAATACGTCTCTGTTGATTAAAATTATGCATATACTTAATCTTTAATGTATTTATAAATTATTCCTTATACTATTCGCTTATGTATTATAGAATTATATAATCGAACAAGTGAGTACCGTTCTCTGGGGTATAAGCGAAAAACGCGCTAATTTCGTAAGCAAGGTTTTTTTTCTGATTCTCGAAAATGCCAATTTATAATTTCCCCCTGTACGTAGAATAGGTAGGTCTCATAAAAGCGGTAGATAGGCAAAAGCGTTAATGGAAACGACCGTGTATATACGCAGAATTCCGTCATTATTCAATGAGTAAGAGTTTATTATCATTAGCAAATAATTTTATGTTATTGTATTAGCAAGCTATGTTTTAAGCAATTGCATTCTTGCAGTTAGATAAACTTTCAACCTGTGACATAATCACTCTAGAGGTAATTATATTCTAACATAATTGTTAAATGCTTTTTTCTTAATTTTTTTAATTTAAAATCGGTAAGCCCGCTCAACATACACTATACAATAACGCAATGTTATCGGTAATTTTTCAATTGGTGCAATGATATCTATTTGAGCATTGGAAATTTAAATAATGGGAATTCGTATAGTGAACATCATCCCTACCCTTCAACCTTTTGTGTTTGTGTTGGATTTTAGGAGAGGAGGGTGTAAAGGTGTAAGCTGCTGATTTCACAATACAAAAGGAAAAGTTCAGCGTTATTCCTCTCGTAAATTTTTCTGAAAAGGGACCCGTCTCTCTCTCCAAGTGCAATATACAATCGTTCATTTCGTCGATGTACCCATCAACACGTTACATCGTTAAAATCGCAGTTGTTTTTGTTTTGTGAGTGTGCAATGCTCCTACTGGATCAATAGTGTACTACAAATATAAAATTACTCACACACTTCTTGCTCAATAGTGACTGTGTGTATGCCACAAGGTTGCCTTTTTCTCATTCACTAGAATGAGTTGAGAGTGGTCAATTGGCTTATTGGATACTGTTTCAGGTGTCTCAATAATCATGAATACGAATAACCATGGTCAACCTCGCAGGAATTCATCTAACTTTAACAGACATGGTAGTAATCATTCTGGCCGGCCTAATCCACATGCTCATCAGAAGTGGCCCAACCGTTACCCGAAAGACTATAATAGAGAGTATGAGAATAATTTCAATCGAGGGTAAGCCCATTTTTATATAACAACACTACTAAGTTACATAATAGGTGTATTGCATTGCTTCTTTTTTTTTCCAAATAGAGAGTGCTCAGTTGGTAACAGCAATAGTCCAAAGGAGGCCAATTATGTCCACGGTTACCCAAAAACTTCTCAGCTCAGTCCTGCTTTGAGAACTAATCATAACCATTTACATTACCCAAACGAAGCAGCAGGTATTTATTCTTTGTAAACCATTATTTAGGTTATATCTTGCTCAATCTTACTGTGTACATATATGTAAATGTTTTTCTTTGTTTTTTTTTTTGAAGCATGTCAAACTCTTATTGGATGATTAGCTTTTTTTGTGTTAGTTTTGGTTTTCTTTTTTGATTATGGCAGGTCACCAGCATCAAGACAGACGTCACATAAACCTTCCCAATACAGTTGAACGACGACATACAGTAAGTCAAAATTATCAACTTGGCACAGACCGTAGGCACCTAACTAATTTAGCTGACCGTCGGCATATCTCACCCCCTTTGCATATAAGCATTTGTGATAATTCTACTTCGATACTTGGCTCACCACAGGCCGAAAGCATGATACAACGGAATATGATGGATTTTTCACAGAGAAGACATGGTAGAGGTACAGTAGCGTTACTTTCTTTTTAAATATCTGTATAAGTGTTTGGTGAGCTAGAAATTGACATTTTTAGCACTAATAGAGCAATGCTGTGCTTGTTTTTATAGAAATGAGAGTTAGTCCCGTCCATTTTCAACAACATTCGCCTCAGTTCTACCGGCAGACCAGCGATGAGAGTATCAAGAGTGAAAGTCCATCTAGGAAGAGGAGACGATTATCTAGGTCCAGTCTTCATGTTGAGCTCAATCCACAACCTTCTTCACCACCAAGAAGGTCACCTAGGCAACATCCTCCAGCTACGACACATCATTCGATGCAAGTAAGTAAGAAAAAAATAATTAACGAGGTTTGTCAAAGTGTAGTTTTATTTTATTTTTTGTGTTTAATTTGTTTATTTTAGTGGGATTTTGCAAATATTTACTATTATTTATTACATTTTATTATTTACTTTTCAAAATTCCAATTTCTGATTCTTTGTAGTAACTTCCTTTATTGCTGTTGGAATTTTACCTTGTTTAGTGTTTTTTCTATTAAAAATCGTTAACATTATAATTATGAAAGTTTACAAATTACTGTCCATTATGATTACTATTATTGTTAATAAAATTATATTGCTTTTAACGTATTTTAAAACAAAATTAAAATTTACAATCAGTTTAGCTAGATCAAGGCTTAATAGAATTTTATTCTAATGTAGTACATTGCATCCAAACTCTGGGACAGGTCCCTTTTTGGTTTTAGTTTGCGGTTGTCTTAAAATAATTCTTGGAATGTTTAGGCTATTTCATATTGGAGTAATGACGTAATAGTTTTTGTTTTAAAGCCTGTTACACGCCGGGATTTATTGGTCAATTAATTGAACAAGTTGATCTTGGATTTTATCGTATCGTGTAAAATAGCAAAAATCGGTACGATTTCTTGAACAATTTTCCGACGATTTTTCACCAACTTTGCTGTTTTAATACCAACCCAGAAACAGAAAAGTACCTACGAATGTTGTTGAGTGTTTTTAAAGTAAAGTGAAGATAAATTTCGAAAATATACGACGATTATGATGTACGGATAATTTGAATTAACTAACCTAAACTAGTATGTGTCTATACCAAAACTGCCAAAACATTTGACAAATACAGATTACCAATCCATTTTCATCTGCAGGTGTAAATTTCCTATTCAATAATTCCCCTGTTCAACTATTAACGAAACTAAACGAGTATGCACGATCGTAAAAAAATTGTCCAATTTATTGTGGCATGGTCAACAACTTGTTCAATTAATTGGTCAATAAATCGCGGCGTGTAAAACAGGCTTAAATAGAACACCCCCATCTTTTTTTTTATTTTTCGTTCTACATCAAGAGCTAATTCCAGAAAGGCAGTGATGAGCAAGATAGGAGAAATTTTCAAAGCGACTAGACAGACTCGCGTTTTGTCGACTCTTGGGGAAACCGAGGGTTCGTTCGAAAATAATGGGCGTTGTGAATGTGTGATTAGAAAGAGTAACATCGTGTGATGCTCTCTTCCCAAACATTTACGAATTAAAAACGGTGGTATTTGGTGTAGGGTTTAAATTTTGTATTTCGTCATAACCCACAAGCTATTATAATACATAAACAGTCTCACTGCGCATGTCGGGAAATTTTTCCCGTGATTAGGAAGTATAGTCAAAAAACGCATTCTGAATTCTGCCGATCAATTAGTGATCAACAAAAATGTAGAAAACTTTATTATTTTATTAATGATTAAATAATTGAAAACGTTGCATAAGCAGTTGTATAAATTAATGTGTACCCTTTTCTCGATAACCAGGGAAGTCCCCCATTGAGAAGACAACGTTACCGTGATAGAAACGAATTTACGCATACACACCACCAGACTTTCCTACCAAGTCCACCTCCGGTCGCTCATCCCCACCAATCCGCTATGGTAATGGATATAAATCAGGTAAACTTGCCTAGACGCAGATGAAAGCAATAACAGATTCGAGTTACCGATTTAATTTCGTGTACAGGTTCCTGTTGTTCCGATGAACCACGACGGTATATGGAATTATACGCCGCACATCTCTCTATGCTCAGCGCCACCTGGCGCTCCGCCCCATATGCACAGCTGTCACGTGCACAACATGTACCACGCCCCTCCGCAGATCGTTGCGCAGCAGTTTCCCGGTTGTCTACCTCATCAAGGTTACGGCGCTTTCCCGAACACACCTAACGCCCTCTCGGTGCCGAACCAACACTATCCGCATCCCCATCAGAATCTGGCTCCACAGGTAAGTATCTAATAGAATAATTTACTTGAACTAATACTAAACTAGAATTACGTGACACGGCGGTGTGTCCATAAGGCCGCAAGACCGCGTGCCTTCCTGATGTATCGCTTAAAAATTCAATTCCATTCATAAACAAAATTCAAATTTATATAACGTAATTATTGCGAAAATACAGTTTGAATATCTCGCGGATTCCTGTTTATTCCGTGGTCAATATTGTGAAATGAAGTGTAAGTTAAGGTATATTAACTTACAACGTACAATAGATTGGAATGAAATATTTGGAACGTATGAAATCGCGGCCCTGGTTGCCATAGTAACCAGGGCCGCGCCACCCGACCAAACAACCAATCACAGTCTAGCCGATGTATGGGCATTTGGGACAGAAAAGTAACGTGGGAGTTCTTTTCGCTAAGCAACATGAATTAATGTTTGTAAATGTAAACTATCGTTTAAGAAATAGATTTCCGTAATCTATTAACGTGAAAACTTATTTTGCTATGTCGTCATGTTGTCGTTTTGCCCGTTAATAATTTTTCAATTTTAAATGTGTGACATGATGACAAAGCAAGCGTTTTTTCTCTTTTTGACAAAATCTTCCCAACTGCTCGGGCCCAGGACTCTTTTGGTATTCCTCTTCTTCTCTTTTTCAGTGGTTTAGTCTCCCATATTCGTTTTACTTGTGTTTTCTTGTCCATTCTCTGCAATTGACCCCACCATCCAAGTTGTCTCTTTCCAATGAAATTTATCACTGATTCAATGTTTAGATGTTCTCGTGTTTTATCTTTTCTAGTGACGCCCTTTACTCTTCCTAGGCATTTCATTTCCAACGCTTGGACTTTGTTCTTTTCTTTGATTGGATATTTCTTTATTGTTTATGAAACTTTTATTCATGGCATCGTAAAGTTTGTTAGCTTTTTCTATTCGGTTGATTTCTACTTCGTATTTACCAGATTTATTGTAATTCCTAGATGTTGGTGAGAATTAACTTGTTCAATTTCCGTTTCGTTTATTTTTATGTGCATGACTGGTTTTTCTTTAACTATTGCCATTACTTTGGTTTTATTTTTATTTATTTTCATTCCATATTTATCTAGTAGTTTATTCCATATGTTAAGATTATATTGTCAATTTTTCTCATTGTCCGCTATTATTACGACGTCATCTGCAGATACACTCCGAAAGTTTGACTTTTTCTAGATTTTTATATCCCAATACAATGGTTTCGATATTTTTTCTATTTCTTTAACGATTTCATCCATATATGTTATAAATAGTGGGGGGGGGGGGGGCTTAATCCGCTTACTCCCTTGTTAGTCTTGAATTTTTCAGATTTAATGTTTTTGCTAATTATACAATTATTCCAAATTTTTCCACGTGGTACACGATCGAACGCCTTTTCCATGTTTATGAATGCGATGTATATTGATTCTCCACTATTTTATGGCCTAGTGATAATTTCCTTAATTGTAAAAATATGGTCCATTGTACTTTTTCCTTTTCTGAAATCACTCTGTGAATCCGATATTGTTGGTTCAACTATTCTTCGAAGTTTTTATTCTAATATACATTCGTAAGTTTCATAATAGTGCTTAATAAAGTTATTCCTTTGCAGTTAGTCCTTGTTGTCACCTTTTTTAAATATCGATACTATAAGACCCATACTCCAATCCTTGGGTACTTTTTCTTCATTCTAGACTAAACATTACTATAGGATAAGCACAATTTTAACATAGTAATACTATATTCTCATACTGTGATGTGCTTAGTGAATAATATGAATAGAAAATGATGCAGATACCTAAAAATGTAGAGATTTAGAAATACAACGTTAGCACCCCTCTTACCAGTACCTTGTTTTCAAACTAAAGCGTGTTCGTCTCCGAAAATGCCAAAATAATAGCATTGAATTGGGTATCTGTAAGCTCTTCTTGTGCTCCGAGCTTGGTAATATTTTGGCACTTTGAGAAGTGAAGTTTTCGCGTGAGACTGTAAGTTACCAGACCTTACTGCAAATGAATATTTATTACCCGAAAACACCTGAGGGTATGATTTCCTTTTGGGCGCAGCAACTGCAAGGAAAATAGTGAAGTCAACATGCATACAAATCTGGAATATCTCACAACCATTGTACATGTCAGAGAAGGAGGAGAATGACTGATTAAAAATATCCGAGCAATTCAACGAACATACGAATTTTCCAAACTAAATCGGCGCTTTAGATGGTAAACAGATACGATTAACCCAGCCTCACAATTCTGGGTCTAAATTTTTCAATTACAAAAAATACTTTTCCACGGTGCTCATGGCATGGGTTCATGCAGATTATAAATTTGTGTATATCGATATAAGGTCTTATGGTGCAGCAAGTGATTCTATGATTTTCTCAGGTTCAATTATGGGTAAGAAGCTTACACAAAATGTATTAAAAATAACAAGGTAAAAAATTACCTGGAGATGAAAATGGCAAAGTAATGTCCTTCTATGTTGTTGATGACGAAGCATTCGGATTGTCTCGGCATGTATTACGCCCGTACGCAAGAAAGTCTCTTACGTCTATTAAGAGAATTTATAATTATCGTCTCTCAAGATCACGCCGTACGTTCGGGATTTTATGCAACAAGTGGAGAATTCTTCATAGAGGTATTGACGTTGATGTAAAGTTTGCAAATATAATAGCTAAAAGCTCATACTGAAGGGTGACAGATTGCCGCGTGACAAAAGTCACCACTGGGCGCATACTCTTACTGTAACAGGGTTATTTGTTTCTTGCGAAAATTTGTTTTTACTTTATTGTTTGCAATTAAAAATATTTAGTTACAAACGGAATAGGGCCTAACATAGGACGTTACAGCACACTGGATGTAAAAAATTCCATTGCGGGGAATCTTGATTATACAGCGAGGCCCTAAAGTATGAACGTTTGCATTTTTTTTTTTTTGCAGCGCCCTGACGGTATTGAACTAGAACTCCTCAACGAACACCACACCCATACCCATACGCCTCTCCACGGCGCTCCGCCCCTTCATGTCTCGCCCCTACATGTCTCCCCGCCACCGTCGTTTTTCTTATCGGCGGAACCGCGCGGTAACCAGCTGGATCTTCTTCACGCTCGTTCGAGACAGCATCGTAGCGCCCGTTTACCGCCACCGCGGACACGTTGGCACCACAACGGCACCCTGGTACCCGCCCCCGCTCAGTACTCAGGTTTTCTCCTGCACTTCCTCGCCATGTTCTCGAATCCGCCCATGTCGCCATTCAACCAGACAGATCTGAGCAGCTCGGATTCGACGGAGACCGAAAACTACGAGGCATTGCTCAACCTGGCTGAACGTCTAGGCGAAGCGAAGCCGAGAGGTCTAGCGAAGCCGGAGATCGAGCAGCTGCTCAGCTACAAGTTCAACGCGGACACTCATCAGGGCGATCAGACTTCCTGCGTTGTCTGCATGTGCGATTTCGAGGCCAGACAGTTGCTCAGGGTGTTACCGTGCTCGCACGAGTTCCACGCGAAGTGCGTCGATAAATGGCTGCGGGTAAGTTCGATTTTCAATTGTTATTTATTGTAAAATTTGTATTTGACACCTATTTTCTTATTTAATAATATAAATACTAGATCAGCTCTTTATTTGGGGAAAAGAAGGATCACATAAATTTTTATTTGTTAGTAAAAATGCATTAGTGCCTTAAAGTTGCGATCACGTAGGGTAGTGCGAAATTAGTGTAAGAATTGGACAATTGACACAATGATTTGCTTTGTAATAACCTAAATTTGCCTGTTGGTATTAATAATTTGTTTTGTAATGCACGGAATTACACAGGAACGGTGTGCGATATGTTTATTAGCAGTATCTGCAGTAATCATGACATGCAAATTTAAAAATAAATGGTATTTATGTAAGTCTGTGGTAGCGTCAAAGCTTGACGTGTGCACAATTTATAGTTTCGCACTGCACTAATTTCGCACTACCGTATGTGAACGCCAGTTCAGTCAACACGCGAGAAGATGCAAAGTGCCACCTGGAGGATATTCCTTAAACTAGTATTGTTTAATTCCTTCTTATATACTGTGTCCTAAAATTAGTGCATAAAACGCATATTTCTGTTTATGTTTAAAAAATATGTCAATTTATGCCACAGGGAGTGTGAAACTTGCCAGATAAATTCGCAATTTATAAAACAGCTTGAATTAATTAAAACAAAATTAAATTAAAAATGTTTAAAAATAAAATAAAAACTATTAAAATGGTCTTCCTTTTTTGTGACGTCATAAAAAAGCAAAGTGCATATGAATAGAGCAGACATTGTCGTAAGGTTGAAAGAACACGCCAGAGAAGAATTTCGGAACATTACCTGAAATGTGTTTCAGAGTGCAAGTAATGAATTTGAACACAAAATTAGTCATTATCAGCTGGTAGGCTGTAGCCACTTTGCTTCAATGAAGTAACAACTATTGTTTTTTGACGTTGTCTTGTAATTTTTGTGTTTTACGTAATAGATCCAATAACAGCTTTTTTCGAATTGAAATTGATCGGTTCTCTGCTATTGTTTTATTTCCGCTTCCAACACTAAGCAAATTTTCAATTCGTTGTTTTCAACTTAAACGAAAAACCATTTTCAGTAATTAACTCAAAATGCAATTTGAATGAATTCAAGCTGTTTCGCAGGAATTTCGTCAATTTTGTCGAAGTATAATATAAAAAGATAGTTGTCCAAGAACTGCCAATTTATTTTAAAAAGATGTTCCATTTAATAATGTTACCGATGATGGCTTAACTCTGTTAAACATGAAAAAGAAATATTAAAAATACTGCTAAAATATGTCAATCATAAAATATCTGTTGCTTATTTCAACGAAAGGATAAGCTCCACCTAGCGGTTATTGCGAGAAAGTAATTTTGAATCAATATAGCATGCAATACTTTTACTAAGGTAAATTGGGGTAAGAGCGACTTTGGAGTGAGTACACTTTCAGGCAATAACTTCATTCATAGTCGGTATAATAATACCGTATCATATTTTTTTACTGTTTATTAGGTGAACCCAATAATCTTGATTTCTTCCTTCGAGTATAAATATCCTACAAAGTAAAGACACCTTTTTGGAAGACATCTTTCGAATTTTGACAGATCATATTAAACGATTTACTATTGGTGGTATTGCACTTGTTGCAACTAAATTATTTAGTTGTTTTAAAATCGTTTCTTTGGTTCATTTTGACTAAGCTATCGATAGACGTAAAATACACTAGTGTGCGGTAGCCCTTACAGTTGAATGTGTTACTTTTGTTCCGTTTTAAACAATTCTTCTTAACTCCACCATAAGACTGTTTGGCATTTGTTTTTTATTAAGTTACCCTTTAAGAATAATTATATTTATGTTTAATAATGATAGCAAGGACTGTGGGCTAGTATGGCTGACAACACTGAAGTATCAGCACACTCCGCACCACACAAGTTATTAATTAGTTCGGAACAGCTGTTCCGAGGATGTTTGTCGATCGAGGATCCCTATTATCAACCGTATGACTGAAAGATGTGAGAAAAAAACTCTAATTCTAACATGCCTGTTCCATCCCTACTCCCGAGAAAATATTTACAAGTACACCCTAAAACTAAGACAATGCGAAAATATACGGAATAATAGACGAAAGGGTCTCTTGTCATAATTGATGGCATTTAGTGGTTTTTTGCAATTACTGGGAATGCTAACCTTCATAAATTTTGGAAAGACATGTTTTCTACAACGTTTAAGAAATAAGGTATCAGTTTCTATTAACTTAACCTTAGGGGACAATATATTAACGTATATTTAAGTTCGCTAAATACACTCAAAAACCTTCTTGGCAATCCGAAAGATAAACCGGACACGAAAGAAAGATCGGGAATTTATAAAATTGCATGTAGTGACTGCAATAAAACCTATATTGGTCAAACGAAACGAGCGATAGGCACCAGATTCAATGAGCACATCAGGTGCTACAGATGCGGGAAGATTGAATCGCCAAGTGTAGCTTAACACGTAAACGAAACTGGACATAATATTAAATTAGAAAACTTGAAATTGATTAAGAACGTAACTTCGCCGCGGGAATTAGACGCCTGCGAAATTATTTACATAAAAAGGAACACAAATTTAATGAATAAAGAGAAGGGACCGCTGACCTACTCAAGTCTTTTTGATTTATTAGGGTAAGGAGAACACATGTTTTACGTTTCGTGCAGTGGCAAGAGACTTTCGTCTATTTTCCCGTATATTTCGCATATTTTAGTTTTAGAGTGTATAGGCGGCAAAAGTAGGTACGAAACGTAGTTACAAATACCGCGCCGTATATTGGACTCATTCCACGGCCAGCCCATGTAGTATTATATGTTTCGCCGTTTCCTCCCACGCACGGGAAGGGCATGACCTGTGCTGGATTCAATTTGCGCTTTCATGTTAAAAATGTAAGGTCTTATCCTTACATTTTTAACATGAAGTTTATACGGAGTTTAGCATGCCAAAATACACTTACCCCGCGTTGCTGGAGGGTAAGTGCGTCACCACAGCGTTAAAAATGTTTTTTTTTCTTTTCTGGAAATACCTTTTTTAACTTACGATGTTTAGTAACAAGACAACGTATGAGGGATTTTGTTAAGAAATATTTGTTTCCACTTTTAGGTTTGATTTTTATTACTGGAAATCAACTAAACCAAGTTGGAGTTGCAGTTATCCCTACTTACTTTATACATTTTCTTTTTTGCTTGTAGCATTAATTAAAACATTATCGCGAGTTTGAAAATTACTGCTAGATAGTGCTGTTGGAAGTGTATTTACAACTAAACGAAGTTGCTAAATTTGATAAAAACAAAAAAAAGTTTTTATATTTTAACTTAATTTCTGATAAAAATCATGGAAGGCAAATTTTTAAAGAAATATACCAAGGAGGACCAGATTGTCATGTAAGTCTTTGAAGGAAACTTGAGAGTATTGGGGACCAGTTGATCGAGTCAGTAGCTGTCAAATGTACCCCTTACGTCTATCGTATGTCTTTGTTGTATAAAAGGTGTATTTGATCAACTAACAAAGGAGTTCGGTAGAGAGAGAACTAATAATACAGCAAAGTAATCCACAGAGGATGCCGTGTAACGGGTCATCGTACTTTTTGCAGAAATAATCATTTTTTTCAAGATTTTCTTTTCAATTGTATATTTTCTTATTGAAAACGGTTTAGAGTTTTTTTCACTTTGCTATGAAGCCCGATTACATTTTTACACTAAACGGGTACTCGAAAACTGTGGCACTGGAACACTGAACTGAGAGAGTTCAGTCTTGCTGCTGATGATGATAGCTTGGCTATCGAAACGTGCGTCCAGTACGAATTAAGTGTTGTGGTAAGGGTTTTAGTGAACTGTTTCAGTACATTTTCACAGTTAATGATTTTTTATACTTTTGTTTTAAAACCTAATCCAAAATGCAAGTTCATACGGCGAAATTATATTTTTTGAAAGACTTTTCGTAGAAAAACCGACAATTAATATTTGAAATTAGTTATACACCACGGTTTTTGAGAACTATGACTTTTACTTAAACAATCATACGTATCTCGACGTCTTAACAAAAAAATCTAGGTCCATTTTGTCTTATGACATCGACTTTTTGAGATAGTGGAAAATTAATATATAACAATACGTCTTATTTTAATTACAGTCAAATAGAACTTGCCCGATTTGTCGCGGCAACGCATCGGAATACTTCAACAACAGTGACTAAATTTGGCAAACAAACGCAGTGAATCACGACAACACCCATCAACACTGAACACCTTCCCAGAGATACGAGAGGACAGCTGAAGTGTACTACAGTAAACAAAGAACACCGCTTCACCTATAATAGTTAGTTTATACATATTGTTGAAAAAGGATCTCCGCATCACAACAAAGAATTAGCAGGAGAGATCTTGTACATGAACAAACTACTTCTAGTTCTTCTAGTTTACGGTTTGACAAACTCTAATCCATTGCTGCAAGCATCTAAAAGGAGACAATTTAACTAATTGTAATATGATAGTATACACTCCGAAAAGCAAAAATAAGTAATCATAAATTAATTTACATAACAACCCATTTTCGCCAGTGCCATGTTAGCCGCTGCCAGTATAGTAATATATTTAAATAAAATGGAAATAAATACAATATATGTGCTAGTATCTAACCTACAACTAAAAAAAAGAAGATATGTATATGCTAAAGAACAAAAATGATACGACTGGAGATAAATTAACAAAACACCATACTGGTTACACTGTTGAAAAAAATGTTTTATCAAAGAAGTCTAAAACTGAATAGTTTTAAACAAAACATTAGAAAACGATCAACATTAAAAGATTACTAGATAATAAATATTAGTATTTAGATTCAGAAACTAAAAGTTAAAAAACACAATACAATGGGCTTTACATGTGTGTAAAATTAAATTAAACGTAAGTAACTTGAAAAAGTATATATACGAAGTATATTTAATGTCTGTTTCGCAATCTACCTCTGAATAACCCTGCTTTCGAATCTACCGTTTACATTTATTGAATAAGTCGATTAAGTAGAACTTATAAATGTGAAATCTACATAGTGTCTAATGGTTAAAATATTTATGAAATCTCATCTTGCTTGGTAAAATGTAAATTTTCTAGGTCTCTCACACTTTAAATATGCTGGATATGATCACATGTCATTCGAAAAACTTTCCGGATGATTATATTTCCTGCGTGTTTTATTTCGAAAGCAAGAGTAGTTGATAAAATGATAAAATTACATTAGGATATAATATTAGGGTTAAAAAAATTAAAGCGATTTTTTTATATATCCAATAAATTTGTTACTTGTATTTGTGATTATTTCCGTTTCAGTTATGGAAGTTTTAAAAAAAGATTATCAGTATTAATGTTTTTTGGTTCAGTGCAAATTAATATTTAAAATAATTATTTTTTCGGTTACAGAAAATAAATAAGGGGTGGCATATTTGATTTAACAAATCCTTGATTAATATTGACGAAATTCGTTTTTCTGCTTTCAAAGGTTGTTATTAAAATTGTTAATTATACTCGTTAAGGGGAATATCAAATATAAAAATTAAAAAAAAAATGATTGGGAGACATGTTTTAGGGAATTTTAAGTTATAGTCCAAAAATTGAGGTCCAATCGTTGTATTTATAAATAATAAAATGTTTGTCGTAAAAAGATCGTTTTAAAAATTGTTATTTTTTTATTAAGCATGTAATTTTTAAACAGACATTGTGTGCAGGTCGTTTCGCTAAGACGTAATTTTACATTTATTAAAAATTCCTTCTAATTTAACATTTATTTTAGAAAAAATTAACGATAAAAAACTTAATATTTTTTTAAAAAGTATGCAGCGGAAGTTTTTAATTAATTAACTGATTAAAATTCTGTCAGCTTATCGAAACATCTTGTACAATATTCTGTTTTAAGGGGAAAAATATTTCGTAGATTAAATTTCTTTTCTTGTGAAAATAAAACAACAGTTAGAAATTTAATTTTTTCTACGTTGTTTACTAAAAGAAAAGAAATAATTTTAAAATATTGTTAATTTCATTGTTTCCTTTTTAATAATACACGTGTCTTTTAAAAAATAAAATAGTTGGCTTGTATATGTACAGCGTATCGTACGGTCCTGTTCAAACATATTTGACCTTTGAGTAGATTTTTCCTAAAAAGTACATCGACCCCCTACAAAGAGAAAAAATATATAAAAATAAAACATATGAGAAGACCCTTTTACGCATTTCCACAAGAGCAATAACATAATCAACTCGTTAATTAATAAATTCAGACCTACATATTTTAATTGCTGGAACAAACTGACTGTAAAATATCTAAAATACACTTAAAAGTATCGTAGTTTGCCTAAAATAAATTAAATAAGGTAATAATAGGTTTGAACAGCACCGTATTTGCACAATATTTTATTGAATTGCTTTTTTCATTTTGTTAATTGATATGAATTTAATACAGGTCTTAAGCTGTAACGTGGCGAATATTCGATTATATTTCAAATTTGCCAGGACCGGACTAGCGAGTTACTAAAAGATCGTACTGTATTTATAACGGAATATGTTAGATGTTTTGTAGAATATCGTGTAACCTCTCAATAATATTAGACTTGGGATCCGCTAATGTTCTAGCCACGCTACAATGTAAGGCCTGCATCCTCCGTGTTTATAAGAAGCAAAAAAGAAGTATCGTTATTGTTGGCTTTTGCTAAAGCGGCAGAAATATTAGCAATTAACGGTAATAATAACTAAAAAGAGAAATACAAAAAAAGAAGACAAAAATCTAAAGGTATATTCAAAATATACCTTTTTAAAAATTAGATATAGTCACAACATTTAATGTCGTAGTGTAACCAATTCGCGTATAATTACCGTGTCTATGTCGTGATGTTAGCGTATCATGAGTAAATTTTAACATATTTCTTACCCCCTCCCCCAAAAACACTCGAGAACGTAAGAAAATATAATAAATTCCAGAATAAAACAAAAAAAAAAAAAAAAACAATACAAACATGGAGAATAACCCTCTTGTTTATAATACTTTTTACAAGTTTCATTGACATAGCTGTGCCTTTATAATACAACATTGTACAAGCCATGTGTGCGATTTTCTTTTTAATATTTTAAATATGTAGAAGTAATCAGCGCGCAATTTTCGGTACTCGTGCCTTTTGTTTACTTCACATTCGTAGGGCATTCATTTTGGACCCATAGAGACACTGAAGTTTGAGATTTGGTTAATATTTTACGGGGTTAACTTTAGATTGAAATTTAGTAATCCCTCCCGCGCATGCGTACGATTATTAGTGGTTAATTTATTAAAAGATAGATGGCGACACACGTTCTTAATTTATTCAAACAATGTAATTATGATTTAAAAAAAAAAAATGGTGAGTTTTATTTTAATGTTGTTTTACACGACGCATAATTATGCATGGCGCATGCGTACTTTGTATTTTTGATTTTGTCAAGTGATTAATTGAGTGTACCATGCAGAAATCGTGCGTAAATGCCCATATATAACTTTGCCCAGTGTTGGTTTGTCTGATTTACATTATATGCATAATTCTGCGCAGAATTATGCGTAGTGTAAAACAGCCTTTAGTAATTAGCTAAATAAAATAGGCAACTTGTAAAGAATGCGTATTTTTTTTAGTAATTGCAGCCGTGAAAACCTATGAAAATTCTTTCAACCAAATTTCAAAAGTGTCTTGTTTTACAATAACAAAGACTTTGATTTATTACATTTTATACAATATTAATTGTTTCATCAGTTAATTTGCCATAATTTCAGTTAATTGCTAACTTTTTTCTAATTCGGTTTTTTTATCAATCGATATCGTCGAGGTTGTTTTGTTCTACTTTTAATGTAATTTTAATTTCGATTGCACAAATTGAATAAACAATATGTGTTTTTTTTTTTTGCTGAAACGGTGTAAAACTATGCTCATAGCTTTATAGTATACACGTAATATTATGCATATTATTGTTTTTCTCTAATTTACTTGTTAATTGTTATACTGGGACTTATTCAGGGACATTGAAATAATATTTGCTGGTAATCTGTGGTATTTCAAATCGTTTCTTTTGCATGGGATATGTTTTTTGTACACTGATGATCAAAATAATCCAAACGATTTGGATGTGGAATTTTTTTGCTAAATAGTGTGCAAATATACATAAATATCGTTTTTGAGTTTCAAAACGATTTGAAGCTTGCTAATTGCACAAAGAAAGGTAAACATTATTTCATATAATCCAATATTTAAAATTAAATTCTCCTGTGATATATTTTTTTTATCTTTTTTCGTCGATTATTTTTAAGGATCCTAGAGCGGATTTTTACTGAATAAGTCCCACGTAATTTTTGCTCTTTTAACGGTTAGATGTGTGGCTCACAGAGGATATTCAAAATAATCTTTTTTTCATCTCCAAGTTTGTAAAATTCATTATTTCATTAGAAAACAGTATAAAATCGCACTTGTAAATATAAAATCTTCAAATGCTGAATCAAAAAATAACTATTATTTCATATATCGGCAACAACGTAGCGTGGTGCTGTTTTCTACTATCATTATTATCAACTTGGGAACTTAATAAATTTAGAATTCTTACACCGTTATCTGAGATATTAGTGAAACTTGAATACATCGATTATTTTGAATCTTCTATGTGGAGGTGACTTTGAGTTGGAGAGTTGGAGGTTTGGATGAAATAAAAAATGTTATCAATCAAATTACGGGTTGTTTTAGGCTAGCTGTAATAATTACAAACACAATAATGTTGTATTGATTTCCAGTTGTCGTGTGAATTTGCATATAGCTTGTAATTTTTTTTGTATATTTCAATTCTAGATTATTTTCTTAGCGTGCTCAAAAATATGCTTCTGATTCAAGGTCACGTATCGAATTGCGCCAAACAATATATCGCTGTTCTATGTTCCAAAAAGGGTATTATTTTTGAAAGTTTTGAATCGTTTTTCTTTTTTAAGCTTTTGTATAGAATAAAGGTTACATACGTTAGAAAACATTTTCTACTTTGCTTAATTGAATTTTCACCTTTACTGAAAAATATACAAAAGGATTTTATTTGTTTCCATTTGTTTTATGATTGTTGTTCGTTTCCTTTTTACATTTTATTATATGGATTTGATTGCTGGTAATATTTGTTATATCGATTTAATATAATCATTTGTTGTTGTCCGTACACATATCCTCACAAGTGCAATATGTGCATTATACAACTAGCAATATTAATATTAATTAATTAACAACCACTACTACTATTAATTAATTAATTATATATATATGAAAGAACTACTATTACATATATTTACAATATTATTACATCAACCGCATATTATTTTATATGTAAGTGTAATGTAAAGAAAGTTAATAATATTTAACAATAAACAATACAATTATATTTGATTAACTGATGATTATTTGTACATGTAAATATTTGAAAATATAACGAAAAGAAAAATGCAGCAACTAATTAATTTACAATTAAATGATATATACATAAATATAGGGATCACCTTTCTTATTATATAAATAGATAAATACAAAGTATATAACAGCGTTGAATCAAACGATGTATAATTGATAATTCTAATAATAATAATTGATCGATATTATTGATATAACTAGACGAGATTGTATTTTTGTGAATGTGGAACCTTACATAAGTGATAACAAGAAACAATTAACTACGATTGATTTGAAGAAGAAATTATAAAGAAATAAATTAATCATAAGATATTCAAAACAAACTGATGACTTCGTCGTATATAACTTTTTTGCTTTTTAGTGGAGTTTAATATTTATGTACAATAGAAGCTTCTAGTGCTATTTACGATAATATACTATATATTTACCAATTCTAATTTCAAATAAAACAGTTAATACATATTAGAAAAAAATACGTTGTTTTATTTGTTAAAAAAACGTCCTTTACTAAACCTCGTGAAATATATAAAAAGTCTTTAGCTCTTGAAAAAGCAGTTTTAAAAATTTTGAAGCAAGATATGGACCCGAACATCTGGGTTATAGGGCCTAATAGTTTTCAAAATCCATCTCGTAAGTTTACTTCACTGCGTTTTATAATGATTAGAGTGCGGATGATTTAGTCTACTGACTATGCGTCATCGGTACCCGGTGTAGTACGAGATACACCACATACTGATCGTTCTATATCGACTCGCGTTGTAAGAAAACTGACATCAACAGTCCCCTTTTTAGCTTTTTTATTTTATATGTTTACTCGTTTAGTTTCCTGTATATTCTTGGTAAATATATTTTCCGAAGAATTGATTCTTGGAGTATTTGTTTGAACGTACTTAGCTAGTAATTTTCAGCGTGGGACTATCAAGTGTTTAAATATATTGGCCGGAAAAAAAAGCTTGACAAAAGTGTAGAAAGGAACAGCCATATCTGGATTGGAATGTTTTAGTTTTACAATGGTATCTTTTTATTTTATTTTACAACATATTTCAGTCCCGAAACTGAAAAATAATCGTGATCTTTAATCCAACTTGCCCTATGGTGTGGCGAAGGTGCACTTTAGCCTCCTTAGTAAATATTAAATGAAGTAACAGGCAAAAATACAAACATGTAAAAAAAATAATATTACACTTACTATTAGTTCTGTAAAATACGGATCTTTGCAAAACGTTTATACAATTTCCATATTTATGGATGTTTTCCTTATAAACACCCAATTTTGGAGACGTATTTTTCTGGGACTTTATAACTAACAGCTTTTTTTCTTTTTATTAATCTAATAATTTAATATAATACGTGGGCGCGGTAGATGTGTATTTCTCCCCGTCTCAAATAACACAATTCAAAGAATTTTTAAAAGCTTTTATTATTCAATATACACAAAAGTCGTGACAAAATTCAATCTAGTGTCTTCAATAATTAAGTTATATGTGAATGTTTATTCGGATGAAAAAGCTGAAGAAAGATTCCAGTAGACATAATCCTAATTTTACTAATAAACAATAAGTGATTGAATTAAAAAAAAAGTAATTAGATAAAGAAAAGCAATCTAATCATAACAGGCTTTCTGTTCTTTAAACATCAATGTCAACGTCAAACTTTGACAGGTAATTATAAAATATCAAATGTTACCGTGTTAATTAGTTAATTGCAATCTTATTGGATTAGATTGCTTTTAAGGCTCGCATTGTTATAAGTAACTAAAATATTTTATTACATCATTGGTCTACCCATGCCTCTTCCCATTTGAGCTTCAGGCGCATCACCTCCCGATTTCTTGTTTTTAATCGTCTCGTCTACTGATAAGATCAGGCAAGTAGCTTCACAAGCTGCAGTGAGGGCATTCACCTTAACAATTGCAGGTTCCCAAACGCAGGCTTCGAAGTTATCGCTGATATCCTCCTTATTGATATCCACACCATACCAACATTGACCCTGAGCATGCTTTTGCCTCAATTTATTCAAGATATTCGTAGCATCGAAGCCTGCATTGTCACACAGCTGTCGTGGTATGATCTCTAAAGCTTTTGCGACTGCACCAATCAACAGTTGTTGTTTTCCAGCAATTGTTCGCGAGTGATCTCTTAGCATTTTTGAAAGTTCCATCTCAATAGCTCCTCCACCAGCTACGACTGCATCATTTTTGATGGTACGTCGGACAATCATGATGGCATCGTGTAGTGAACGTTCGGTTTCTTCAAGAAATTGCTCGGCACCACCTCTAAGGATCAGGGTGCACGTTTTGGCCTCTGGACAACCTGTGAAGAGGTTATAACGTTCACCTCCGATTTGTTTTTCTTCAAATAAAGCACATTTGCCAAGGACACTGTCGTTTAGATCATTTACAGTGGTCATTATGGCTCCACCACAAGCTTTCATCGTTCGTTTCAGATCTTCTTCAGGAACACGACCAGCACAGAACATATCGCTAAAATAAATTAATTTTGAAGTTAAAAAAAATAGATTTTTTGAAGCATTTTACTTACCGATCTGCAAAATATTGTGTAGCAACATCCCCAATGGGCAGTTTCGATAATACAACTTGCGCACCAGACTCATGTATCTTTCGCAATTTGTCATAAAGTATATTCCATTCTGCATCGACTATTTTTTGGTACTCCTTGACAGAATTAACACGTACTTCGGCATTATCTCTCTCAGCTTTTAATTCCAATTCTATATTTAGTAACGCTATCTTGCAATTCTTATAGATTTTTGGTTGCATTTCAAAGCCGGCATAAGAAAATGTTTTTTTAAATGCCACACCAGATATTAATAAAGAATCTTCCAAAGCTCCGCCCTGTACCTTCTTAATTCCTATCATATTTAGTGGAAGTAGGTCGTCTAATAACAAAACTGCATCAACTACCATCTTGGAAAAGAAATCCCGCTGCTGATGGATCAATTTTGAACTTAAAGCTGTGGCACCACACTTTTCCAACAACTCTCTAAATTCTTGTGCATTATCTTTACTGATTTTAACTGCTAACTCATTCATTTTGTCTAAACATAAGCTTAAAGATCTCCGAACAGCCCTAATTATAATCCGTGGGTGTACACCTTCTTCAACAAATGGTTTTATCTGCTTCAAAAATTCACCAGCCAACAATACAACACTAGTTGTACCATCACCAACTTCCGCATCTTGCGATTTAGCAATATCAACTAGAGTTTTAGCAGCAGGATGTACAATATCCAACAATTTCATAATTGTAGCACCATCATTCGAAATGGTAGCTTTACCATTTTTCTCGACGATCAACTTATCCATACCTCTGGGCCCCAAAGTGGTCCGTATCGAATCCACGACTTGCTGGCAAGCATTTATGTTCGAGATAAGCTGAGGTTTTCCTTGTGATGTATCAGTACCTTCTTTGAGAAGGAGAATTTGTGGTTGCTATATAAAAATAAATACGGTTTTAGAGTCATGTGTTTGAAACCGGCAAACCCTCTTTTTTAGTACAATCACGAGTTATGAATAAATTTTGAACTTACGAAATATATTCAGATAACTATTAGATGTAATATCATTTTAACTTACCATCATTTTGATTGTTTTGTAGAATATCAAACAAAGCCTGAGATTCCTTACAAAATTCTAGAAATTTGTCACAAAAACGTGCAAACTGAAACGATATTAGATACAGATATGTTTCAGTAGTTAAGTTGGCTCTATTGAAAAGGTATAGTGATTTTCATGTATTTTTCATTGGTATCTCGTTCGTTTTGAGTTTTTAACCTAACGTTAAAGTATGTTTGAACAACACCCTATTAATTTCAGAAATGGATTGTTTATTTCAAGATGATCCTATTATTTTGAAGTCCCTGATAGGAAAAAGCGTTAATATCATTACTATAGATAAGGAAATACACGAAGGAGTCATACATGTCATAGATCCAATTTCCAAGACTGTTATTCTTGTAAATGAATCCAAAAAAAGGTTAAAATTACTTATGTCTCATGCGATAGCATCCTTAGAAGTAAATCATGAAGAACATAGTGTTCCTTCAAGTTTCTGCAGCAATATGCTGGTATTTGAAAGTGATATGGAAGAACGAAAAGTTCGACTGAAGAATTGGTTCAAGAAGAATCTCATTGATGTAAATGAAGACGGTGCTGTTCTGAAAATTCAGGACGTTTTTAGTATATCCCCGCCTTATACGGTAGATCAATGTGTGTCTAGCAATAAGCAGGTTTTAGAGCGGATGTTATGTTTAATTGAAAAAATGCAGTGATTTTTATTTTGTAGTTACCTTATATAATAAATAATTTATTAAGATATATAATATTTAATCCGTAAAGCAATCGTTAATCACAACTACTTTATTTATAGTCAAATTGTACTTACAAATTAAAGTACATGAGGTTGGCCAATGGCCGCCTATACATTCATATTCAGTGGGTTAAAGAGATGACCTGTGTGGTTACACAATCTTTTTTGTAGGTTTCATGTAACAACTTGGAGGATAATAATAATAAAACTTTTGCATATAAAAAAAGATTATTACTTTATTAAACAATTTACTTGATACATTGGCATAAGTCCAAAATCTTTCTCTTCTTCATTAATCCACAATCTTCACCTACTAGAAATATTCGGCTTAATTTGACGTAGAACCGATGATTATCGTTTATTTAATTTGATTTCATTTTCGCCACCGCGCACACGGAACTCTTGTTTCTTCAATACATAAACTGAATGTTAGTAATTTAACATATCTTACAACTAGGGTTACCAGATGTCATTTCTAGACATATCTGGATTTTTAACGTGTGCGAGGGTTTTCGGCCGGGGATGATGCGTCCGTCCGGAGAAGTCCATTTGGGTTGCCGAAGAAAATAAATTCACCAGACTATTTCTTTTGCTTACTGTTCAGTACTATAAACTTAGCTTTCTAAGGAAGTCATACAAGTTTATGTTATTTTTGTGCTATTGTTTGTTAGATTACTTGCAATGGGGAAGTGTAAGTCTAAAATAAAGCCTTAAAGGTTCACCTTTTAGGATTTCATTTTACGGTATCTACTAATATAATAAGTGATTCGTAATTTAAGAAGAAACTGAATTAATATGAAAATATCCTAGCGTTTAGATTCTGTCCGGATTTTTAAAAGACAATGTCCTGGAATGGGTAAACTGCATTTGGTATCCCCATTTATGGCAGATTCATTTAATTTCCAGTATTAGTATTTTTACGGACAACTTAACTTTTCATCTTACACCGGGAATATTGATGTCACAAGGGGATGTAAATGCAGTTTTGGTGTCAAGAATGCTGTTTGCGGAACCGCAAAAACACTTGTGGCCTGAATGTCATATATTTTTTCTACTACCGGCCTAAAATTCCGAAAAAATCAACATTTTACGAAAATGTTTGACATTTACTTATATACTTACATAATTGTCAAAATTGTCAATTTCTGTTATGTATTGACATCTATTGCAATGTATCATGACTTTACGTTCCGAGGGACGTAAAATTCCATTACATCCCGCTGTGAAGAGTAACCAAGAGAAATAACCCGCAAATCGTGCTTACGTTCCTTCAATCGGGGCAGTAATCATTGACTTACGTAGCCGGTAGTTGGAAAAAGATTTTTTTCCTAATAATTTGATCGGGTGATTCAGCGTACCGGTTCCAGAACAATATCTTTGCTGTTAAAAAAGATATTGATTCATTTTTTTCACATACTATGAAAATAGAATTTAACATTTTTCTATTACCAACGAGGTATCATTTCCGGTTTAGCCTAAGTTTACTCAGACAAGGATTTTTTAAAATCTTAAACTTTTGAATTAATTTTGAGGATACTATCGAGAGGAATGTGCAAATACTGTAGATGTATTATATCGTTGAAAAAAAAATTAAAGTCTAACTTCATATGTGAAAAAAAATGAAATCAATACCTTTTTTTTAACAACAAAGATATAGTATTGGAATCGGTACAATGAATCACCGGGTATGCGTGGATGGTTCAAATTTAAACCTACCTTTATTAATGACTTTTTATTGAACCATTATTTCATAAAATTAATAATATTTTACATTTTATAATACCTCTGTAGTCCCAAAAAACTTTACCCGTAGACAAATGCGTTTTTGCCTTTACCGGACAATTTTCGCCTTTTTATCGCCACTCCCAACTTGCCGTTTTAGACTCTGATGTCACCATAGTTTGCTACAGAAAAGCTTTCCCTTTCGCTTCATAACGTGTCAGTAGCCGTTGTGAAATTTCAAGACGAACGGTTCGTTAATCTTCATTCAACAGTCTGGGAACCCATTTGGCAGAACATTTTTGAAATTGTAGCTTCGACCTAACGATGGATTAGATACTACCACAGCTTATACCCACTCTCCGTTGAATTTCAGTCAATCGGCGATCTCCATTAATAAGGTGATGAATGGCATCACTGTTTATCCGAGCGGTGCAATGGCATCGCTGTTTTCCTGAGTGGTCTTTATTTTCGGTCGGCCTTGATGTTTTGCACGGTATTTCGTCCTCTACGATATTTTTTGTTCAAAAATTTCACTTACGTCGCTGACAATGTTGATTTCTCATATTGATTCTACAATCTTCGCTAAATTTCACTGGGACCAACATCTTTCGTCAGAAATTTAACTACGATGTGATGCGCAACCGAACATGATACCTCCTTCTCGCTCGTCGTAAGAACAAGTAAATGAGCGGACTTACGCATGAGACGGTATTGCGGTTTATAGCGTGTGATCATCCTTCCCCAACACATGACTGCTTCCTACACTGTCGGTTCATATTTGATCCCCCCTCGTACACAAGTATATAAGGAATGTAAACAAGCAAAATGCGGTATTTCAATTTTAAGAAAATTAGTCATAGACTGTTGTGTTTCATTCGATTTATTGTTAATTTCAGCTTTTTTTTTAGCTTTAAATTGCGATAAAGAATATGAAAAATATAAACTAAAAACTGGCTTTAAATGAAAAGTGCAATTATACAATTTAAGCAAATTTTAAATCACTCAATTTAATGCCTGCAGAAAATATTAAAATTTTCTTATTGTAGTTTAGTTAGATCGGAATTTTTTTGATTTTTTTTTTTTACAATAAAGTTTGTTTAATAACTTAGGTGTTATTCTCAGGTTCATTAAACACGAAACTCATCGCTTTACGCTTTGCGTATACCTTTAGTAGTAGACGGAAAATGGTTTAAAGCTTCATGAATAATTTAAAAGCTGGAGTTGGATCTTTCAAGTTGATCAAAACTTAAAGTGTTGCCTAACCGTTAGGCGTTTCGAGGGGGTTGTCGCCTGTTACGCTGCTGAACTTCCGAAGCGGAGCTTTCGATTTCACAAATGATTCACGAACGATGAACACAATAAAGGCGGAGCTTTCGCCATGTAACAGTAACAGCACCACAGTCTGATCCTTAATAAACTATCCCCACTAGACTCGTGGGGATCGTGCATTCGCTACCGTTCTGTTTGTATTCACAGAATTTAGTAACAGTACGGTGCAAGAAGTTGCTATGAGAGTTGTGCATGTGCTTTCGTTAAAGAGAAAGACGTCGAACAGAGCTGTTGAGGAGGGCACCATATGATTTTGATAGGTGTCAAGTAGGAGGTGGTAGTTGATTGACAACGGAATTTCATTCATAGCGGGCTTGGGTGAGTGTTGTTATTTTTAAAAATTTTCTAAGTAAATAGTGTTAACCTATTAAGTGAAAATTAGAATTATTTAAATATTTTACACATCTTTTTAATTAGTAGATTAAGATTTTGTTTATTTTCCATCATGAATACACTTTTTTTGCAAAAGCAGCAATAACAATACATCGTTAATAACGAAATAGTAGAATTAGTCACACACTTCGCGCCAATTATTCATCACTGTTTACTTCTTTCACATCTCTCCGAATACAATAATTAAATATTTATTTACAATGAATAACACTTTTCTTGAAATCCATGGGGATATATGTAATTCATTTAAACGACTTATAAGAATTCAACATTCAGATAAATTATAAACAAAACACTTTTTTTTGTCTTATCCATCATAACTTATCATAATTAATAAAATTGTAAATTGTCGTTACAGAGAGCGATATTGTTATCACGTAAATGACATAAATGCCATCGTTTTGTGATAACACCAGTTTATGTCACAAGAATAACTGTCTTATAGTACTGAACTGGGATTGTTTGGAGAATAATTACTCAACTGGAATAATTTTTAGAAAGTTTTAAAATGGTGTTTTTTTATTGTATGATTAAAGAGAAACAATGTGGTAATATTTAGAACAGAAAGAATGTTACACGCAGGTGTAATTTATTTTAATTAGAGCACTTCTATCTCCATGCAACTTAATGACATAAAAGCATTTTTATTTTTAATTACCTTATTATATTTTCCGAGAACATAAACGCAGACTGCATTAGTTAATAAAAATGTATCTATTCTTTAGCGTATACTATTATGCATATTGCATGCATCTGATTTTATAATCTTTTTAAAGTTTGTTGCGATAGTAGTTTTTAGAAGAGAATGAAAATGAAAACAAATCATATTTCATCTTGTGATTGCGTCAAAGCTTTCGTTATTTCTAATTGGTTTTGAAATTCTATTATGCAAATATTTGAACTATCCTACTCCAATATAATTTAAAAGTGGCTTATCTTATTCTATTACGAATTGATTTCCAAGATGATTGTTGAAATAAAATTATTTTAGCTTTGTCGGGAGAATAATTCTTTCACTGGTTTTTAGAGATTAAGATGAGAATTGCGAATATTTTTCTATTAAAGAAGAAACATGGGCTTTCTTCGTTTCATTTCTCCTACACTTTTAGTTGGTGTGATTTCGACAAGCAGCGTATTGTAGGAGTATTTTTAACTTACAACGCGAAGTTGTATCAATAATTACTTCTTTTCTTTATGAGAATTTTGTAGACAATGATTTGGTTGGAACTTTTCATAGTCAATAGGGTATATGAGTATGAAAAATATGTACTTAAAATGTTGATTAAACTTCGTATGACGTATTAAATAATGTGTAAAAAAAAACAAAATTCAAATATCACCTTAGCAAACGACCACATTCGGATATACCCGAATATACACGATTACAATAATGACGCCCCAATATTTAGTTTCATCCAATTTACTAGTGTTGGGCATAATCGATATATTTCAATAATCGAATGAATCGTTTAAAATAATCGAATGATCATTCGAAATTTACTAACGATTTCGATTATTTTCCACGATTATTTGACAGAATCCGGGTGACGAGTGAATTATTTCGAAACTCGAAACCTCGCATACAGATCTCAAATCGTAATCCGTTTGTGTGTTCCTGCGCAGTCGGAACGAATAATGAATGATTTCTGGACCATAATCGAATGATCGATTATTCGGGTATAATCGATATATCTCGATTATATCATTCGTAATCGCCCAATACTACAATTTACCCCGTGTTTACATCCATTTGTATCTGTTTTAAAAATATAATTCTACCTCGATTTTATTATTATTATTATTATTCTATTATTGTTGGTACAAATTAAACGTGTATGGAAAAGGTCTGGTAAGGAATTTGTTGTAGGGCAAAGCGACAATCTACTAAACGTATTTTTATTTCAAATCCATAAGCTATATTAATCAAGCGATTGGATACGTAAAATCAAAATTGTATGATAATGAATGCATCGTACTGTCAAATATGTTCACAGAATCGTTATTCTGTATAAAAATACATGCTGTAATAAGCCTACATAAATATATTCACATTAAAATAATCTTCACAAACAAATCCACTTGTATTTTTAGATATATCACTTTCATTGCGCCTTATAGCTTGTAACTATAACTTTCGTCTTTTTATATTTCTTTCGCCAGATAGCAACGATGTGAATATAGGATTGTTCGCAGAGTGAATCCCAAACTAATCAGAGCCAATCAAATAGCGGGATATCAGTTGGATTTTAGTTGCGGATTTCTTTTTACCAATCAAATTACGTCTGACTAATTTGTGATTGCTCTGCGAATAACCCTTATGTTTCCTGGCCTTTTAATCGCAGCGGATTACCATAGAAGCTCAATACAATATTTACTTAGAACAACTTTTATAAGTTTGATCTTCCATATTCCACAACGTGCTAGCGTCACGTCGATTTCTTTACACAAGAATATTTTGAGGTTATGTTTTCTACCAGAAATGAGTAAGTAGATATTATGATATCACGGGTGTTTTGGCGGTCATTTAGAATTCACAGTTTTCGTATGTTTTTGTTAATACAATTAAGTTAAAAAAGATTTTAATCTAAGTCTATTATACTAGGTCACTTCTGTATACTCCATTGTTTGTAATGTCTTTAAAATGAAAACAATATCTTGAAATTTTTATAGACTGTGTAATTTTAACTAATGCATATTATACCCTATCTGGTAATTTATCTTTTTACGCATATAGGTTTAATTGATTCAATTTTCAGTCTAACCAAAGAATACAATTAATTTTTATTAAATAAGTATATAGAAATACAAGCATTGTATTATGCGTAATTTTCTTTGCGATTTGACTTTATTAATGAACTCACTGAAGGAATCAATACATGAATAATTTATCGTCTTCAGATCTAAATATTTACTTTCAACGTGGATGTACCACAAAATATACGATAAAGAAAGTTTTGCAATATACCAGGTGTCCAGGATAACATGAAGTACATGGGTATATTGGAAACCGTTAGAGATACAAGGTCGATTAAATGGAGAAAAAGTTGCGCACTTATACGGCTAAGTACAATCTGGGATTACATTTTTAAAAAACCATTCCGTTACCGAGGTACAGGGAGAAAACCAAAAGCGTGCGTCTTCTAAAAACCTTAATATTTCCTTTATTATAAAAAATACAGTCACCAAATTTTCAGCATAGAGGTAGTTAGTAATGAGGACTTCCAAAATGGCATTAGAAAAATTCTAGGCTCACTGGGTTATTTGCGCTTGTACCCAATTTTTGTTTTTCTTATGGGCGCCATATTGGATTTTTACATTTTTGAAATGGCCATAAAAATGATTTTCAATCATGTATAACATCCCTATGTTCAATGAAGAAAAACAATGAAAAATAGCAAAATTACGATTTGACCGTAGTAGGCTGGCACCTATCCCATTTATTAAACAATCGCAATGATTCTGAATTTCCTAGCTGTCCAACAGTCTTTGTGTGTAAAAAGTCAGTGATTTGTGATTTTAAAATGGATCGTTTCTTGAACAGAGATAAGTATATGTTGGAGAAATTATGAGATGGCCGCAGAAATGTATTTCAATAAATATCCAGAAAGATTTCAGCCAGGTAGAAGCATATTTCGGCGATTACGTGAAAATTTAATAAATCACGGAAGTTCCGTTAAGTCGAAAAGGAATAAGCACACAGACGAAAATAAAGAAAATATGGTCCTGCAAGCCGTAGTTGAGAAACCCTGTACTTCTTTACGCGAAATTGAAAATACCATAGGTGTTGCCCGATCAACAGCCAGTCGCATTTTAAAACGTTACAAATACCATCCCTATTGTGAGTGACCCTGCCAAGGGCTTCAAAACGGTGACGAAATGAGAAGAATGGAATTTTGTCAATGGTTCATCAGAAAACATAATAAAATAAAATTCCAAATTTTACTATGAAAATTCTATGGTCGAACGAGAGTCACCAACTGCGAATTATTTAATCGCAAACATACTGTTTTTTGGTCCAATGAAAATCCACATCTAATTCGTGGAGCCAGGTAGCAAGTGAAATGGGGGTTTAATGTATGTGTAGGTGTTATTGGCACCCACATTGTTGGCCCTATCTTTTATAATGAAAACTTAAACTCGGCTAGATATTTAAGCAAACAAGTGCAGCAGAACGAATTATGGAGCTCCCGCTTGCTACTTTGCAAAACATGTTTTTCCAGCAAGACACCTGCACACAATGCTCAAATTTTTTAAATAACAAATACCTTGGTAAGTGGATTGGAAATCGAGGACCAGTAAGGTGGCCGGCTAAATCGCCGGATCTCACGCCTCTCGATCTTTTTATGGGGCTATTTAAAAAATTTGGTGTACTCGGGATCCTATGAAACCGTAGAACTACGTCGAGAAGTTGAAAGCAATCATGTGAGGCAGTCGTTAAACGTTGTAGATTGTACATACGAGAGAATGGTGGCTTGTTTGAACACCTACTTCAGCCTTAATTCTAGGGTTTTGTTAATTTTTTTTTTATTGTTGTCACAGTCACTGATTTCGGTCATTTTGATTAAATAGTAGTACGTTTCATATTACTCTTATTTTTGTTTTAATGATGCTAGATCGTCAAATTTATATCAATGTTCTTGTGAACCACTTTTAAGTAGTACGACCGCTTACTGTTGTTGAGCAAGCACATACGTTAAATTACAGCCTACTACGGTCAAATCGTAATTTTGCTATTTTTCATAGTTTTTCTTCATTGAACATAGGGATGTCATACATGGTCGAAAAGCATTTTTTATGACGATTTCAAAAATGTAAACATCCAATATGGTGTCCATAAGAAAAATAAAAGTTGGGCACAAGCGCAAAGAACCCAGTGAGCCTAGAATTTTGGAAGTCCTCATTACTAACTACCCCTATGCTGAAAATTTGATGACTGTATTTGTTATAATAAAGAAAATATTAAGGTTTTTAGAAAACGCAAACTTTTCGTTTTCACCCTGTATCTCAGTAACGGAATGGATTTATAAAAATGTAATCCCGGATTGTACTTAGCCGTATAAGTGCCCCATTTAACTGGCCTTGTATCTCTAACGATTTCCAATATACCCTATTAAACGGAGATCAAAATTTATTAAAATTTCTGCATCCGGTGACCTATTTTATAGCTATGCTTCCTACTAAATACGATGAATGCGACATGAAGTGATGGCTCCAAAGAAATTTTCTTAGAATATTCACGCCTTAGTTTAGAGAGTATCATATTTTGTTGAATATTTAAAACAAAAAAAATATTTTTTAGTTCAAAATTAATAATATTGATAGTTATTCTATACATTTTGAATTAGCCATATTAAATTGATTTCTTAATACATGCAACAATGTTTTAAAGATTTTAGTATTTTGTTAACTTGTTTACTTGCAATTATTAAAACTCATACAAAATAATTTTGTATAAGCGCATTATTTTTTTTTGTAAGATATGTAAGCTTCTATATATAGATATTTTTAGTTTTCGACACAATGGAAGCATGTTTATGTTTGGAGAATAAAGCATGCAATTAGTACTTCCGGTTCACGATGATTAACCGTTTTTAGGTCAAATGATCATTATGCAAAGATAATTACATACAAAATAGACAAAGAATTTGATTTAGAACTCTAAAAGTAAGGTAGAATACAATATAGTGCAGAGGATTTGATCAGATTTTGCAAAATGTAGTTTCGAATTTAATACTATCACAGTATCCTCCATTCGGTAAGCCATAATAATCTTTTACAAAAGTTTGACGTTTGATGATATTAAGCAAACGTTAAACTCATGATTTAAGTTTTGAGAATCCCAAGCTTTTTGTCCTGATATAACTTTGTCGTTTTCGAATAAAATCAATCAAAACTCTTCAAGTCTTGTTGGTAGACGTCTGCAATTGCAATCAGAGGCAAGTATAGCTTGTATAAAAAAAAAAGAAATCAAGATAATAGCCATGTTCTTAAAATAGTAATATTAACCTCTAAAGTCTAGTTCCTCAATCAATTCTTTCCAGTGTTATCTATTTATATTTAATGTACTTTATCGATTCAATTAAAGCAATGGTGGCTATTTTTGGAATCGCTAAAATACAACAGTCATTCTGGTTCGGAACAGAACTTAAAGTGGCGATATTAACCTCCGCCTAAACAGCGTGGTTATGCGATTTTTACCTTATCGTGACATGCAATCGTTTTTGTTGAATTTATATTGAGAAGGAAAGTCTAGACTGAAAAATGAGTCACTTTCTATTAGCGACGTTGGGAAATCTTTAGGATCAACGGCATATTCTACAGATTGCTTAAAATGTATTATACAAAGTATAGGAAAGACTTCGGGAACCATATTTGTCAAGTTCCAGCAATAAAATAAGCATTTAAAGGTGTTGATGTTGGCGTCCAGGTTTTCATAACTTTTGACCGACTTCTCTTCCTAACCTCCAAGAAAATACTTAATTTTTCCTTTATCTCCATCTCCAAGTATCTCCATCCACAACTTTATACACTCTTAATAACCTTATAAACTCTATGTATAGTGGCTACACACCCCTTGTGGGGTCGCACCTCCTCTTTAGAGGATTTCTAGATTCATTTCACGGGGTGGATCAGTCCCCATCGTCATTTATACTTCGCTGCATATCTTTTTCCATGCTATTCTGTTCTTCGCCTTCTCTACCGCATTTCTTATTCCTACCCCCTTTAAGTTCTCTTTCACCTCCTCTATCCATTTTGATCGAGGTCTGCCTCTTCTTCCCGCCATCCCCCATTTCGTTATTACTATGATCGGGTCTTCCTCTTTTGCTCCCCACACATGCCCTATCCATCACGTTCTTTGTTGCTTTATCTTTCTGACAATATCCTTCCCTTTCATCTCCTCTAGTAATTCTTTGTTCGTACGTACTCTGTATTCATTCTCCGTTAACTTCATCGGTCCCAATATAGTTCTTAATATTTTCCGTTATGCATTCCTTAACTTTTCTTCATCTGCTTTGGTCATCGACATTACTTCCGCTCCATACATCATTACCGGTTTTATTATATTTTCGTATATTTTCATTTTTGTTCCTTTTGTCAGTGTCTTGCTTTTCATTAATTTTTTATTTGCTTGGTATGCTCTTTAATCTCCTCCCTTCCTCCGTCATCGGTTATCATCACACCTAAATATTTAAATTTATTTACTTCTTCGAAGGAGTGACATCCTAATTTAATTTCTCTTTTACCCGTTTACACACCTACCCTCATAATCTTCGTTTTGCTTTCGTTTACGTGCAATCCTATTTTACCTCCTTCTCGCATGGTGGCTAAACACCCCATGAAGAGGTAACGCCGCTTTTCAGCTCTCTAGATCTGTTTATCGAGGTAGATCAGTCCCCTTTCCAAATATTATATCCTTCTGCCTATGGTTCTGCACAGCTGTCTGTCCCCTGTCTTTTCTCGCCAGTTGTTAATTCCAGCCCTATTGAGGTCTTCTTTCACTTTCTGTAACCATTTCAATCTTGGTCTTCCTCGTCTTCTCCTTCCTCCTGGCTCCCACTCTAATATACTACTGTGCCTGGTCTTGATCTCCATATGTGCCCCAGCCATCTTACTTCTCGTATTATTTCTTCAAAAGTTTTTACCATTATGTCTCTTCTCTTAATTATTATTACGACGTCGTCAGCACAACCTACTACTTGTCTTCCTCCTGTTCTAAGTGTACCTTTGCTTACATTCGTCAGTACATACTCTAGTGCCATATTGAATAAATTCACTGATAAGGCGTCTCCCTGTCGTACCCCTTTATCTCAATCTGATTAGCCTTCTTAATTTTGCTGAAATTTCAAGTTAATACTATAATGCTCGTCGACAATGTGGAAAGACAACAATATTCTCGGTACACTGCGCACCACACACATTATTAATTAACTCGGAAAGGCTGTTTCGAAAACACATGGGTCTTCATCTTCAGTCGCGTACCGATTGATGTGAGAGAACATATATTAAATCTAACGAACCCGCTCTATCCCTACTCTACAAGAAAAATATATACAAGTCCCTAACTTTTGCCAGTTAGACTAGAAAGCAAGTTAAAATAAGGAGAAAAGGCGGAAAAAGATCTTGTCACCACGAAACGCAAGACATGTGGCCACCCCACCTTAATAAAAATAAAAATCGGTTATGTCTTTCTGTTCGTCAAATTTGTGTTCTTTCCGCTTCTACCTTTAAAACTTAACCCCTATTCCCCTGCTTCTTTTTACTGTTCCTGCTATAGCCATCCTTTTTTTTGAAGACATTTGTGCCGTGTCAATGTGAATCAGTTATCCATTGTAAGATTCTTCTACGATCCTTGGAATGTAGACGCTCCTCGCTGTAGTATTGAGCTACAAGTATGTTATCAGGGGTGCATCCATCTAAAACGAGAATCTGTCATTGTTGCTCGAAAGAATGGAACTCCTGAATCTTGGTCAAAAAGTTCTGTTATGAATGCTTCGCCCATTTTCATAACTCCGGCATAATAAACTAACCCGAAGGGATCTCTATTTTCATTTGAATTTGTTTCTCTTGTAAATGAAGGCCTACTGATAGTCGTAGCATCTTCTGAATCGTCAGTTCTGGATCTATCGCTAAAATATTTTAGCTTTTAGGTTACTATTTCTGTGTTAGTGTATTCGATTACCACATTTAGATCTTTTGCGGTGAACCATAAATGCCACGCTTCTAATCTGGAAGTTACACCCTTCGTCTCAGCTTTATTTCTCGGCAAGCGTATGAGATGTTTGAGATGTTCGATGAAGATGACCTTCTTCGCCGCTTCACTTGAAGCCATCTTTGTCCTTCAACATTTTGGGAGGTTTTTGAATAACCCTTTCTTATAGCTTCCGTTTAATCAATTCCTGCAAATTATCAGCGTCACGGATCCTATAACTGTTTGTAGTTATTTTAACATTTTTTTTCTATTATTATTAGTAAGACTGAATTGCCGGAAACTTAGCCGTGTTATTGAAACATATTGATTTAAACATGTGCCACTTCCTTAAAATAACATACACAAACAATATGAGTCACCCTTTCGCTTTCTCATACGCAATGGTTTATTAACTAACAATAGCAAAAATAGAATTCTAGGCACCTGTAATGTAATCTTTGTTTGCTTTCTCGAATTTGTTGAACTGCGAGTAACTGTGGTCTTGCATTACTCGCGTTAAACAAGGAGAACTAACTTATCTTGCAATGTTTATAGTACCCGGTTTAAAACATTATTTTTTTCGATCAATTCGCACCTTGATTACTTTTGCGTTTGGCACATGTCCAACCGCATACTCTACACTACAACTTAAGCACCACTCGTGTCCGTATCACTCCACGCGTAAACTTCCACGCGCTTTGTTCTTTGTTTATAAACATCCGATATATGAACGATTTGTTGTTGACCGATCGCATTATGCATATATTTTCAGGACCATTACCAGACCAATAGAGGAAGTTTTGTATTTTGAACGTATAGCCTAGCATATACGCTTCGTATATGCATGAGTCTCGTTTGTTGACAGCTTCAATGCTATCGTTACCGTTTTTTTTTTTCTTTTTCTCCTTTTCCGACGGTAGTGACTAATACGGCCTCCCGTAATTTACCAGAAAATAAACTAAATCTCGTGTTATGCGATCTCTATCGCGCGAACGAAGGTCGACACGCTAACGACGCCGCGAGCGGAAACCGAAGGAAAAATAAATCTTGCAAGAAACACGCGAAGTCTTCAAGGGTGAATATAAACAGAAGACTAGAAAAATAATCGGATTGTTTGAAACAATCCAAGTACTTTCGTTGAATAAATAAAGGAAAGGTATCTATGAAAACAACGCCTATGATTCCAGCACAGAAACATATTTTTTTTATTCGTCTACTGTGTCCAAAGTTATCTGTCCAAGATTATTAATATTTTATTTATTTCCTAAAAATAGCACACAAAGTACAAACGGTATGTCAGGTAATACATACATACATATTAACAAATACTAAGCATAAGGAGAAAATTGCAGAATAATACCGAAAAATTAATTATGGTTGTAATAAGGCTTACTTAACAAATGAAACAAATGAATTATATTACAAAAAACTGTTTCTGAATAAATTAGGTTTTAATAGGGTTAGTTGATATCTTTTATCGAATGATTATTTTCAAATGCAGTTTCTTTGGTTAGTGAGAAGAGGTCGTGGATTAATAATATATGGCCAAACATTTTTGTTTTCATAAAACTTATTCATTACAACAAAAACTTAGATTTTTAAAAAATGTGCCTTAACCCCTTCATCTCTTTGCCTCCTCAAATGTGTTTTTAGCAGTGCTTTAACCCTGGAATGCTACCCGAAGTATACACCAACCCCAGTGGATTTTAAAACCTGGATAATTTTCTAACAAGTGATGCTGCAGGTTTGGCATGAAACCTTTAGAGTATGTGCAATTTGTTGTACATTTTTATGTTAATTTTTTTTTGATTTGTCACAAGAGCAGAATGTAGCCGCAGTACTCAAGCTGATTTTTGATTCGGAGTCTTAATCTGATCGAGAACGCCAAGAGAATCAAGACGAAGAAGACGAAATTATTCTCGAAGGCTACTTTGAATAAACCCGTGTTTCCACATGGCCACCAAGTCATAGGCTTTGCGGAATTTCCTTAAAAATTCATTTTTCCCAAAACCCTTGGTTTGCTCGATAATTTGCTAGATCGTTCATTATTGGTAGTATGTCTTTCATTTCATTTGCTACTTTGTCTATGAATTCCATACCATCCAGTATATGTTCATTAGCCAGAGTGAAGTCTTGATTTGATGGATCTAAAATTGCAGTGGCAAATTGAATTGGCTGAAGAATCTTTTGCAACTCCCCTTCTAGCAACATAAGAATTGCATTAGCTTCTGTCCCACAAATGGATGGGAATGCTCCCTCGCAGAATTTTGTAGATCATCCACCATTTTATATACTTTATGTACGATGCAGCCAATTTTGTTAGTTTTCTAGTCGACTCAACAATGGGAGTAATCGTTTTTTCATACCTTGAGAGAGAATTGTCCCAGAGTGTAGCACCCAGTAGTTTTAAAGAAATCCTACAGTTTGTGCAGCTTTTTTTTGAGTATAGCATTTAAAATGTGGGCATTTTTTATTTCCTTGGCAATTTCAATGACAATTGCAATGAAATCTTCAGCAGTTGTTGCCTTTAAAATATATTCACATAGAGACGTCCTGAAATGCGTTTAGCATATTTGCAGCTTTACCTCCTATAATAATAAAAAAAATATCGGATTTGTGTTTCTCTATAATTTCAATTATCAAGTTAATATATTCGGCAATGTGGCGATTGGTTTCTGTTGCAATAAAATCGACAAAAAATGGGCCAGGTTTTGATTTATAAAGTTACCGTTAAGAAAACAGAGGAAACTCAGAATGAACTCATCAAATTATGCGGTATTTGCCCGAATATGTTCCTGATAAATGAGATTAACCCGTAGAGATACCCATTACACCCATTTTTTTTTAATTTTGGCATATACCAGATATATATACGTTTTTATCTACCCACCCATGGGATATTTACCCAAATGCCATCACCGATTGTGAATAGTATAAATAGAAAACTTTTGTGCTGTTTTATTTGGATTTGTTTACATTTATTCTGTTGGTATTCCGGTAGATAATCCATTGATACACGCCATGTAGCAATATTATGAAATTGCGTTAATGTTTAATATTCCAGTATTTTTCTGTCAACTGTATCTTGTTTATAGTCAACCGCAAATTCTTATATTTCATTTCTTCGGGGATTACGCTTATTCATTTTACGTCAACTTTGTGCTACAAAAAATGCTATCAATTTCAATTACCATATAGAAAACGTTTGTTTATCGAAACGATTCTCTACTTATGTATGATACGAGAAATACCTTCTATCAGTTGCAATTAAAGCAACTGTATCCGAGGCAAGTAAATTGGAAACTCAATACCTTTTAACCGGAGAGCGAGCGCATCGATTCTTTCCATGTCAGGGTTTGACGGCTGTGCATTAAGGACACTAATAAAATTTCTTCCACTGGTTGCGCCCATTTTTTCCCGGGCAAACAAAAGCTTTTTCCTTCGCTTTTCCCTCGACGAAAGATGATAATTACGTAATTTGTTTGCTGTTTGGGGCGTGGAGGAAGAACCTTTGAAAGTTTTCCGATTTAATTCAGACTTTAAGAAAAGCGGAGGATAGACATTTCTCAATAGGTACCGAATTATTAGAATTAGACAAAATACGAACATTATATAGATCTAACTACTTCTTAACATTTTTTGGTGAAAAAAGTGTGTTCTTTAATTGTTTAAACCTTTGATCGAACAATTCGAGCAACACAAATACGTTTTTTATGAGTGGAACAAAAATAGGAGCTGCGTTTTAAAATTGTTTGAACAACTGCTCAATCAAAGGTTTGAGCAATGAAAAACACACTCAAAGTTTGTTACATACAAACAATGCATTCGTTTTTATTCGAGAATTACCGCAAAATTATATTAATTTGCGTGCTGCCGGAGTTTAAGGTTGAGTATATAGTATATTAGTATTATTATACATACTAATAGCTGATAAAACTATTTCTTTTCGAGTGTTACGGGCCCGTTAATATAATAAAAGTTGATTGGCGGGACCCTTCGCATGTTATGGGAAGCACGAAAATTCAAGCGGGATAGAGGAAAAATATGGCAAACGGGCCGCAAATAAACGATCATTCCTCTTGTCCGTTTAGGTGGTACGGTCGGTCTTGAAGCAGCGTGAGCCCCACAACGATTTTTTTTCTAAGGCTGCGCGATGGACGGAGGAAAGCTGTGACTTTGAAGAAAATCACGGATTCAATACGTTTCAACCTATGGCTACGGCGGCTAAGATAGTATTCATTACTCTCCCTCAAGGAAATGAGAGTGTGACATCTGACTTAAGTAGAGTGAGAATTAAAAGACGTATTTGAATCCCTAGAGTTCTTAGAGTTCGGATTACCATCTCGTCCTTTTCATAAGTTCTGACTCGCGTTATGGTGTTTATCGCTGTACAACGGCCTTTTCACACTATTTTATTGTTTTTTGAGTGAAAACTTATAATCAGAATAGTACATACATCTTTCTTTGTAAAGTTCCTCAGACTAAACACATAAAGGAAATTAACCTAGTAGATCCCTACTACAAACGACTACCTATTCATCATGAGATGTGAGCTAGAAACTGAATTTAAATGACATTGGCTAGGTTAGATGAGTGTGCAAATAAGTATCACAACTTATAGAAATTAATTGAATATTCTGTTAAACCTCCAAAGTTTTCAAATGGATTCAATGTTCTATTGGTAATTAGTTGGACAGGTGTTGAATACTAGATATATTATTTCAGGTTCAAGAAGCTTCATAATGAAACAATAACACTGTGCTCGAATTGGATACTTTTTTTTTGCAACAAGCTGGGCACCCGGGGGATGAACCTAATTCGAGTATGCTGAATTCAATGGTGCAAGCTGTTTTTAAATAAATGAAACTAGTACTAATGATGAAAATAAGATTTATTTGATGTCTAAAAGGGTTCTGGTTACTGCATAATTTTATACTGCATAATTTATTTTATTATTATTTGAGTTGCAGTATTAAAAAAAATGGTTTCTTTAAATTCCATGTTGACATTAAAGATTCCCATTTCGGAAATTTATAATCTACCTTCATGCCTTGTGCACCCATATTTGAGATGAAAGCAAAGAAAAAAACGCTCCAAAGTCGTTTACGACATGTTTACCTTTTCCAACGGAAACATATTTCATTAACGTCTTCGCTATGCAACATCACAATTAAGCGTTCCATTAAATTTTCAATTTGGACATAACGACCTCCGCCCGCTTTTCTCAAGGAGAATTCGAACCGAGTTCTTCGACGGTTTCTTTTTTTTGCGGAAGCCCACCTAAAATTAAATTAATCGTTTACTTTACGTATATGCACGCACCTAGAAGAGACGAAATCTCGTTGCAATGGTCTGGTTGTCATCGCATAAGCTGGATTGGATTTACGAAATGAAATAACGAATACTATTTCAAAGGCGTTTACATTTCATAATGTATGTATGTAAGCCCGTAGCTTATGAATGTATTTATATGCATGTAAATACGAGGCGATGATAAAATTGCACTTTATGTACACGATAATCTATTAGAATGTATCAAAAACAAGAATAAAACATGCCGATGTTTCAGTGTCGTCAACTCATCCGATGTCCGGCTAGATTTAACCGATTTTGATCTCCTCTAGCCGGAGAAAATTACTTGTCGCCGATCAGACGAAAATTCAGCCGATTTGCATCTTTAAACATTTGATCCTTGTAACGAAAAACATTTCAATATACAGTGCGGTCCTAAAGGTGTCCCCCCCCCCCTTCCCCAAGCTAACTTTTGAACGACAGAAGCCAGCGTTGAGGCATAGCTTCCTACACTTCTGTTAGTAAAAAGTTCTCGGACGTTGGATGAAGGCGGATTTCGTGCTCGTACGTGTTGAAGATAGTCAGTAACTGTTCTTGCCACATGGGGGCGACCATTACCATTAAAATAAATCCATCCCCAGTGGCAAAAGGTACAACAAGCTGTTCTAGGTTGTCTTCTAACTATCGGTCGGCTGTAATGGATCCTCTATAAAGACTAATTCAGTACGGGCTTCAAAAGAAATACCAGCCCAAATCATTATTCCACCTCCTTGAAAACTTACACGATGGGAAAGTTACATTGAGCTCAATGCTGTTACGCTCCCCTGGCCTCCTCCATACTCGATCTCGGTCATCAGCTCCAAATAAACAAATTCTTCTGTAAATAAAACGCGACTCGTTACGAATTCTTACCGCAGTGATATGCCTGTTTCGTAACCCAGTAGATACAATAAAACGATCGTCCGGTTGAGAAGCGAATCTTCTCCGCCCTGATCCGGGTCTTCGTTTAAATAAACCAGTCTCTTGATAACCGTTATACACCCGTTTAACTTTAGAACGACAAGAATCCCAAGTCTTGTTGCAACATATCGTTGGTTTCGTCCATCTTCAATTAAAGCAACAATTTGAGCTGCTTGTGTTTCATTTACGTGCATCTTAAGGGTATTCAAGTAATTTAAAATTCGGAATTTTTCTACTTCGAAATTTAAAAAAAGATTGAACACATAAAATCACTCTAACTGATTGAAATACTGAACACATTTGTAGAGAACAAATGCATTATGCACGCAATATCATCAAATAACACTTTACCCAAATGACAGTTAAATTCATTCTCAGTTGTTTCAAACATTCAAGCCTGTTACGTTGTTATCAAACCGTTACAAATAATTTTTAGCATTTTTGAGAGAAAATTTCAAAAATATTAAAATGGCTCGAATTTTTTGAACTCAAGTGTAGTTTCAGACAAACTGGTAACTGATAATAACATTGTTTAGCTAAATGCCGTCTAGATAGCTACTAAGTTCACCTCTGGTGGATGAATGTTTATGACCCGTTTCTTAAACGTATCCTTTTATCTATTTGCAAGCTTGATCATCTACATACAATCTTTACGAATTTGTCTTAATTTGGAATCTTCCACATCGATACAGGTTGTTAGACGGGTTCAGTCTGTTCTTCTACGTACAAGGACAGGTGTAGTACCGCTTAGGTCCTCGCACGTTCGTGTAGGGTCGACGAATCGATAACCTGTGAACTGGGAGCCCCTTCCACGAAACACCAAAGTATCATTACTGACTGGAGTTACCCGGTCCTGCTGCCGCTTCTACACTTTCGCTACCGCTTCGTATACAATTGCAGCGATACGGAGGTACACGCACACAGGTTCGCATCGCAGTCGTCCTAGCTTCGGTTCGTCCTTGTGCCACATCGCCTTGTCGCCTCGTCTCAATTTAACCAGCATCAAGCACTGATACAGAAGACATTAAAAAGCTGTTATTGGAAAACGAGAAATCCGAAAATAATTTGGGAATTTATCGGCGGCGCGGTTTCCTTGCTAAAGGGAGCTGCGATGCAGATTTAATTTTTATCGTATTAGATGTTTTTGCATGAGAAATTTATAATTTAAGAAAGGGGGTAGTAATGGTCTTAATCTCACAAAATCTCTTTAATAATAATTCGCTACCGATTTCGAGCAAAATTTAGCTCATCTTCAGGCAAGAGTTAATATAGTGCAGATAAAATTTGTGAAATTTGATAAAGCATTAATATTTAAATTTGTAAAAAAATAATTTCACCAGAACTGAGGAGATTACCTGCTGTAAAATTGAAAAAACCTGTGCTAAAAATTATAAAAATCAGTGTACACGACGACTCGTCATTTGATTATATTGTGTTCGTTCCCATTTACACTGGTTTTTATAATTTTTTAACACAACACATGCAGAATATCGAGATCATAAAATGTTAGCAGGCCGTTGGATTTAAAATGTTCTGTACAAGATTCGCTACATTTCAGATTACACAATATTCTGAGAGCTCTTTTCGGTAAAACAAAAACTCTATTTGCAGCAGTACCTAAACCCCACCGCAGGATTCCATAGCTCATTCTAGAGCACAAATTGGCAAAATAGAATGTTCTAACGACACATCTTTTTAACTAACACAAGGCGAAACATGTTTTTGAGAGTTCTTTACAAATATTGTTAATATGTAAGTCCCAATTTAAAGCCTCATCAATAGTTATACCAAGGATTTTGGCCGAGTTTGTTAAGTTGATGATGTTATTGTTTAAAGATATATTGGCTATATTATATTTTAGGCTATTTTGATATAATGCGCATTTAGTTTTGTCAAAATTCATTATTAGTTTGTTAGCCTTTACTTGTTCTTGCATATTGATAAATATCTCATTAGTAGTTAGAAGTAATTCGTAAATTTTGACTAATCATTATTAAGCTTATGTCATCCGCATACAACAAAAATATGTCCTTACATAGCGTTCCAAGGCAATTCAGAAAATCATTGATAAAAATTAAGAAAAGTATCGGTCCAAGAACAGAGTCCTATGGAAACACATCTGCTCTCGGACCTACCTCTATCTATTGTGACAGTCTGCACCCGCTGCGATAAGTATGACTCGAACCACGCACCAGCAACACCACCAATTTTGTACCGCTCCAATTGATGCAAAAGAATCAAATGGTTAACCGAATCAAAACCCTTCGTTAGATCTATAAAAAGACTTAGACAAGGGTAGTTAGAATCAAGAGCTTGATAAATTTGTCTAAAGAAATCAAGCGATACCCGTAGATTTATTGAGAAAACCCATTGATTGTGGAACAATATTTGAAATTTGCTAAAATATTTAATCAGGTTTTGATTCATGATAATTTCATAAATTTTGGAGAAGGGTAACAAGATGCTGACTAGTCGGTAATTATCATAATTGTCACAATCACTGTTTTTATATACATGTGTGCATGCTTGAGCCTAGACGGAAAAATGCCACTTCATTAAACGGGTCAATGGTTAAAGGTGAAGCAATATATGACTGTTCACGTTTAATTAGAAATGCTGAAATATTATCACTATCAGTTGCTGCTGTCGAGTTGAATTTCCGAATTGCGCCAACTATATCAAAATCGGTTACTGTGCCGAGAAAAAAGGAATGTGGGGCTGATTCTAATAAAATTACACTTGTCATACTACTGCTCCTCTTTACTCCTTACAAAATTTATTTAAAAAGTGCTCTAGGACTAGTTTCAGTTTCACACCAACATCAGCTAGAATTTGCCGTATATAAAACATTAAAAAAATATTACAAAGAAAACAGTCAAAAATTAAAGATTCGTAGAAGAAATCATATTGTAAAATGTTAAAAGTTAAATTTAAAATGTAAAGTGAAATGTGTGAAAAAATTGTTATTGATAGCAGCAAAATGGTGAAAGTTGAAATGGGGCAATATTTTTTTAATTGAAAAAGGAATAGGGTAAAATAACTTAAAAAACTAGATTACAAGTTAAAGCATGTATACTTATTGCTAATTGAGGGGGAACAGAAAACATTTCTAAACTAGTATCAAGCTGCCAACGGAGGAAAAAAGTTTGTGACATGAAATATATAAAAATACAAATGAAAAAAATGCCTAGTAACAATAACCAAAAATTAATGCGAATATACCTCATGGTATTGGTGGAATCATTCCCGGCAAAAACAATGTAGCAAAGAAAATAGCACTAACACACAGATATGTTTCTGTCTCTCAGTTTATGTTGCTAATCTCGAAAAACAGCTCAACGACACCTAGCGCGAGAGGCAAACGCAATTGTATGCAGCAGAAAATTGTGCTCGAAACCACGCTGACGACGCCGGGTAGGCAGAAACATGTCCGTGTATTTTTTTTTTATATTTTTGGCTACTTTACCATTCATTACAGCAATGCAATTGTATCGTAAAAAAATAAATTTCATATTACTCGTTTTACTTCCAGGTCATTAATTAGAAAATAACCTTCTAGGAAACTCGGAATAATAATTTGCAAACGTGTTCCACTTGCTGCAGTAACATTCCACTGCTGTGTTTATTTTTGTATATAAACTATCTAGCGTTAATTTGTAAATATATACGGATCATAAAATCCAATTTTAATATACGATCTCGCAATGTTTTACGTTGGGAAATCTGATACTTTGCTAGTTTAACCATAATAGCATTCGAACCACTTCCGCGGTAATTATTCGACGTTAAAAAAAGTTATTTACGATACGTACTTTTTGCGAACTAAATGTAAAACTTGCATTATACAGCGTGTCCTCCTAGTGCGTGGACGGACGATCATTCCCTTCCTGGGTAATTTAGAGAGAAGGTTTTCAAATAAAAAATATTCGGAGTCAAATGCTGCATAACATAAAATTATATCCAAGTATACAGGATGTTCAGTTTCCGTCGCGCACGATATAAGTTTACATTTCTGTATATTATTACGATTTTAGATACCTCTCTTCAGTTGATGTCAACTATAACCTAAATATATAATACATATCTTTAATGTGCAAAACATTTATGTAAAAACTATCTAAACTATTACTGTCCAATACTATACTCCTTGTTTCCGGGTTGGAACCGCGTCGTTGTCGTAGCTTTTGCTGACGTTTCGTCCGCACTCTTATAGGACATCTTCAGGGCTGTTACTGCACACTGATTGGGGATTATTCATTCCGGAGGGGTTTATATAGGGCTTGTTTTGGGTCAATGGAATGGAAATATTATGCATACATGAAACGGAAATGTTGTGCATCGATGAAGCGTGGCGGTTGGTAGGACGTTTAATCAGTTGGAATTTCCACGTGTGATGTAAGCAGTAGCCATCTGCGCAATTTAAATTGTTGGAATGTTTGAAAATCTCTATTGGTTCACGGATTTTTTACTATAATAGTGAGGATGACTGTCCAATTTTTGAAATAATAGGGTGGAGCAAGTTTTTTAGTTTTTTACATTGGTAGATTTTTGATAAAGCTGTCAAAAATAATTCATCATAGTTGTATAACTAAGTTGTCTTGAGATTTTATTGATTGTGTATTGTGTATTTTTTGTGGACACAAAATGCCCAATACAAATAAAGAGATTTTGACAATTTTCTGTCATTACTGGAAATTAGGCTGTTGATGCCGCTCATGTACTCCAGGAGGTTAAGGTTAAGATGTTATCTAAAATTGGACTGCGCAAAACTGGTATAAAAAATTCAATAATGCTCAAACAAATCTTCGAGAAGAATGCCTTTCCGGAAGACCTTCTATTGTTGGCCAAGAGGTTCTTCGCTAACATATTGAGATCACTCCGGCTTCTAGTACGTAACACTTGTCACAAGAGGTTGTTCCTTCGCAGTAAACATAGGCCGTCATCTTCACAAACTGACGAAGTTAAACAGACGATGCAGAGAAGTGTCTCGTGAATTTACTGCAGAACAGACGCAGCGACGAGCGCGAATCTATAATCAACTTCTTGCCAATCCACAGAGACCCTATGGATTGGCAAGAAGTTGATTTCTATCGACGAGTTGTAATGTGTGAAGGAAAGTGGATCTACCTTCATAATCCAAACAAATCAAATCAGTGGTTAATCCGTGGCCACCCTGTAGAATCTAAGCGCAAGCGTCTTTGAAGCAAAGGTGACCCTTGTGTTTGGTGGAATTACGAAGGTATTTGAATTGGTACTAGAAGGTAGGGCGTTAAACTCCGAACTATACTGCAAGCAAGTGAATCGAATGTATGCAGTTTTAAGAGAAAGTTAGTGAAAAAGTAGAAATCGCCAAAAGAACTCTCTAGAAACTGAAAGAATTTGACGGGATGGAGTTGCTACCACTTTCTCGCTGGGCATGTTTTGTCAATGTCGAGGAGGTAGAAGACGATGCCATGAGTTCCTCGATTTTAAGCTAAGCTAGCGAAATGGTGCAGGCGTGAAATCGAAAACGTTACCAGACAATTATATTTTGAATATTAATTATCCTTCTGTTTTTTATATCGTTCAATTAAATTTTGTTTACAGGGAATTAGAAACACATTTGCTCCGCCTTAGTGTTATAGCACCACAATCGTTGTTTCTGTTATCGCTTTTTATTTGATGTTAGCTTACGTTGTACAGTTCTGTTTTTTCTTCCTTTAGTGCAGTGCTACGTTGTTTAAATTTATCCAATATATCGAATGCTTTTTTTCCATAACATAGCATTTCGTCCCGTTTCGTCATCTTCTTTTTAATTACGTTTCAGTCTCGTTATCGCTATCGCCTTCATTGAATAATAAAAATGTTCCGCCGCCATCTAAAACGGCTCAAGATCGTGGTATTATAGGACGCAGTCCTTGAAATTTTTAATTAAGCATTCCCAGTCATCGCCGGCCTTAATAGAGTCTTCTGCTATCGATTTGCATAGTTGAGCGTTTTATTTTCTTCTTGGCGTCATAAAATTTCGCTTTCTCTTTCCTTCTAAGGTTGACCATTCGGCTTCGATACTCTACCGACATCTGGGAAAAGTAATCGCGACAGCAGCTACCAGACAAATGCGCCGGGTCGGTATCGGTATGAGCAGGTGTGAATCACTCCGATGATGTTATGGTGGCCGAATGTGAGTAATAATCAGAAATGAATGTTGATTGCGAAAGAACGTAATGTTTCGATTAGTATGTCCAGAAATATTTCTATTTTATAAGTGAAAGTACTTTGATTAATGGGTATTGTTTTAAATTTTTGATTCAAAGTTTTGAAATTTTGATTAGTGCCAAATACTTTAGCTGTTCTGAGGTTATGGCATTTTTGCACATGTGTTTCTGTAACAGAATAATTTTAGAGAAGATTAAAGTATGACAGTTCCGCTTAAACATGATAGATAGAGAATGATTCATGAAGAAGAGACACAACTTCAACAATGAAACTATTTAACACAATCGCAAATACACCTCATTAAACGAAGGTTTGTATTATTTTTAAAACAATTATAACATGCACAATTGTTACAAGGCACAAATACATCTTGAATAAATAAGATTGGAACCGCTGTTTTAATAGAGTAAGTGACACAAAATATAGAATACCTGTCCCATGCCGAACAGCTCCCAGTCGCTAGGGAGAATGCGATGAGTTTATGAGTCTTCTGCAAGTGGCATCCCATACATGTGCATTGAGACAAATCTGAGTATCCTACGAATACTTCAACTTGACTTGTCCAAGTATGTCTATTTTGTGATCCGAATAAGATGAAAGCATAGCAGATGTTTTCGAAAGTTAATTTTTTTCTAATTCAAGTTGTTTATAGTCACTAAAATTTAGTATGTTTGCCTGACTACCAGTGTCAATTTTAAAAACTATTTTACGCCGCGAAATGTCTATTGTTTCAAACCATTCAACCGAGTTTACTACAGAATTTGTTATTGTCCAGACTATATGATCTTCGTCATCGCCAGTAACAACATTTTCTGTTATGTCATGCACAAACTTATTCTTACAGAACTTACGATAATATCCGCGACGTTTACATTTACTACAAATATGATAATAAGCAGGGCACTTACCTACCACATGTTCTAAGCTACAAGAACCATATTTGTTACCTTTACGATGAATATTGGAGTTTTTTCGATGAATTTCCTTCTCGCCATGATTGTGTTGTCTTGATGCCGGTCCTGCGCGTTGACTACTATTGTCATCAGGACGGGATGTACTTTTTACTGCGCACGCTGACACATGGCTACTTTTCTCGATCTCCTTCTGCGTTGCTACACTACTTTCCATTGACTTGCCAGCTTGTACTGCTTCATTTAGCTTCAAATCGGCACTCTGAAGCAATCTTTCTTGGATACGAGAGTCTCGTATCCCCAACACTAATCGATCCTGAATCAACACGTCTTTTTATTTAAAAAGTCGCACGTTGACGTGAGTTGCCACGAACTGATTTGCGATTTCATCCGGTAATTGATCCCCTTTAAAAAATTTTGTACACAAAATTTTCTACAGAATTACAATAACCGCTAAACTTTACTATAATCGTTTCTCAAGTTTGTTTTTTTCTTCGACTGTCGTGTACTCAAACGTATTGAAAATATGCAACCCCTCGTCACCTAAAAGATTAAGCAAAATCGTGATTTTTACGTCAATTTCTTTCGATTTGCCCCTTGTTAAAAGATACAGGTTAAACTTCTGCTTCCACAGCTTCTATCGATTCGCAATGTCGCCTTTGAAATGTAATTCTTCCGGTGTTTTACTATTGCTACCCATTTTTCAAAAACAGAAATGGTTTTAATCCTTTTAGATCTCGCGAATATAGAAATTCAAATGGTACATTGTAATGTTTTCTCGGATACTTAACTGCTTCGCTTTTTCTTTTTTTTAAATAAAGAAGGTTCATAGTACTCGGTGTCGTTTCACTAACAGTTTTTTTACCGCGATCACCCCGTAATTAACAACAAACTATTTTTTTTCCGACACATTCAATAAAACAAAACCTATTTAGTGCGCTTTTTTGCTGCCACCATGTAATATCTTGATTCTTGTAGCGTAAATAAACTGGTTTAATATTAATCACTAAAAAGGCTTTATTTATTATTATATACTTATTATTAGAGTTGCTCAATTTGCGCCAACAGCCAGTGGCGGGCGCATAAAAGTTTACACAAAATAAATGGTCAAAAATAAAATATAATACGTGCTCAAACACTTACCGTCTTAAGACTCTTCCGTGAAATCACAAAGTGAATAATGTTTGTTAAATATCTGCAACATTTGATATGTTTCCGCAGTTGTTTCGGCAAACCGAGTGCGGCGCGAGAAAAAAGTGTGTTTATATGCAGAAAACGAACGTTCTACATGTAGTGACGTTATATTTGCGTAATAAAAAAAATCTTTGGAACAACTTAACGGTTCTGTTGACGCACCTTCACAAATTTGTCTTAATGTGCCAAAATCAGAATCTTTCTCTAAAACACTTTCAAACCTTTCTAGAACACCAACATTTTTTGCGTCTTCTACAGCGCATAGCTGTGCGTGAACATGTTGCACTATTTGCAGAGATTCCGCCAACGACACCCAGGGATTTCGTAATTTTTCTGCTGCCTCCACTAGTCCGAAGTAATTGTTCTGAATAGTTTTTAAATCCGTTTTAACCTGACTATCTTGAAGTTTCGACTGGCTTTCCTTGATAGCCGCAGCTTCCTTTGGATCAAATTGTAAAACCACGTTCTTAATATTCTCAAAATATTTATGACAATAAAACGCGGCCTGTAACCATGCTCCCCAACGTGTAAGAATAGATTCTGGTGGCTCAGGCATACGGGGGCACAGTCTGTGAAATTAGCGAATACGTTTTGGGGATTTGACAAACACTGCTTTTGTATTCGCTATTAAAGCGTCTACCTCAGGATAACATTTTCTAATACTATCTGCCACATGACTGAAAGCATGAATTTTACACGTAATATGTAACAAGTTAGCACAATGTTTTTTAAGAGACCCGCCTACAGAAAGCATGTTTGCGGCACCATCACTCATAAACATCAATAGTTGGTTTGTCGAAAGTTCAAACTTTTCCAATGCATTTAACACTAACTTTGAAATTACTTCGGCAGTACATTGTTGTACTCGTTTGGAAGCTAATAGAATTGAAGGTGACGATTGATGTGGTTCCATTGTACGTACCATTACATTAACCACAGAATGTTTTTCACGATCTGTTGTTTCGTCCACACATAACCACAGTTTTTTATCTTTCAACTCCGATTTAATTCTCTTTTCAACATGTTCACGAGCAGATGGCACAATTCTTTGTAACGATACCCGATTTGGTAATTTTCAGTCCGAATATTTATTCCAAAAGAAGACATATGTTTCCTTGTCTAGTAAATTAAACGGTAGATTACATGCAATAAAGGTAACACATAAATTAAATTTAAATTTGTCATAGTGCCGCGTGCAATTTTTTTTTTTTAAGAATGCTGTTTACTATTTACGTGACGTAGACAATCCCTTTTGGACCAACACATTAAAGGGATATTACAAACTACACATTGAATGTTAACGCCATCATAATTTAGGTCAGGCATTTCTGCTATAAATTCTGTAACTTTGCCCAACATTGGTCGTTTTCGCGACGTAGGCAACATTTTTAAAACAAACGTAGAACTACGAAATAGTATTTACGGCAACGTACATGTATACACAACAGATTTGGTTGAGACTCGCAGTTATACTGAGGGTTGTATCGAACCTTCGCCACTGCCCGTTGGCGCCAGTGAGCAATTCTACTTATTATTACACATAAGTTATCAACAGTATTATTATTCGTTATTGGTCATCCGTAACAGTCTTGTTAATTGCTTCACTACACTTATTTACTACTGCTGCAAACATACATAAAATATCTAACAACCCTTAAGGTACCAGGGTTTTGAGAAAGAAGAAGAAGATGTGACGGGTACTCGCAACTGATAAACTTCGTAATGAGAAAATGGACCCCATCAACCACACAACTGGACAGGCAAAAAGATAAAAAGCTGCTTAAATTTGACTCTTTGATTTTCTACCTAATTTTCGGCTTCGAATAATTCATCAGGGCGAAAACAAAAAGTGAATGTCCTACATGGCTGAAATTTTAGTAATGCCATCTTCATGTTAAGGCTTGAAACTTTTCAGACTATCCTCGTATATAATCAAGTAAATGGTTTTTTTGATCTTTTATAACAATATTTTAGTTTTGTTCATGTCATTTTGTTATTGTGATACTGGAGTTTGGTTATTTTTACATTATCCTCAAAGTGGATTTCTGTTCGGATGCAAAAGTTTTGATGCTCGCATGATATCTGAAGTTATGTGTTTTTTTTTCTAACTGTAAATTAAATTACTTTCTTAATTGAGCAAAGTTTCTAAACAATACAGAAATTCATCTACTACAATCAAATATATTAAGTTAAAAGCTTCAAGTAATTGCTCTCATCAATCATATTAATAGAACCATAAAGGTTAACGAACTTTATTGGTCATCCCATAAGGGTCTACAAGATGTACTACGTTCAATTAACTCTCGTCTAATCTTCTCTACATAACTTCGATATCCCTATTCTCGAATTAAATCGGATAATTGTAGATAATGGCCACAGCAAATAGTACTCGTCTTTGTTGCAGAAGACCTACGAAGAATTGTACGTTTCATTACGATTCCAATTTTGCAATTTCTCGAACAAAGATTCCCATTGCACGCCATCAACAACATCTCGCCGGCGACCACACGTTCTCCTACGTGCCTGTTAAACGTGGCTCGGAATTCGAATCGCTTACTTGCATGCAGCGCGCCGCGCCGCATCTGCCGATGCAGCTGTCCCCCAAGAAAGGTCGAATTCTGGTCGCGAGCGCACCATTTAGAAAACCTAATTGTCGTGACCTTGCGTCCGACAACTACCACATAGGTATACAGAGCATTCCAATAAAAACTATCCTGCTTTTGACTCATTAATTTACACCACAAATGTAAAAATACGAATACAACAGGGTAACTGAAATGCGTCTTCTTGGCCTCAATAAATTTAACTTTTGAAAACCGCATTCCAACTAAAAGAAATTTGTAAATTCAAATAGTGGCGTATGAAAATTTCGGTGAAACAATGACTGGTTTGCTGTGGAAACGAGAGCAACTGCGACTGTTAATTTATAAGTTGCATTCATCGGCAAATTTAAATTATAATACTTGTTTTCATAATGAAATTTTCCGCAAATTAATCATTATTCGATATGTAATATTTAAAGTATAGAGTAGATGTGGAGTTTGCTCAGAGGAAGTATCAAAAATAATTGTTCTTCTTCATGAATAATACTCGCAGAGAGATGCGACTAAGATTTTAAATCCCAATAAATTTGCAGTGTATACGAGGGACACGCTATATATTTTGAGATGCCACAAAAGTAGAAAAGTTAGAGCTGGCAACACTGCATTTCTAAATACCACCATCCTTAAGTAGTAAACTCTGACTGTCAGTTGAGTCGCTGCTGTCATAGAGTAAACGTGGTAGGTGGTACGATTTGTCATCGAAACATGGACTTGTCAAGAGAACATGTACGCGCAATGATTTACTACGATTTTAAGGTCGGTTTAAGTGAACAACAAAGTCTTGAACGATTGCAACTCGCATTTGGTGATGAAAATCCTTCAAGTGCAACTGTGTTTCGCTGGTATAGCGAATTTAAAAGAGGACGGATATCGCTTGGTGATGAGGAACGTACCTATAGGCCCTGTTCTTCAGTTACCGCTGGAAACATTGAGAGTGTGAGACCTATGATCGACGAAGATCCAAGATGCACCTATCAAGTGATTGAGGCAACTCTTGGTGTTGGATCCGCAACAGTAAATTCAATTTTACATCATCATCTTCGGATGAAAAAAAATTGTTACTCGTTAGGTGCCACACACGCTTACCGATTTTCAAAAAGCAGAGAGAGTAAGAATCGCTCGGGAAACATTGGAAATGTTAAATAATGGTGGACATCGCAATCTATCGAAAATAGTAACAGGTGATGAAACTTACATCCCATTTTACGATATTCCTACCCGCCAGGAGAGCCGCGTGTGGATGCACGAAGATGCACCAACACCAACAATGGCCAAAAGGCAAAGGGCTGTCAAGAAAGTTATGTACGCAGTTTTCTTCCGTAGTACCGGATTAGTAAAAGCAATGAAGCCGGAACATCAACGTACAGTCACAGCAAACTGGTACACCACAAAATGTTTACTTGCAGTTTTTGAGTCAGCCAACATTCTCGGGTTAATGTTGCATCACGACAATGCATCGTCACACAGTGCACAGCAGACAGTTGAATTTTTACGTGAAAATAAGGTAAAAGTCATTGAACATTCACCCTATTCGCCTGATTTGGCCATGTGTGATTTCTGGTTGTTCTTCAACCTAAAGAAACATTTATGTGGTCGACGTTTCACGATGGAGGATGAGATAGATGAAGCAATTCATCTATTTTTTGAGAGCATTCCAAGAGATGGCTGGCTTCACGCTTTTACGTTGTGGAAACTTCGGTTACAAAAGTGCATTGATGCAGGAGGAGATTATTTTGAACATAAATAAAATCATTTTCGTAAAAAGACTTGTAGTTTTCTTGTATCTCAAAATATATAGCGTGACCCTCGTATACATACACATATAGTAGACACTAGCAGCGTCAAGAAAAGATTAGAGCAATGTGTTATGAGAAAAAAAAAACTAGTGAAGACCAAACTTTAAGAAAACAGTTTGTAATATCTGAAGAACCGAAGAATTATATCTGATTGGCTATTGGAAAGGACATACAAACTGGAAGGAGAAGGTTGAAAGAAATTATCCTGTTCCTTACACAACTTCTCACTGGGTCAGCATCCTCAGAAGTACAGACATCGTACTGAAGACCACTAGTGTGTTTATTACTGTTGACAGTGCCTTTGACAGCTACCTTTAATTATTTAACTATGGCAAAGTGAAACTGATATTAAACAATGCGATATTTAAGATTACGGCAGTTTTCACAAAATATCTCCTAAACTATTAACTTTAGCAATAGCACTTGTTATGCACTTTTGCTTTATTTTTTGACGCAGAATCTAATACCGCTTAAAAAATTAGGTGCTGCTACTTCAAAAAATCGAGATTTCTCAGTTTAAATATCTCTGATAGTGTCCCCTCCCTGTATAATTTAGCCAATTTATCTGTCACTATGGAAAGATCGTTTCATGAATATTACTAGCAAGCAGAATAATTTTTTTGGCGTATTACAATTGTAAGTTATTTGAAAGCCTGTAAAGTACCACATCTGTCAAACTTTTTTCTAAAAGATGCAATATCTCTTTAAGGGTGCATTCTAGGGATATGGTATGTTGCATAATATAATTTTAAAATTTAACACAGAATCCAAATCTGACATGAAAATGTTACTGTTCTATTGTTATAATTGGATCAAACGGATTTTACCCCCTTCTTGTTGGACAAAACGGGCTTGTCGGGCTGAACAATTGATGGGTCCACAATGGACCGACGGGCGGGCCCGGTTGACAAACGTGACGAGTTGTGCCGAGCCAAGCTGATAAACGTGTCAGGCCTGGTCTGGCTGGGTTAATAAAGTATCGGCTTTCATGGAAATTGGTTTCCATATTTTTCACATTTTTCAAATTTTTCTTATTCCTGTTAATAAATTAAGTTAGGCCTAAGTTGTTTCATAAAATTTTATCAAACAACAATTGAATATTGTAAAATTACTAAATTAAAACATTTATCAGTTTTATTAAAACAAATTACGTTGTCAAAATGTTCCATTGAACTTTATTAGTGGCTTCTTAATTTTGTTTAGAAGCTTTAATTGTTTTAGGACAAGTTGCAGTGTAAGATCAACAATCGCCGTCAAACTAATATAAAAATTGCATGAAGATGGTGTTGATTATCGTTTCGAATTTTATAAATTTATGAGCCGACGATTTATTGAAGACCCAAATCTGTTTTTCCAACCAATTTACCAATTTAAGTTCATTAAATGCTTTAGCTAATAAATAAAGTTTCAGACTGGGAGTGGCCCATATATAATGATACTTAAATACCACAAACATTGAGCATATGGATGACCATATTATTGGAATTCCCCAACGGAATTTTAAATGTGACTCTTACCTAGAACTGCTTAGAAAGGCAGTTGACATAGAAATTTCGAAAGATGAATTTGTGTTTGAGCAAAATGGCCTAATTGTGAAAGCTTCTGAATGCAGCATTTAATGTTCGTTGTATGGACGAAAGAGGTTTGATGTGGTAGTGACGTAAATCATTAATTTTTGCCCACTTGTTGTTATTATTATTAACTCAATTTAACTCAATATTAGAAAGCCAAAATCTATACAACTCATTAAGAATACATAAATGGTTTACGATAAAGAATTAAGAAACATTTGTAACTAGAATTAATCATTATTATATTTATTATTATATTTTAAGTTTTTACAAAAACAATGAAAGAAAAAAATTTTTAATATAAATAGTTATATTGTTTTTCAAAATATTCGCTATTAAGATTTATACACTTTTGCATGCGTTCGAACCAATCTGGAAATATTGTTTTCCATTCTGAAGGTGGTATCTCCAAAACATGATTTTTGAAGGCTTCAACGGTTTCTTAAAGTGATAAAAATCGCTGTCCACGCATTATTTGTTTGATATTCGAAGTCGTTAGGCGATAAATTAGGCGTATATGGGTAATGAGACATTAATTCGATGTTTTTCTCTTTCAAATAATCAATTGTTTGATGTACTGGCATTGTTGATGACTCCTAGCAAATAAATTGTTGTATACCATCTAGCATTAACTGTCCTTCGAAGCAATAATTTTCTTGGAAGTACTTCGCGAACGAATAACTTTCGTTGGATTTGCTTTATCTGGGAACACGCAAAGCGTTGATTGTTGCTTAGTTTCCGGCTCGTATACGAATATATCCAAGTTTCGTCACCTGTTACGATGTTGTATATTGATTTTGAAGTTCCTCTGTCGATTTTTTTTAGCATTTCCTTGCACCAATTGACACGAGCCTTTTTTGTGCTCGGATCAAATTATGTGGAATCCATCGGGAACAGATTTTTTTTCACGCCGAAAGTCTCATGCAAAATCGAATATACTGCAGTCTTTGATATGCCTAAGGATGCCTCTTACGATAAGTCATATGCCGATCCTCTACAATCATGTTGCTCACAGCATTAATGTTTTTTGAAATAACAACCGATTTTGGTCGACCTTCCCGAGATTCATCACTGTATGTTGAACTAAGTGATTCGAGGCATTGTTATTGTGCTAGGTCTTTACTGAAATCGAAAAAAAAATATCGAATGAAAACCTTCATGTGAAATTTCCATTTTTTCACAAAATTGCATTTTTTAAACGCTCGCTGTAAATAAACTATTTGGCTGATTTCTGTGATTTCACTGCTTCAACAATAACAAATGTCAATTTTTCGAAAATAAAATCGCAATAGCGCCATCTAGTGCTCGCTAAACTTAAGACGCTATCCTCGTGTGAAGAAAATATATAAAACATAGAGAGTAATTCTTTTAAGTAAATTATTTAAGTGATTTCAGCTAAGGAGCTACTAATATAACTTCTTTATTTAAAGCGTAGCTTGTTAGCTATTCACTTAAGATACAAAATAAGGGGATAGCAGCTACACAGACTGTAAATATGGAAATGTGTATTCATCTCTTCCGATAATGTGCTTTTTAACATGTTTCTACATTTTGCTAAGGAATTAACGAAGCAGAAGTTATTAATCTTTTGCCGTATAACATATATAACTATTGCATAGTTACGTCCATACGCATTATGTATTTTTTTGTGACTTGTCTTATGCCATTGTATGGTCCAACAGACAACTTGTTTTGTTTCACACTTTGTACCATTCTCTGTATTTTTGTGTTTCAAAATAAAGATTATTATTATTATTATTTAAGACAGTGGATAGTTTTCATTGGAATGCTCTATATAACAATCTTATCTAGACGTACAGAGTTGAAGACGACGTAGTGCCACTATTAGGTCAATAAATCAATTTGGATTAGTAATTGAGTTTATTGGATAAAGGCCGGGCTCCGCTTAAAAAGCAGTCATCATAGTTAATGCTATTGACGTGTGATGGAGAAGTTCTATTTAAGTCGACGATTCTTTTGCCATTCGTAGGAAGCACTTGCGTTGTATCTTAAGAGTAGTGTTAAGAGTAACGTAGCTTTTAAAAAGCGTTCCGATGTTTATACTTCTTTGTATTCTCATATTACAGGCTAGAAAATGATGTTCAAGTTAGGGTAACTGTTTGATATTTTCTTAAAGTTAAAGCGTTTGTGGTTGCTATTTGTAATCAGAACCTCTTCGTATCCTATTCTTCCAGTTCTCCTTTTTGGAAGTTTATTTGAGATTGAAGAAGATTTCATTCATCTGGGTTGCCCTTTTGACAAGAAATCGTTTGTAACACGTATTATAGTCAACAATTAAAGGATAGGTAATACATTTGTTTAGTTATTTGTTTTTTTTTATTAAAAAAATAATATAAAGGTCAAAATTAAAAAATATTAATATGGAAATACAAACATGAATTATTATTCTTAATTCTTTCATTCTACGAGGATGGTACGATAAACACCTTTAAGGGAGACAATGCAATTGTTTTGTATTGACTAAATTTATTTCTCGACATAATCTCCTCGTAGCTCTATACACTTATTCTAAATCTGTTCCAACTTTTTTAAGCCACCCAAATAATAGGATTTGTCGAACTCTGCAAAATAGGTATCTGTTTCGGCAATGATCTCTTCATTTGACGTGAATCGCTTTCCGCCAAGCCATTTTTTCTATCTTGAAAAAAGAAAGAAGTCACAGAAGGCCAAATCTGACGAATATGGTGGATGGTGTACCAATTCGTGCAATTGGACTAGTTTTGCTGTCAGAATTGCTGGTCATGATGGTACAGAATTTTGTCGTCCTTAGGTGGCGCCTTTTTCTCTTTAGTTCAGTGTCGAATTGGCCCAACAAATCAGCACAGTAAAGACCCGTGATAGTCCTTCTCTTCTCCAAATAATCAATTATGCCTTGCGAATCCCAACCAATTTTCTTTTGAAATACTTGCAAAATACTGATGAATAGCCGTATCAGTTTCTTCCTTAGACGAAAATCTCGTATCACGCAAATGTTTTTTAAACTCATAAAACAGCCAAAAGTCACATATTGCCAAATCAGATGAATACGGTGGATGTTCTATTATTTTTATATTTTTTTCAGGCAAACATTTTTCGGTGTACCATTTAGCTGTATCTTGTTTTTGTTTGTCCAATTTAATTGCAAACACCGCATACATATACTTTTTTCAGCTTGCTGCTTTTTTGTCATTGTTGGCGTTTCTTTGTCTTTATGAATCGATACACAACCCCCTTGACGCTGCTCTGCAGTTAACTCCATTTTTTTCACTTATGTTAGAAGTTAAAAGAATTAAAAACTTCCATTCTAACTAAAACGTATACAACAACTAGACCTCAACTGACAAGTAGAAACTTGAAACAACAGTATGTTTTGTTTTTCATGGCCTATTTATTGGATTTTTTTTTCTCAATAATATCGGTTTGGCCCCGTACTTACACCTAGTCTAACATTTGGAATTTGGACACTCACATTTGTTCCACATCTTAATGAGTTGTGTGGGTCAGCGTCGAGAATGTTGGGATTCGTTCTTGAGAACTTGTAGGGAATTTACCGACATCACCGCGATTAGGCTGTTGTACAACACATTTGTAATCAGTTAACTTGAGTATGGTAACATCGTATGGTATCCAATTTATACAACGCACTCTCATATGCTGGAGCAAATTCAGCGAAGGTTCTTGAAGTTCATAACTTGTAAAACAACTGGCAGCTACCCCGTACGTGGTTCTAATCTGGACGAAACTATGAATCAATTGCCTATGCAGTCACTTACAACGAGAAGAGAGTTCCAGAGCGTACGTCTTTTGAGTAAACTACTCAATAACAATATCGACTGCCCATATTTACTAGCCAAGATATGCTTCAAGGTGCCAGTTTTTGCTATTCATCATAGTGCGCCATTCTATATTCCTGCAGCTCGGACTAAGGTGTTGATGCGCTTTTCAGAAAATAACATAATTTATTAGAAGAATTATTTTTGTGTGTTTCATAACATTAACTTTATAAACGCAAATTTATTAAAAAGAATTAATTAGGAAAATTTGAAAAAAAAAATTATTAATTATTAAGTGTCTGTCGAGCAGTAATAACTGCCTCGTTGGAAACACTTTTTGTTAATGCTTGATTGGCACGTAATCTATTTTCAGCTGTATGTGGTAAAGGCACGGGCATATTTTTCACGGTCCGGGCCGCCCGTGGCCCGTTACAGTATGGAGTGTACCCGCCCGAGTTGCCCGTTGCGTTTATTATCTCGGCATAAGGCCCGCCCAACTCCCCCAGCCCGCCTGTTAGAAAATTTGGACCCGTTTGACCCGTCTAAATTATTTTAGCCTGTTTAAGTAATTATATCTGCACCGTCTATTTCTAAACATTTTTTAGCTGCTACATTGTAATGAGTAGAATGAAACATTTATTTTGTTTGTTTTTGTATACTATATTACCAAAAGACCACCAAAAGAAAACGTAACATAACGTTGCATACATTCAAATTGTTAATGCAAACGATAGCGCAAAAACTAAATAGTATTTACTGCATTCGTTATATCCATTTGATATATTTAATTCTGGGCCCGTCAGGCCCGTACAATTTTAGGCCCGGCCTGCAACGAAAAGAGTTTCTCCTTTTCGTAGCATCGCCGATTCCATACATTTTTGTAAGGACATGAATACATTGCCCAGTATTCAATAATAATAATAATAGTGCTTTATTTCCTTTTTGGAAAAAAAAACAATATATACAATTGTGAATAAAGAAATTAAAACAAAAACAAGGAGATATCTCAAGACGCAATTTGGATCAAGCGAAGCTATTTCCATTCTTCTACTGAAACCTTGAATACCGAAATTTAATTAACAATGCAAATGCAAAGAATTGCAGAAAAGATGCCTAGAAACTAACTAAATCTAATTCTGTAATATACATTCCAGCAAAGCAGAGACAAACATACAATCGTGCATGTATAAACTTAAGGAAACTACTTAGATAGAAGGTAGCGAAATTCAGTTTTAAAGCGAATTAAAGGTAATGATTTCAGATGTCCAGGAATCTCGTCATACACCTTAGCAACCAAAAACGCGAACGATCTTTCAAACTACGCGGTGAAATGTTGAGGTGGTGTAATCAAACCTCTGTTATGAATATTTATGTTGTGTACATCACAACGAAATACAATTGGGAGATAATAATGGAGTGGATAAACGAAGCAGTATAAAGGTAAAAGCAATCATACATATTTAACCATCTTGAGTCAATAAGAGCGGCAGAAATATGATCAAATTTACGGAGATCATAAACAAAACGTAAACATGTGTTTTGTTTAACTGAATTTCGCTATTAATTTCATCCCAGGCTTTTTGAACAGCTTCAATAAGCTCGCAGATATTTGACAGAGACTCTTTATGTTGTAAAGACTGAACACCATTAAAAAATCCCATGTTAAGCACGTTAAAATCCAGACTATTTGGTGTTTGACAAATGATAGAAGTATTAATATGAGACCGTGCAGTATTTTGTTGGATTTTTTTTCCACATTTTTACTGCCAATTGGTCGCTGAAAGTATTGTGTCTTTGATCGATTGGACATAAATCTCACGAGTTATTTCAATTGGTTTCATTACTAATGCTCCGCGCTCGCACGATTTTTAGAATTCTGTTTTGCAGGTTCCTGCGGAAGAAATTGCAATAAACCCATTTTCTAATTATACCTAGCTTTTCTGTGATGACCATATCTTGGACGTGCCACAGCAGCGAAAAATATAACTTTAGTTATAAATTTCTTACTCTTACTAGAACGTGTTGGAACATCTTCGTTAGGAAGAACATACATACAAGTTTGTTTTAACTTTCATAAGATAGAATTACTTTTCCATCCACATATATCTAACTCAACATTTTTTTAAATTCATTTTATTTTTCTTTTAAGATACTAAGGGCAAATTTTAAACGGGATAATTTTTTACATTCTACATTTAGTCTTCTTTGTAAATTTTGCATATTACTTTTGAATCCTGTTAGAAATATACAATTATTATTATAAGAACTAGCATTTTTTCCGACAAAACTTTAGCCATATTATATCACTAGATTCTTCACTCTATTCATAAGTACAACGTCCAGCAAGGGCTCAGTTACATGAAAACAAGGGAGATTTACATGTGTATAAAATCCTTTCAAATAACGTTCACACAATAACGTCCTCACGTGATACCCTTTAAATACTTTGCGTGGAAGCTAATCAATTTTCCGGTAACGGTTCTCCCGGTTATTAAATATTTAAGAACTGCTGTTGTTGCTGTTGCACAAAGCACATCACGTTGCTTAACACGTGCTTGAAAACAATAGTACACGTTACCCTTTCCGAATTTCTATGCAGGTTCGTCAAAAATTTCCAGATACACCGGGGTTCACATAGAAGCACTAACAAAGGAACACCAGCAAGTTCAGATTTCGATAAAACTCTAGAGACTGAAAGAGTACCTTGGTATAAGAACAACACGGCCGAATCGCTCGATTTCGGGGTACAGCCCCTTTGAAAATTTGCAGGATGTTAAAATTTTTGAACATATCTCGGAAATTGTAACAGATATACATTTTTTTTAGAACATAATTTGATTTTTACCTAGTTTCAATGATTATCCAAATTATGTTCGGGAACAATATACATAGGGGAGGGACCGGATATCCTTTTATATATTTTTTCCACATCATCCTTGAGACTTTTCACATTATCCTGAAGACTATGTAATATACTTTAAATTATGTTCTAAAAAAAAATTATATGCGAGGGTAGATTGACAAGTTTCCGGAATCGCTGCTTGGGGGTTGCTTTTTTCCAAAATCTTTATGTTGTTGTGTCAATTGATTACAAATATCAAATCGATCTGTCAAATAGTCTGGTTTTGGCAAGCATTGAAGCCAAGTACCTTTTTGTGTTTTCAATTATGGATAAAAACGAAGTTCGAGCGATCATCAAATTTTTCTATTTGAAAAGGAAAACCGCAACGGAAATCAAATCAAGGTTAGATGCCGTTCTTAGAGATTCATCACCTTCATTTTCCACCGTGAGTTTTTGGGTTTCGGAATTCAAGCGTGGCTGTACGCATACAAGTGATGTACCACGTTCAGGACGTCCGAAAACGGCTACCACGTCAGAAATTGTAGATAAAATCCATGGCATGGTTTTGGCATATCGCCGAATAAAAGTGTGCGAAATTGAGGAAGCCATGGGCATCTGTTATAAACGAGTAGTTCATACTTTACATAACGAATTGGATGTAAAAGAACTTTCTGCAAGATAGGTGGGATTTGCTCAATTCGGAACAAAAACGCATTCGAGCTCGAACCTCAGCCGATTGTTTAGAAGTGTTTACGAGGAATCCAAGGGATTTCAAGAGGTGATTCGTGACCATGGATAAGACTTGGATTCATCACTTCACATCAGAAACAAAAATGCAATCAAAATAGTGGATTGAACGCGGTGAATCGGTTCCGAAGAAGGCAAAGACCATTCACTCGGCTGGAAAGGTGATGGCATCGGTTTTTTGGAACGTAAAAGGAATTTTGCTAATTGATTACCTTGAAAAAGGAAAAACTGTTACTGGCTAATATTACACAACACTTTTGGACAAACTGAAAGCAGCAATTCAGGAAAAACGTCCGGGAATGGTCAAGAAAAAAGTGTTGTTTGCTCATTCAAGTGCAATCGCTCAGCAAAAATTGACAGAATTGAAATTCGAAATCTTTCCGCAGCCGCCGTATTCGCCTGATTTGCCTCCGTCGGGCTTCCATCTGTTCCCGAAGCTCAAAACATTATTTTGGTCGAATAAAGAACTGATAGAGGCTGTAAATGATTATTTTGGGAACTTCGAAGAATGTCACTTCTGGGAGGGAATCGAGAAGCTAGAGAAACGTTGGACCAAGTGTGTTGAGTTTCGAGGAGATTATATTGAAAAATAAAATACAACATGAATCAGAGTTATTTTTTTCTTTGTCATTCCGGAAACTTTCCAATCTACCCTCTAGTTTCCTAGATATTTATAAAATTTTAAAATTGTGCACGTTTTCGGAGGGAGCTATATCCCGAAATCGTACGATTCTGCTATTAAAAAAATTGTATTGTCCTTATATCACAGCTACTCTTTCGGTCTCTAGCGTTTTATCAAAATCTTAATTTTCGGGTTGCAGGTGTTCCTTTGTTAGTAGGTACATAAAATAAGATATCAGAACAGCAGATTATCGTCGAATTCAACTGCCGTTTGCGGGATAGGTCGTTAAACTTACGTGCGATTACACAAAAACAATTTGCACTTACAATGGTATGCAAAATACGCAAGGTCCGTGTTTGTTGTTATATTCTGAACAACACCGTTATTTATTGATTGACTCTAATGAGGAAACATGTTCAGGTGACGTTCGATTGCGATTTTCTATCTAGATTCTGCAAATGATTAGATACATATCCAAGGCGTCGTGCTTGAATGAAAGGAAAATTTCCTCGAATTGAATTTTTTTTTGTATTTTTTCGAAAATAAGAAAATGAAAGTATTGAAATGTATAATCCGATGCAACTTTTTAAGTTTGATTTATCTATGGATAATATATTTCATAAATTATTTATTATTTTTATACGAAATTTAATGAAATAAAAATGATATTCATTAATAGTTATAGGGAAAATTCGGTCTCTGTATTTTGGATTTTATTTCGTTTTCAACACCAAAAGCACTTATTGTTAAAACTGTCCTTACTACGGAATATTCCATATATATACATTTTTATACATTTTTATTCTGGAATGTGATACGCAGCAATTAAAACCAAAGATGAATTTGGTATTCAATTTGAAGCTATGCGGTTTATAAAAGCTTTAGTTTGCACGCAAACTATATGGTTTTGAAACTTAAAAAATTAGTTTAAATCATCTTCAAGTTAAATTTGCAGATTGAGGTATACGTTTAAATTTTGCTTCAAATGCACTATTGTTTTGATCTGAAATTGTGTTCAATTAAGCGTCTTCACATTACGTTCATTAATTATTCAATCCTTGCTATGTACGATTGTATCTGCGCAATAATCTAAAAATAGTAAATTATTGTGACCCGTCCAGTGTTATAAACGAACAACAATTGCATATGAGGAACGTTTTCTTTCTTTGAATTTTCACAGAGAAATGTCGCTTATCAGAGTAGATTCCATTGAAGGTCATAGTGATCGTAGTGGGAAATAAAGAACGAAGGGATGGAACGTGAGCGACACGATGGCGATGTACTGTACGATGTGCTTTAGTCCTTTTTTACGCCGGCGCGGCGCGCGGTGGCTTTCTAACTTCTAACGGTACGACATTGTCCTATGCCCTACACGAGGGTAGGCTGAAAAGTTTCTAGCCAACATAGAAACAGGTACTTTTTTGTCAAATTCAGTTTTGTTTCTCAACATACACTCCCTGGCCATCGAATTAGGACCACTTAAAATTATGATGATTTTGGGGTAAAATTAAAAAAAAACCGTTGGTAATGTTGGCAATATCATTATTTAATTACATATAACATGCAAATAAGTATAATTTGAACATATATTTACTAATATTTGCTTGTTCCTCCTCTGTGTTTTATTATTTCCTCAATCCTTTTTGGCATACTGCCAATGCAGCTTTTTATTGTTTTTTTAAAATTTCGTCGCTATTATGCCATACATCCTCAATATGTTGTGGTAATTCTTCCTTTGTAGTTGAGTTTCGTGTATTTACGATGATTTATAAGACATTCCACACATTTTCTAATTAAATTTCAAAGAGCTTTAATTTTATTTGTGTGCGTCTATTTTCGCGGTCAATTATTATCATAATGGGAAAGAAGGATATAATTACAGAGAAGAAAGCACGAATTTTTTCTCTTCTAGAGACGGGAGAGTTCTCTCAACGTGAAGTTGCACAAAAAGAGGGTGTATTACATCAAACTGTTCTGAGAATCGCGAAATTAATTAAGAAGAATATTTCTAATACAAGTAGTGGCAGAACATACTGTGCCGGCAAGCGTAAAACAACGTAAGAGATGATCGTCGTATAATAAAAGTGGCTACAGAACGTCGTTTTTTAACCAATAAAGGTGTTCATATAATTCTTAGTAGAGGAGGTATATAAATATCAGCCGGCAGAGTTCCAGTAATCAGCGTCCATCTCAGCTTTAATTTGGGTAGGCGCATTGCCTTTTGAATGCAAGAATTTCCATTCCATTTCTATCCAGAAACACTAACATTGATTGACACAAACGACTGTTAAACAACAACTGAGCGTCCAACATTCTGCATTCTGAAAGTCCAACATAGACATTATGTAAGAAATTCCACGACTTTAATCCCGCTATAAGGAATAATAAGGAAGGCCAAGATATGAATCTGTGTTTCAGTTCGCAAAATACGCCCAAAAACCTTCTTGGCATTCCGAAAGATAAGCCAGATTGCATGTAGTGACTGTGATAAAGCCTACATTGAAGAAACGAAACGGGCTATAGGATTCAATAAAGGGGCATATGGCATATTACCGATATGGAAAAATTGAATCGTCAAGTGTAGCACAATGCATAAACGAAACCGGGCATAATATTAAATGAAAAAACCCAAAATTAATTAACGTAACTCCGCCGTGGCAATTAGACGCTTACGAAGCGATTTATATGAAAATGAATACAAATTTGCTAAATAGAGAGAAAGGGCCGCTAGCCCACTCAACTCTTGTTTATTTATTACGGTGAAGCGGATACATGTTTCACGTTCTGTGCTACACAGGCAAGAAACTGTTTCGTTTATTCTTCGTATACTTGCATGTTTAGTTTTAGGGTATATAAGCGGCAAAAGTAGATACTTATAAATATGTTTTTGAGAGTAGGAATAAAACAAGGCATGTTAGGATAAATTTTTTTTCTTACATCATTCGGTCGTTGACAATGAGAATCCACGAATTTCCGAACCGCGTAAAACGCAACGCTAGCAACGTAGTAATGTCTGGATTATTTGCACACATCGCGCTAACCAAATGCTCATCTATTGCATCGTATTAGATTTAGTGAGATCCAGAAACGTTGCGTTTCTCGCGCTGCGTTATACACGATCGTCTATTTCTGCACTAAATCAGATAATAACTTGTGTGGTGCGGAGTGTACCAATATTTTAGTGTTATGTGAAAATTAACGAAATTAACAATCTTTAATGCGCAGCTTTCTACAATTACGTGAATTTTTGATACAAAATCATACCTACAACATTGTTGCAATTATCTTCAGAGGATCTTTTGCGTGTAAGAATAGTATTTGGTTTGTCTTGTTAATGCGGAACTTCTTCCTCGATATCTGACCACATAAAGTTATCATTATTTTAAAAGCCTTTGATAGTAGTAGTCTCCTTACTTATTCTTCAGAGACGATCACTTTTAACTATGGATATCTCCTGTGTATCTTTTTGTAATTATATTAAAGACATTAAGTAATAGAAGGAATTTAGTAATGAAATCTGATTTATGAAATAATAGCACAGAGGCTGGCACACGGTTTTATAGGTATTGATCAATGCTTATAAATATATGTAAATTTGTAGTAGCGCATTATGTCAATGTAAATTATTAATGAAATAAATAATGAATTTGTTTAACCAGAAGAAAATATATTATTCGAAATAATTACAATATTGTACCTACCTAACTTACGTAGTCGCGTTTTATGCAAGATAAAGCTGAGCTAAAGTCGTTCGTTACTCGTAGACCTTGTGGCCGTAACGGGCATGACCATATTTATCATCCGCGTTGCCTTAATGGCCTTCGGAATAAGGAATGCGCGCATCGCGTCGCTTGAAAACTCGTCGACTTCGTAGTTATTCGTCTCGCGTGCATTGAGACCAGAAATCATGTCAAGTAGATAATTACTTGTTCTCTTACAATAAAAGAAAAAAAAAGAGAAAGAAACAATTGTTTCAGCACGCGTTCTAGAAACTCTGTCTGCTATGCACGTGCGTCTCTGGATAGTATGAATTGTGGATGAAACATTCAGAAATATTCAGAAGCAAAGGAACTGGAACACAAAGAGTGTCGTGAAAGTGAAGTTTTATTATTATTATTATCACAACGAGATCCCTAGCAATTGCGCTCTCTGAATAATTTCTTAGGAGTTCTGTGACTTTTAAAAAGCCCTGAATTCTATATGTTTAAGAATTTTCCCTTGTCAATTTTTCGTGCCCCTAAACCACAGTGTCTTATGCTTCTTAGTGGCTTAGAAGGTGTACAGAGGTGTTCCCTCTTTCTCACCGCATCCTCTACATACCTTGCTCAGGTACGAGTCCCACTTCGTGTAGATGCTTGTTTAGTGAAGTTTTCTTCTCTCCAACGTTTTTCATGCCACTGATGTAGTTGTCTTTTAAGCTCCGCTTTAGCCATTTCCAAAGCGATCTCAAAGGAAAGCTTAGGGCCGATCAGCGGGAGTGCACTGCCGCTCTTTGCTAGTCGATCTGCTTTTTCATTGCCTGGTATGTCGGTATGCGAGGGTACCCATACCAGGTTTAGTATATTCTTTCCTCCAAGAATATTCAGTAACTGAATACATTCCTGTAACATTTCGGACGCACCAAGTGCTTTTAAAGTCGCTTGGCTGTCGGTTACTATAAAGATCCTCTTCTTTCCGACCAAGATTTCCTACAGTTCCCGAGCACATAAGGTGGTTACATAAATTTCCGCTTGAAATATGCTTGCGAGGCTAGCAGCTCCACATATTCCCACACCCATTCCGAATTGGGTTTTAGATCTGTCCGTGACAAAGACGTGACCATTCAGAGTAACTCTTCCCTGTTCCCACTGTTTTCTGGTTGGTACGATTACCTCGTAGGTTTCACAATGATGTTCGCCTTGAGGATTCCGTCTGGCACCGTACTTAACATGGGGATTTCAATTATGTTGAAGATGGACGTATGCCCATCTCTACTTTTTTCCCGTCGCGTATTGCCATTCGCCTGGTATGCCACTGCCAGAGCCCTTGCCCTTACCACCAAACGCAGAGGCGGCAGGTTAAGCAGGATCTCCAGTGTGGCAGTTGAGGTTGTGGTCATGACTCCGGTTACGCTGAGGCATTCTGAGCGCTGAATTCTGCTTAGTTTATTCCGGCACTCTTGAAATTGGATGCGTTACCACCAGACTAAGTTGGAAAAACTCATTGTTGGTATCACCATTACCGTATAGAAAGTGAAGTTGAAATTATAGAGGACATGATAGGTAGTTTTTCTTAAATTACCTCCTGCCTCATCAGAATTGAACCTGTTTTGTGACATGTGATCGATTGCTTCGATTTCTCACGGGTAGAAGGTTTACTACGAAATACCCCTTCTTGGGATAAACCCATAACCAATAGTCAACAGGATTCATATCTGGTAATCTAGAAGGCCAACTGTTCGGAAAATTCCTACGAATTACACGATTGCCAAATGTGTGGCGTAGTAGTGTCTTTACAGTGTTATCTATACGGTGTGGAGCACTGTCTTGCATAAAAATAATATTGTCAATATCATGATTCTGCAATTCTAGTAGTACAAAGCCTTGCAACATTCGAAAATATCGCTACCCATTTGTCGTTACCGTTTTCATTTGTCCATGTTCCATATCTTCATAGAATTAAGGTCCTATTAGAAAATTTGACGTAAAGCCTCACCAAACAGTAACCTTGGTATCATGTAATCGTGTTTGGATTATTTCCAAAAGATTTTGTCTAGCAAAGGCATTTAAGAGGTTAATGAAAAACTTTCAACAAACACTCCTATTCTATAGGTATTAACTCTAATACGCACTAGTTGATAAACCTGGAACAGGATTTGATCTAACTGTTGTTGAAATGATTACAATTAAAATATGCTAATACACACTCCCAATCCTTCATCGCTCATATAATATTATACGTACTTACTCTAGACTTGCAAAATTGTCTGCTATTTCACATATTCCTAATACATACACAATTCACTGCATATTAAAGAGAGGAAAATATACTATATATCGTTCCGTCCTTAGCTAACCGTCTTGACAAGTAGACCGACAACATACGTCGTTCGACAAGAAATAAAAAACCTACGGAGCCCTTTTATATGTAGTTAATGGCAACGACTCTAAGGGACAAACACACCTGGCCTAACAGCTGAGATACTTCAACGGTCGCGTGGTAAATACGAACATAATCATACACTAACGACTGCGTGTTCTGTTTCTATGCCAAAAAGACCTTGGTACACATTTTAGATAATACACCAACCTTAATATTAAATTTTGAAGAAGTTTGAGTGTATGGTAATGAGTAGAGCCAGGTAATCGTCTCTGCGATACATAGGCGTTTCATCGGAATAGCGGGCTGTGTGAAAAAATCGATTCTCGCTTTGTCAGCATCCGCTTGTAAAAGAAATTCTATTCTAAATGTTATAGTACGTGTACTGGACCCTCGTGAGCCGACATTTCCACTGTTACTAGTTAGCAAAAGACTAGAAAAGTATACTGGTGCAGCACTTGTGAGAGTGATACTTAGTACGTAAGAAATCTTTCAAGTCTCATCACGTCAAGTGTTGATGTTTATGAGCGATGGTGCCACGACAATGTGTTCGGTAGGCCGTTCTCTTCTTAAAACGGTTGCTAGTGTTTACATGTTACGTGTAAAGTGCATGCTTTACATCTTGTGGCAGAAACTATTCAACAATCTCCACCCGAGGTAGATGCATTAATAGCAAGTACAAAAAAGTGTTTCTCAAATCTCCAAAACGTCTTCGATCGTTTTACGCACAGTGTCCTGGTATTCGTCAACCATCACAGCCGATTCTTACACGTTGGCGAACATGATTGTAGGCAGCTATTTATTATGCTGAATATTTCAAACAAGTAAAAGCTGTTATTCTAGAATTCAATCCTGCTGAAGCTGCAGCTATTAAGGAGAGCCAGACAAAATTTCAAGATATATCCGTTGAAATAGAGTAACAAACTATAAAGGATTACATGACGCAATAGTACAATTACAAAATAGACTAATCCATTAACTGTATGTACTACATCTGTAGATGTCGAACGATCTTCTTCAAAATATAAACACATTTTTTCACCACGGCGAACATCGTTCAACAATTGTGGAAACATATCTGATGCTGTCAACTTTTTACGATTCCTATCCAGTGGGTGATAATAGTGATAATGGTGTACAGCATTGCTTTAACAAAAACAAACGTAAAATTTTGCGAAAATAATGATGTTAAATCCCAACTTAAGATACTTCCGTACACATGCAATAATGGTCTATCTCAACTCTACTGGTCCTACTCTCCTGCCTTTATAATATTTAGCGCATAAATGTCTATTTGACTTAATAAAACATCTAACACTAGATGCCTTTACAAAGAGAGGTTCCTTATTTAATGAAAATAACTCATGGCAGCAGACACACGCGAGAGATTGTTTTATTTTCTCATTCCGTCTGATGATAATTTTATATTTAATATCAGCAACTCCGAAAATCACACCACACGGTCGACCACATCATCCTGGCGGTAGCAAATTTCATATTCTATGCAAATCGAATGCTTCTTATAATGTTTTCGAAAATCTCGAAGTGGATTTTATGTGCCCGATTCGTCATTCGTCGGATCTAAACAGCGCGTGATATGAAGCGGAATCCGTTCGTCCAAGAAAATATCACGCTATCGCTGCTAACGGATTAACTTTTTTTCAACGTCTTCCACACACATACTGAGAGCAGGAATTTTTCAAACCAGTTTTATACGCCGCGGACCGGCATATCGCACGATTTGCACGTCGAAGGACTGGTTCAGCACTGTACAGTGCTGTTGTAAATGATTGTTAAGTATTTTACACATAATAGTAATATTTATCTACGTAATGTAAAGTCTAAGTAATTATCTCATTATTTATTAAAAAGGTGTTATAATGTTAGAGACGTGAACAAAGACAGAAAATTAGTGTAAGTGCCATTACATGTTAAATTATTGTCAGATTCAAACCCGTATAAGAACAATAAGGTGGAACAGATAACCATAATTCGACAGTAATACTTCATACATTCCAAAAATGATTCTGTAATTTGGGAGGCATTCTCGTAACATTCGCTACTCGACAAATCAAATTTTGAGGTCGTATAGAAAATACCAAGTTCTAACAACTGAAATACTCGGCGTTATGAAGAAATAAATAAATACTACTGCAATTGTACAGGGTGAGTCAACGATAGAGTAATGTAAGTTTATGATTTATCGGTAAAATTTGCGATAAAACTGTATACAGTAGACTCCGCTTATAACGAACTCTG